>VZRU01016452.1:168337-179011 GCA_013398155.1 Pedionomus torquatus | reverse complement strand
AAAAAAAAAAAAAAAAAGAAAGTAGTTTGGTAGGCAAAACACCTATTTTGTTGGGGTTGGGGTTATTAATCATTTTAATCCTCTTTAGCTGTTAAATTTTACAAAAACTACCAAATAACAAAACAATTCTCTTTCCATGTGAGATTGAACATAGTAAATATTCTCTTCTTCAGCTGGTATGAAGAAAAGAAATGATGTGACTGAAAACTTCCTAGACCTAGATTTCAAATTGTTGTTGTTCAGCAGATGAAATACCTTGACAGTTTCCCCTGGCTTCACTTCCACCTGAAGGGATGGCAGTTGGTGGTTCCTTCCCTTTGTCATATGTGACTGAGGAAGATGATGATCCAGCGAGGAAGAGGTGGTGCAATAGAAGAACTCACCTAGAAGACATTATTGCCACCAGCAGTCATTCTTGGCTCTGGCCGAGACCTGGCACCCTGGTCTTGCACTGCTCCATGGGATCTCACCTGCTCCGACAGAAAATGTTGGATGTGTTTGTAAATGTTGTGGCTGAGCTCATCTGAGCAAACAACATCCTAGGTCCTGCTTGGGCACTGGGGTGGGACAAGTTATCATCTCCTGTGCTTCTCCCAGGCTTGCAAGCCTGGGATAGAGAGGGTATGACTCCACTCTGACCATGGGGGCATGGTTAATATTAGGAGGTGGTCTTAAGCATGGGGAAATCTAACTTGAACATGAGTTTGAGGCATTTTCTTTGGAGCCTTGACCTCAGCATTGTTCCTGAATGGTGCAGAGCTTGCAAGGCTGCCGGACATGAAGGCACGAGTGGCTGTTTCCTCAGCAAGCACAAGCTCCCTCCTGCTTGGAGAGTTTATTTCTGGGTTGTTTCAGCCATTCACCTCTGAGAGGCGTTTCCTCCCTGTTTCGCTTGCAAGGAGCAAGAAGGGAGTGAGGATGAAGAAGCAGCACTCCAGAGACTGGCTTCAAAAAAGAGCCGGGATCCCACCTGGGAGATTAGAAACCAGGCCACTGGCTCTGGTCACCAAGTGTAGAATCGCTGCAAATTTATAACATTTTCCCTTAAATGTAGATGCTGAAGATTTAATGGAAGGAGAGGTCAGATTTTGACCTGACCACTGAGCAGGGTGACAGAGATGGCTCCTTCATGTCCTCTCGAGGGGGTTGTTAGTCTAAAGTTTAGTCCCAACGTCAGATGATGCATTTTCCAGGGAAGTTAATGGATTTGCTTGTGCCGCAATGGAGTGGTTGGCGGGGGTGGGAGGGTGACTCTTTCGTGAGAGACAAATTACTTCCTCTTGACAAGCAGCTCTGTTTTAACTAGGAAAATGATGGATGAGTCCCCAGTAAAGACTCACACAGGCAAACTAACATGCAAACTTCACGTTGTCAGAGATCCAAAAACACAACAAAAATCTCAACCACCAGTGAAAAACCGAAACCCCGCAATGGTGGGTGGGGGGTGTGAACTGGTCCATAGAGGGAGACTTTGAGTCAAGTCTCCTACATCACCCACCACGCAAGAAGACATGGACTGAGGCCAAAGGGAGATGCTCCAGCTGCAGAGACCTTCACAAAAGCTGGTTTATGGGTTTGTCTCCAAAAGATCTCTGCTCAAGTTAAACCAAAGCCTTCCTGTGGCATGGGGAACCGCAGCCTTATCCTTCCGCCCCTGCCGTTGTCCCTCCCAGGCTATTGTTTTGATTTTCCTTGGCATCCTCCAGCGTAGCAGCAAAACTTGGCCACCATGTTTCACCAAATGTTTCCCTCGCATTTTTCTTCTGTGCTTACCTTTACAAAAGAAAAAGGCACTTTTTTGTTTTTTATTTTGTCTCTTTTTTTTTTTTTTTTAATTTAGCATGCATATATAAATACTTGGCAAGTGCTGGGCACAGTGGCTGCATTCAAGTTCCTGTTGTTAGCTCAAGGCACTTGTGTATCTTGTGGTTGCATCTGGGAGTTTAACTCCAGATCTGGACTCCACTGTGCGGGTGTGGTACAAACACGGACCGAAAAGATGGACCAAAGAGCTGCAATTAAAGCCTGAATGTCCCCGTGTGGGGGAATGCAAAGGCAAAAGGTAACTGTAGCCTCCTCTCTTCTCTGTCAATGTAAGATGTTAACTGGGAAAGGCATTGAGAGCTGTTGAGTGGGAACTTGAGGGAAAGCGAGAGAGGGGAAGACATAGGAATGAGGAGATGGAGGAAAAGCAGGTCCTTGTTGCCAGGACCGGCTGGAGAAACAGCACTGAAGCAAGGGTTTGCTCAATCCTGGACAATTCAGTTGCTTGCATAAAGCTCCAGCTGGGAAGACCACCTGTGTCAAAAAGCAAAGTCTTATCTTGGGATCTTATGCAATGCCACGGAGAGCAGTGAGAGCAGGGGGAGGCAGTGCCCAAAGGGGACAAGCATGTTCCCTCACCATGAGCTTGGAGCATCCTGCCAAGGGCAATCGCTGCACATGGTTCCCTCAGCCTCTTCCTTTGCCTTCCCCTCCACAGCCCCAGATAAAGTCTGGGATGTTTATAGACCTTAATACAATAGTTCCCACAGTGGCCAGGCGATACATGAAGACGTAAGCCGCCTGGCTGGCTCTTCTTGGATACTGGAAAGCTTCCATAGCTCAGGTCCAGTTGTCAGCAGCAGAGCTCCTTATCATTTCACTGCTGAGGACGCAGGGATCCAACCTATTTTTATTGATGCTTTTATTTATACCCGCAGAGGTGGGAGGATAAATAAATACGTCACCTTCTATGCCCGAGCTGATGTTCATTTTGTTGTTTAGTGCTGGAAAGTCTCTCACCTGCCTGCTTCAAGTGGAGTTATGCCCGTTCGTTTCCGGAATTAATTGCTGATCTTATTGATTGCAAGCAGGACAGCTGAGATTGCAAGTGTCATCTTTGCAAGGGAAAGGCAAATAGCAGTGCTGAAGTTGTAGACTTGATTTATAGATATTAAACATTTTATAGCATTTTTTTTTATCACTTTCATTCCTCTCTGTCCCTCCTTCAGATGTGGGCTGAGCTGGAATAAGAGGGGTGGGGAGGGATGGGGAGACAGCAGACAATGAGCAAACCCTCATTGCTCTTGGAGAAAGGCAGCCCTTTGTGGGATTGAACATCCTGATTTTTGCAGAGTTTTGCCTGTGCTCCCTTTTAAAGGGTGTCAGCAGCTTATCTCCCTCCTGCCAATCTGCTCCCAGGCTTGCACCCCTGCTCTGCAACAGATGTCTCCTGTTGGGTGTTATCTGCAGGCCAGGTATAGCAGAGCCAGCCGTATCCCTGCGGCTGCCCTCCCAGCGACCTGCAAGGACCACCCTGCCACTGGGCTTTGACGAAGTTGCCCTCTGCACCGAGCCCATCTCCGCTGGGTCCTGCCAGCAGCAGGCAGCACCCACCCTGTTGAGCATCCCTCCACCAAACACCCCCCGCCCCACAGCCACCTGCGTGCTCAGCCAGACTTCTCCCAAACACATTTCTCTTTAAAAGCCCAGATTAGTCTAAAATTCTATTTGAGATAAAACCCGGCCCTTTATCAGCAAACGCATCCAGCCCCCACGCACTCCCAGTGCTTCGCAGGCTCCGGCCGTTGCCAGTTACCGCGGGGAACGTTCCTGCTTTCCCATCAGAGCACCGAATCCATCATTGCTGGGGTTTTGTGGAGGGGAGCCATAAATCCTGCCGAAGTGAGGGGTAGGTGAGACCCAAATTCTTCTCCACCATGAACTCGCCAGGGAATGCATGTCCACTGGTGTGTGTGCCTCCTCTTCCAGGCAGTATTTCTTTTTCTCAAGGGATCCCTGCTCTTTCTAACCATTATTTAATCTTTTTCTCCCCCTCCTCCCCTTATTTGCTTCATCTATTGACATGCTTACTATACTTTTGAGTGCTTCTCTCTCTTCTCCTGCTGAGCTGGGCAAGGCTCCTTGCAAACACTGCAGTTCAGTGACCAAGCTGGATCTCAAACAGATAAAGGTTTTACAGGGCAGAAATTGAACTACTGGGGCTGTAGCTTTCTTCAGTGATGCTTAAAAGAAGACATTATTTTGAAGAAGCTTTGGCTAATGGGGGAAGCTGGCAGAGCAAACCCTCCTGGCACAGGAGGCAGTGACAGTTTTGGTTTGGAAAAGCCAAATTTGCTTTGAGCTGGTAGAAAATGAAACACATTTAAAATAGAGGCTGTTTTCTTAAATCACAGCCCGGCAAAAATCCAGTCTTTGTCAGCACTGGAACCAGATAAAATAAGATATATGGACATTTTGGTTTGGGAAAGGGGTTTGTGGCAGGAATACTTTCAGAGACAGCCCTGCGCTGTTTTATAAGGCTCAGGTAACACAATAGTTTAGGAGGAAGAGGGGCGGTTTTCTCCTGGGAACAACCTTTAAATTTGATGTGGTGAACACGGCTTGGATTTGCTGGTCTCCTCGAACTGAATGCTTTCAAGGCTAAAAAGGTGGTGAAAATCTTGTGTGGGGTTTCAGTCCATTATATTGCGCGAATACTCATTTCTAGCTGCTAACGTGACCTGCCGATTCTGCCTCTTTATCAATAAACACCAGCGGGAGATATTAAACCCAGCTGAGTTATGTCAGGAGGGTTATCAGAGGACAGACAGTAGTTCCTTTAGCCAGAACAGCGAAGGTCTTGGGGTTAAAAGCCAAGGGTCAGCACCGCTGCTGCCTCATGTGGCATGGATTAAATCAAAAATTATCTTTGAGTGGCATTACTGCAAACTAGCCAAGGACATCCATCTGAAAGCTCGGGCGCTCCGAGCATAAATCACCTCTCCTGGAGGCTGGGTTAGGTTTTAGGGGGTGACTTGCCTCTTCCAGCACCTCTCCTTGGTTATTGCTGTTGTAAATCCATTGTAGAATGACCAAGTGAGATTCACTGAGTTAGGGGGAAAACTTGATTTTTCTGGTTGGATGAGGTTTTTCAGGGGCATCACCGGCTGCAGTGAGAAGCAGGACTTTGAAAGCACCAAAATCTCCTGCTCAGCCCCAAGAAAAGCAATTTCAGCCTCTGCCATCCCCAACTATATTGCTGATCGCTTTCAAATTCACAGCTCTTCCCTTTCAATCGATACATTAATCATAGAAGAGACAACCCTGCATTTTATTTCTCCAGGTTTGATTTAAAAAACAATAATAAATCACGTGTGAGAGCAAATTCCTCAGGCCACTTAACTCTCTAAACTTCCCCTTGCTCACAGCTCCTGTTTTAACTGGTGAAAATATGGCTAAAAATGGATTTCATTTCACTTCTGGCTAAGTTACTGGCACTGAAGGATCCAGATCAAACAAAATGAATCGGATCTCATGTAGTTCTGCCCCCAAGAAGCAAGCTGGGTTTAAATTTGTTTTCCGTTGGCTTCAATAAGCAGGAATAAAAGTACGAGCGGCTGTAAATGTGCCCTTGCGGGATGCAAGAAAACTTCTTCATGCTATTTCCAAAAATCTCCAGCTGGTGGCAGCAGCAATTTCTTTTTCCACCAAAAATATAACTCGGAGCAAACTAAAAGGGGGAAAAAAACCCAACCAACAAACAACAACCACCCTAGAGATTCTATCTATAAGCAATGCTGTAGAAATCTCAGGTGTGTTGTTCAAAAATGAGATAAAAAATATTTATTGCTTATTTATATATACCTGCTGTATTTAAACTAACAGCAGAGAGACCTGATGACAGAGTGCCCTGGGATGGATGTGTCCATCGAGAGGAGGTGTGCTGAAAGGGCACTTGAAAACTTCCTTGGAGCTATCAGGTGCCATTAGGGATGTAATGACCCCCGCGGGAACCAGATTTCCACCGCAGCTCACATCTTCCCAGCGCTCCCACCCTTGTAAGACTCTGATCCCCCTCCTGCGGGTAGAGCAAGATCTGTTTTGTTGGGGTTTTTTTGTTTGTTTTTTTTTTTTTTTTTTTTTTTTTTTCTAGAATAACTAAGACATAGCCAAATGCAAGCCCATGCTGATGGGTTTTCAAGGTATTAGTTCTGCAGGGGACAATTCCCATCGAGGATGCCCAGATGTGGGCTGCAGCATCCCAGGGCACACCTGGCTCTGCCTCAGATTATCGAGGGTGGTCTCTGGGCATGTGCTTTGCTTCCCACGTGAATATCCTTAAAAGACTGTGGAGTTTTCTCTCTGTTTTTCTTTTATGCTGGTTTGACAGTGACACTCATTTGCTAATTCCTAATGCCCAAAGATGTCACTTCTGCCTTTCTGCGCTTTTGCAGCATGCAGCATGGCTCTTTTTAGGCTGGAAAGCCTCTCCAGGGAAGAGGATGACTTTTTTTTTGTCAGGTTTGCATCTGGCCCTGAACAAACAGCAATGAATTATGTGACTGAGATACTCTCTTTCTGCAATCCCACCTCACAATCCTCGCCAAACCACACTTCTCCATGTGCTCACGGGGTGGGATTCATGGGCTGGTAGCAGGGACCAGCCACCTCCCAGGCTATCGGCTACGGCTGGTGGAGGAGTGTGCCCTATGAACCCATTCGGAGGTGGCAGACCTCCAAAAAGACCAAAGGCAGGGAGCAAAATGTCGTGCAAAAAAGCAGCTCCATGCCCGGTGAGACCTGGCGAAGACAGAGTGCAGGGGAAAGCTGGGGGGGGGTGGTGTCACTGGAGGTTGGCCCCAGTCCAAAGCAGAAGGTTGGCTATCCCCTCTGAAATCATCTCTGTTTATGAGAGAGCCTTTGGATGTACTTGATATCTGTGTAAATATCCCGTCTCTGTTCTTGGCTGAGCCGGGGGGTACTCTTCAGGCTTCCAAGGGCATGGCAGCCCTCGCGAAACCGCTGATGTTCCTCACTGCCAGAGGAGGAGGCCCAGGGCAGCTGAGATGGGAAGGGCTGATTAAATCCTCCACAGCAGCCCAGGAGCGTGGCAGTGTCCAAAAGTGGTGGAAGTGATGAGGGTTAGGAATAACAAGCAAGTATTTAACTAGGGTGAGGAAACTCTGCAAATATCAGACTGGCGCTGAAAAGTTTGGAGCTATTGTCCTCCTTTGGATAAATCAGTACATCACCTCCAAGTTGTTTCTTAAATCGTGTAGGCAAGCTCTGAAAGAAGGGAGCAGCTTAAGTAGAATATTCAAACTATCTTTTTCCTTTTCCCGTTCTTAATTCCAGGTGTTTCTCAAACTTTTGTGTCTTCCTCTAAACCCTCCTGTCCTCTACAGCAGCATCCCTTTTGTAGGACGTCTTGGCCTCTGCAGTCACCTGCCAGAAGTTTTTGTGCCTGCAGGTTTAGGAGGGAGAATTACACTTTTCTATCACCCATTCTTCACTCCAAGTGGTAACACTGACCCAAAAGAAAAAAAAAAAAGGAAAGAAAAAAAAGTAAGCTCTGTTACTCTGATGTAATGCAAATCTCACTCCTCTTATGGCTTCAGAATTCTCCAAAAGGACCATTCCTGAATGGAAAGCAACCAGGACTCATCAAGTCTTTGGTGATCATGGTTTGTCAGTGCCAGGTTGGTGAAGACCTCCAGTCCTAGGCAAGAGGTAACGACTTGGTCCCTGGAAACTTGATTTATCCATGCTCTGTCTTGGGTGCCTGACAGCCTCTGTGAGTCCGCTCAATGACTTATGGAAGTTGCTTCGTATTGCTTGGTGTGGATTTCTTTTATTCTTGCTCTTCCAGTCTGAGGAGAAGCAAAGGACACACATCACAGGAAGCCACCGCAGACTCTTGTAACAGCTTGAAGTTTTGTTCCACACCGGGCTCCCCATTTCAAAAGGGACGCTGATAAACTGGAGAGGATCCAGCACAAGTGTCCCGAGATGACAAGGACGTGGGGCTTGCATGGTTTGTGAGGAGAGGTTGGGATGCAGGATTTTTTCACGTGTGAAACAGAGGTGAGCAGGTTTGCTGCTGGCCTACAGGAAGTCGAAGAGCAGTTATGAAGATGATGGAGCTTTTCTTGGAAGTAGCAGAATTACAAAGGAGAGCGGCCACTGTTTCAGGATGGGCTTTAGAAAGAAGTGCATCACGAGGGTGATGCAGCCCTGTCCTCAGAGATGGACGTGACCTCATGCAGGTGATAGTGTGCCTTTGGACTAGACACACCCAGTGGCCCCTTTCAGGCAACACCTCAGAGTTTATAATGCCATTACATAAATTGTCTCCTCTTTTCTCTATCTCATCTGTTAGCTTCTCAACCTCTGGTAGGATAACTCCATTTGCATAAATTATGGCATCACCACAACCAAGCCTTGTTCTCAGCTTCCAGCTACACCTACACCACTAAATAATATTTTGATTTGTCTTCCTATGCAGCCAGGCTGTCTGGAAAGGACTTATTCTTGGTGGTTTTACTCTAATCTTTGCATCCCTTTGGGAATACCTCTGTGGAAAATAAATGTTCCTTTACCATTGGCACTGTTTCACTCCCAGAGGAGACTGGAGAGAATTTTGGAGCTCTCTTAACATGCAGTCACAATCACGGCTTCTGTGATTGAGTCGTTTCTCTCTAAATAAGTAAATTAACTCTAATACCCTTATTTGCTATCAACCTTATAAAACATAATAAAAGCCAGATGTCTCTTCCTTAACCTGATGTACTATAGAGGTTCAATGGATTATTTTTTCCAGACTATATGAAAGTGATTTTGCATTCTCGTTGTTTCCTCTGGTGAATTCATTGCAGGATCTGACGAGAAGAAATTTGGAAATGTATTAAGATGGAAAAACATAGTATCATATGGATACAGGTCTCAGCTGAGGGAGAACAAACCTTTCCCTCTCCATGCCTCATTCTGTGCTGCCTGTGGGTGGCTTTGAAGCAGGGAGTGTCTCTCTGGACCCGAAGAGGTGTCTAATGATGACCCAAAAGAGATTCAAAAAGTTGCAAAAGGGTTCTCCAAAGCTGCTAAAAAGGAGTCCCCGAGAACCTTCTAACCTGCTTGTCTCTTCCAGCTCCCCTGGTTGCATTGCAGAAGTCTTCTAGGACCAGAGCCACAGAGAAGATTCGGTGCCTGACGCTTGTTGACTGATTTCAGCAATAGTTCGGGGCTTAAATAGCTTTGTGGTTTGAAGGCTGAGGTGCTTGGCAAGACTGCAGCCAAAATTACAAAAAAAAAAAAAAAAAAAAAAAAAAAAAAAAAAACCTCTTTTTTTTTTTGATTTTTCTNGCTCTGTCATTTTCTGTAATTTCCTTTTCCTTTGGGTGAGTTCAGCTGAATTGCAAGACAGGCTTTCTGTGAAGGAGGACTGAAGACCACAGGATGCTTTGTCTTGAGAGCCTTGGTACTCAAATGCAGCTGACAATCTCCCTTCAGCTCCCTGCAAAATGAGCCTGAGAACCCTCTGCCATGCCAAGCAATTAGAAGCCTGAAACGTATACCTGGCCACCTCACCGCTCCACCATAATTAGGTACGGGAAAAGTATGCAAAAACTGTAATCACTCTTAAAAACATTGCCTGGGATTGAGTTACCTGCACTGAGCCTGCTGGACGGACAGCCAGCCACAGGAGATGGCAAAGCCATGGGACAAGGTGGACAGAAATGGACCCAGCACAGGAGGAGCCCTGGTGGTAGAGGACTTCCCCGAGATCGTCGTCACCTCTGTAGGGAACCTGCTGGCACAGGGATGTGAGCGGTGAGTGTGATGGAGCACTGGGGCTCAGGTCTGCAGAGACAGCTCAGCAGCACGGTCGGCAGGTATGGGAGAGGGTGGAGAGGAGCTGGAACATTTCCTATTTATTTTATTTGCCTTCTTTCAAAATGTCTGAGAAATGAAAGGACCCTGTTCTGCAACTGTATCCCTCTGAGCCATGGGACTTGTCCATTGAGTAATTTTGACTTCCAATTAAACTAAATATTGTTTTTACGGAAATAGCTTTTTCCCCAGCTGGGGTGATAACACAGTCATGATGTTTGGATGAGGTTTCTAGTGAAGCAATTTGGGGTTTCATGTCATTTACTGAGAGTCAGGCTAGTTCCTCATCCAAAATCATAATAAACAGGCAATGCATACCACATAGCTGCTCTCCTAAGCTCGAGCAACCTTAGTTCAGACACTCTTCATCAATAACTCATCCATATACGGCTTCTTCTTTGGGGTCAGTCGCCTTGATTGCATCTCCTACACAATACTCCAATTCATACATCCACGAGCACATTGCAAAATGTGGACCCAGGTAAAACAAAGCCACTAAGTTTCATGATTGGTAGCTGTCATTTCTTCCTGTGATTATATACTGTGGGTGTCCCCAGGATATAGGGAAATTGCTTCTTCTTCTGGCACTAACATCCCATTTTAGCAGCGTCGAGACTGGTAGAAGATGACACTAAGTCAAGATCAGTCCTGAAACACCTATCAGCAATCAAGATTGTTAGCTTCTTAATTTTAGTCTAATATATTAAAAATAAATCCAGGTCAAGACCAACACACTGACCTGGCAGTGGCTTGAGTAACTGTTTCCAGCTTTGCTCTGCCGATGCTCTAAGACGAGGCAAATTTTATAACCACATCAACATAAAGCCTCTCCCTTTTTCATCCTTTTGCTCTGGAAGCACAAATGAGGCTGCTGGTAGAGTTTCATACTCCTGATTTGTACAAATCATGTAAAGCTTACGAGTGTGTCAGACGGCATTATGGTAAGCCCTTTTGCCCATCTGATTTTTCTGCACTCTGCGGATTTCCCCCGTATCCCTAACTGCAGACACGAAACCCCCATCC
>VZRU01016452.1:148729-164081 GCA_013398155.1 Pedionomus torquatus | reverse complement strand
TTTTTTTTTTTTTTTTTTTTTAATATACAAATGTTCCCCACTGAAGCATGAACTCAAATATTAGCTTTCCACCTAGCAAGACTAGACAGGAGCAAGGAAAAGCCACGTCTGTTTCTTATCCTTGATGCAGGGAAACTATTTAAATCTATTTTTTTATTTTCTTTTTTCTTTTTTTTTTTTTTTTTTAGTGCTGCATAGGAGTGTTTACTTTATTTGGGGGGATTCAGGGGGCTAATGAACGCAGGCTTTAGTGAAACCCACCTCATTGTAATTTACGCAAACTCCATCAAAACATCCCTTTCTCTCTCTGCCTTTTGAGAAAGAGCCTTTTTTTTTTTTTTTTTCCCCTCCCTCCCCTGTGTTTCTGCATGTTGTGATTTCACTGAGGCTTCCAATGGTCTTCAACAGTTCATTTATGCCGGGAGCCTTCTATAAACTGTACAGCCATGGTCTCCTCGCCCGGCCACCCACCAAACCAGCCTGTCTAAACAGCATCTGTCTACATCCCAGACACATCGAGCGAGTTAAAAATGGACCGAATCCAGCTTCTTTCTTTTTTTCCCCGCCTTTCTGCCCTCCTGTGAAGCCAGGGTGGGAGTCAAGAAGGGGGCAGCGGGTGTGCTGCCCCAGATCTGGAGGAGTTAGGGGACTCCTCTTTCACCCCTGATGCTGTTTCCCCTCCTGGGTTTGTTTGGTGAGCTGTGCGAGACCTCCATCCCTCAACGCCGGTGTTAGTCCTACCAAATCTCCCCATCACCAGCAGATGCATTATTAGTGATGGGAGCCTATTTAAACTTAATCCCAAATGCATTACCTAGTGAGTTTTACTTGGCTTTTTGACTTAAGGTATTGGAGGTTATTACCTCTGGTATGCAGGCGTTGTTCTGAAGAATCTCCACAGCAAACGGCTCCATTTGGTGAGAGGGCAGGGATGGACGGGGTTTTCCTTGCTCATGTAATTTGGACACATTTTAAAAATATTAAGTCACAGCAGCCACTTGAAAGTCTCAGTTACCCATTGAGTGTGACAGCACAAAACCCATTCCCCCTCCAAAAAGCCTTGCTCCACTTGGAGGACTGGGAGAGAGTCTAAAAAAATTAAGAGAGGGGTTAATTTTGCTTGACAGCTTGGAGAGGCTTGTGTTTGCCAAAACGATGCTTTTTCTCCCCTTTACTCTGCAACATTGTCAGAAAATATGAATCCCTGGTGAAGGAAATTGCCCCCTGCCGTTACAGGGAGTTTGCATGAGGTTTATTCACATCCATGTCAGCGGTGGATGCGGCAGAAAGCAGATTGCCAACAGCTTGTTTAGGCTTCAGTCCTGGAAAGGTGTCATCTCTCTTAATTAGGGAAGCTGTCATTACAGGTGGGTGATATTTTAGGGAGAAAAGGTCATTTTTCTTGGCTGCCAAGGGCCCCGGTTCAAAAATAGTAATCAGGTAATGAAATGCAAGGTTCAAATCTGTCAGTCGTCAGCGAGGCTGCCCCCGGGTTCAACAGAGCAGGGTGTCACACTGTATTCGGTGAATATAGCCTAGAAGAACTCTGATTTTTCTTGAACATTTAGTTTTCAAGAGAAAATGCAAATTTCTGGGATGATGCATGCAACAGGTTTGCCTTTCGCCATCTATCTGTTACCAGCTCCCTCTGAAATAAAGCAAGCCTGCGGTTTTCACATTTCTGTCCTATTCAACCTAAGAAAGCAAACCAACAAAAAATCAAAGATGAAATGGGAGGGAATGCCTCAGAGTGAAAATGCTATTTTTGAAATAAAGCAGGAAAATAACACATAAATGAAGAGAATTATTTAAAAAGAAAAAAAAAAAAAAAAAAGGAAGATTTAAAAAAAGGAAAGAAACACACCAATGCTAATCAGATGTCAGGAATGGGTGAATAAACTCACAGCTTTATAGGGTGGCATCTCTGCGACACGTGTCCACAGCAGGACCCTGGTTTAAGAGCTGTTTCCCCCCCCGGTAAGCGCCGTCCCTCCCTTGGTGGCAGCACAGGACACTGGTGACAATTCCCCCAGGGCCCTCTGGCCACCACTCATGGCGTTGTACTGGGCTGCTGCTGCCCAGTGGCTTTGCTGGCAGTGGCTGGATCAGCTCTGGCACCTCCAGAGACCCACAGGAGCTGCTTCACAGATCAGCCCTGCGTTATTCACATTAACTCCATCCATACCGTGCTGCGCTTCAAATTTAACCTCCCTAATTTTGTCTCAGATGAGACAGTACAGCAGGTTCCAACAGGCTGCCTATGCAAAATTATAATACTGTTTTTTTTACTTCCCTGCACAGGGCAGAGATGAGTTATTGCAAATTTCAGGTGTCCAAAGTGATGCGCGTCTCACTCTCAAATCTATAATTTGTTTCAGCATCTTAGCAAACCAGTTATAAAGTGACACGTGGCTTTACAAATAAAAGGAGGAGATGTGCTCCCCCGTGCTTCTAATGGCACTTCATTGTTCTTGTGCCTCCTTTAAGCCCAATTCAGATTAGATTCACTATCATTCATGATTATGTAAAAGAAGTGATAAAGCGTGGCTTTTAAAAAAATCATGTTTGTACAAGAATTTGCTGACATATTGCGAAGTGATAACACGATAGTGAAAATAGCCAGATCCTGCCTGGCCTGGTGTCTGGAATCAGTAAAAGGAGGCAGTCAGGCATATTGCAGGCTAACTTCTGTTCCCATTCCAGCACAAAATCGGCACCTTTTATTATTTTTTTTGTAAACCGACCTATACGGTTTTCATTGAAAACTTGCCATATTTCCTGGATTTTGGCTCAAGCCTGAACTGCATTGTAATCGCTTCGCACCAAAGTCGAGGAGGGGGACGTTTCTGAAGGTATAAAAGGAGAAGGCATCGGCGCTTCAGCGGGCAGAAATGGACAGCTGGGCTTGCCAATACAAACTGGAGCATCAGCAGCTGATGCCGGAGGAATGCAGCTGGTGTGTGGAAAGGAGGGTTGGGTGGCCCTAAGAAATTAGAAAAGTGGCTGGTTTTCAGTTGGGTTTTGTTCCATGTTAGGTCTTTGTTACTAACAGGGATGTGCACTGCTGTCTTGCCACCTCCTGTGTGGTCTCTTCTTCACCATGGTTCCCTGGGGAAGCGAGGTGTATACCTTTCACCTCTGGCAGCCTATTTCAGCTGATAAACACACTGGAACCCCAGAGACAAGCAAGGTCCTACAAACCTGGGGTAAACAGGTGTCAGGGGAGAAAAATAACACAACTGGGAAAGCCACAGAGCTTTTGTTGGCCATGGTCAATCTCACCAGGTTAAAGCATTGCCATGTTCCCAAGAAAATGTTTCCCCACCAAGAAAAAACTCTTACTTGAAGTTACTTTATCATCAGTTGGATGTCACACACAGAGAAGGAACGCCCTTAAAGACCTGGAGTCTTCCGCTGTAATTCTTGGGATCTTAGCCACAATTTTTATTGAATGAATATTCGCATCTGGACTCCTGGTTGAACAAGGAAAAAGACGATGAAGGTGAACAGGCAAGGAGGCATGGTTTCAATAACGGCAGTGACGAAAGGAAGCACGTGCACAAATTGTGCTGGAGGTCTATTTTTTACTTGCTGAAAGTCCCAGCTGTATTTGGGCAGTGTGTCCTGGGCTCTATTGGCAACCACAAGTATTATTCATTAGGTCCTCTGCCCCTTCTGCCAATGTGGTGATTTGTAGACTGTTAGACATCTTCAGTAATAAGGTTTCAATCCCTTCTTTTGAGGGGCTGGAACAAGTTTAAATAGGCTTTGCTATAAGAGAGGGATTTTCCTTTGCTTAATTCCACCCCATTACCCCTCATTTAATCCCTTTGTATTGCCCTTAGCAATTACTTCCCCTCCGCAGGATGCTGCCTCTCTATGTATCAAATGGCCGGCTCTGCTTTTGCTTTGTAATATCTTCTTCAAGTAGGCAAATACAGAGATATTTGAGAATTACTGTAAGAGGAGAAGAGAGGGAATGGCTAGTAAGCAGTGTGTGTGTGTGTTTTCCATAAAATGCTATTTCTGTAGTTTTATGGCTGATGAGGCAGCGTGTGTCTAAAACGGGATTCTTTTGTATAAGGTGAAAATGCCATGAAATGACTGGGAACCTCTTGCATCTGGAGGAATGTCCATGTTGCAATAGGTCTCTGTAAATATTTATACCTGATGACTTAGCAGCTGGCTATTAAGTGCCCTGATTGTTCCTGTAATGCTGCTAGCAAATGGAGATCTGGCATTTAAAGGATGCAGCACAAATTGTTCTGTTGGTCTTAACTTTTGGTCAGAGAATTTACTCAGTGCTGGTGATATCACTGGTGAAGCATCCCTCTCGCCCCTTCTTCTTGCAATCTGCACAGACCCGGCAGCGCTCTCCCTCATGTCGAAAGGAAAGCAGAAGTGGGAAAAAACACACAAAAAATACCCATTTTGGGGGTCCAAAAATATCATGTGGCTGGTGGTGGCTTAGGGGACCGGGCTGTGGTCATCTCCTCCCGGCGAGGTTTCTGTGGTACCTTGCATGGGGCATCACAACCCCACTTGCTCTTCCTCTGGCATTGGATCCTGGCCAGGCCAGTGGCCGGTGTGACCTCCCAGTGCTGGTGACTCACTTTTGCCATGGATTTGCTCATGACAAAGCCTTTCCTGCTGGGTGGGGGCAGCGATGTTAACCCCTTTGCCAGCCGGGGACTGTGGATGGTGCCGGGTGGTCTGTTACACCTCAGCAGTGCCAAAGTCCTTTGTGGAGTGGGTGAAGACATCAGGGCTCAAAGCAGATCCAGCAGGAACTGGGACTGAGACTAAAGAGAGATGGAAATGCTCGTCAGGGCAGCAGGTTATTTTCTTGAGGGTTTGGAAGCTGGACCATTGCTCCAGGGCTGGGGTAATGCTCAAGCGAAGGCATTCACATCCCCACGTTGTCCATCCTCACCACAAATCTGATAGATCCCGGGGATGTAAAAATACCATTTTATCATCATCACTTACTGGTCTCCTATTTTACATAAATTAATAAGTTGGTGACACCTTTGGGTGGATTAATATTAATCGTGAATTTGCTTTGAGCATCCAGGGCTGCAGTGAGGGGACAGAAACTATTAAGAAACCAAACAAACCACAAAGTGCTTTGTTCTGACTTTCTTCTGCAAGTTACCACTTTCAAACTTCTCCTTTTGAAAAGACGTCTCATCGCTGGGCTAATTTGGAACAAATGAAAAATAAATCACACACACACACACCCTGCCTCTGGTCCCACCAGCAGAATCCCCCATTTCATTCCTCTGGAAATGAAGCAAATAAAAAGAAATTAATCTTCGAATGCTGAAAAACTGGCACGGAGTCTGTGTGTCCGGGTGCCTGCAAGCCAGGGTGCTGCAGAGGAAGGAAGCAGGTGATTCTCAGGCTGCAAAGCCATGTCTCTATGAAAACTGCCCCATGAGTCTCTTTGCTTTTTTGATCACTCAGAAATGGCACGGGGGGAATTTAAAGCTGCTCTGTTGCCTCTGTTTTACCAGGCTGCCTCTTCGAGTTATTTGAATTACCCATTTTATATATCTGCAGGTGATGTACTCCTGTCGTTGTATCCATGCCACATTGATCCGTACACTACAGCCCTATAGTGAAATGCTCTGTAGCCTTCTGACACACCACGAAAGTCAATGAAATAATTTTTTCCCAGGAACATGCCCCAGGAGTCCCTCCTTTCGTCACTCCCTGGCTGCAGTGTAGGCTCAGTAACTGCCTGCTGGAAAGGCAATTTTTTTTTTTCTTCTTTCTTCCCTGATTATTATTTGTCTCTGGGCGTTGACGCCGCAACCGGCTGAGCTGGAAGGGGATCCCTCGGGTGGGCTGGGGTGCAGGCTTGGCTCAGGCTGAGGTTCACGACGTTAGGATACTCATGGGTTTATCTCTCGGACCTTTCAACTTGGAAAGGAAATAAATTTATGTAAAACATCACAGCTTAGATTTTAAACAAAGAGGATGTGCTGTGCTCTGTGTAAGTAGAATATTTACAGTTATAAGGCAGGATGATATATGCCCCTTGCAAATAATAAATAAAGGTTGAGTGTTAGAAATAGGATTCATAAGGCTAAAACCAATAACGTAATAGCCTTTATTGAGGAAAATGAAGCAGTCTTATGACTGGGACAAAATCCCAAAATAAATTTACTGTTTACTAAAACACTGTAGAGTGGTTTAGATGTTGTTATAAAGCCATTTTTATCGTCTGCGTTGAAGATGTGGGTCAGTGGGGCTGTTCCAGGTTTCCTCGAAAACCTAAATGCAGCCTGAATCATCACAGCAAGGTCCAGACAGCTCAGCAGAGCTGCTCACTTTTCCAGCAAGGCTGAGGGAAATTCAGATTCCCACAAAACACAGCCTATGGGGAAAAAAGGAGTTTATGAGCTGGCCTGGTATTGCTAGGTTAGAATTTAGGTCTCCAGACGTGCCTTAAAATATGTCCCAGTTTAGCTGAAAGCAACTGGCACATCTGGAGCTGTTAAATGAGGGGCTGCAAGGGGCAGTGAGTGCATCTCTTGCAGGCAGAGATATTCCTCAAGTTTCCCAGCATGTTTCCAGGCTTCGCAGGTCACAGCCTTAAATCCTCACTGGTGAGTCTGGGTACATGCTCCCAATTAGTAGCATGGCCTCTAACATAGCTGTTTGTATCATCTTCAGGCACTGAAAAATGCAATTACCCCTGCCTTGTGGTGTTGTCACACCTTCATGATAATGCAAAATAATGCTTTACGTTCAAATTTAGTAAAGAATACAGAAAGCAAAATATGTTTTCTTTGGATGAGTCTTTAGAAAAGGCAAAAATAAGTGCTGAGCTATCTCCAAAATTTGTGTAAGTTGTTGATTGTGGAATCTATGTACTAGGAAGAAATGCAGAAAACATACTAAAAGCACCATGTGGGGAAAAAAAGATAATACATGTGTAAATGAATCCAAGGGCTAGCATTGATCAGTCCAACAGCAGTAAGGGATGCTGCAGCGTTGGAAGAATTAGTGTTTTCTATTTTAGAATGATGTTGTTCCAGAAGAAAAGGGAAACCTCATCATTTGCCATAGGTTAATCCTGGTTTAAGTAACTGTCTGACTACAGAAAAAGTGTATTTCTGGTTTTGGAGCATCCTTACTGCCCCTCCTACAGAGGACAACTGGGGCAGATATGTAAAGCAACCAGTCTAGATTGCATGCTAAAGGTTGCCTGTAATTAACAGACAAGATTAATGCTTTTTAAAACTCCCAGGACTGGAGCAGATCCTGTGGTCCAGCCCCTCACCTTGGGGTTCAATGTGGTCTCAGCAGTAGATAGAAATGCTGGAGGAGTCATGGTAGGGAGGGAGGTTGCGGTGAGCAGGATAGGGCTGCAGGATGGGGAAAACGAATGACATCCCCAGCCCAACTTCTGACAGCTCAGTGTTTATATTTGAGGCACCCTGAAATTACACACAGCTCCACATTTCAGCTAGGTGGCTCCTTTTGTCCATTAGCAGAGCCCAAAGCCACCACTTTGGGCCACTTGGGAAGAAGTCTAGATGTTGGAGCGTTTATATTTGGTTTGTGCCATTATAGGAGAGTGCAAGAATCCCAAAATGGAGAATTAAAGCCAGCCCCTGTCCTAGAAGACACCAGACTAATAGATGTGAGGAACAGGAGGTGCATGGTCAGGGAACAAGCAATTTAAACATTAGCTGGTGTCATGCTGGTCCTGTGATACTCTTTATTTACAAAACCCCTCTCTGTCAGGCTGAAAATTTAGGTTGAGATGCATGAAGAGAAAAAAGGCACTCTGCAAAAGGACAAGTGGGGCATTGTCTGTCCATAACCCACTGCCGAGCCCCATCCTCCTGGCTCAGGGATGAGTTATCTATGGGATCTCCTCAGTTGCGGCTGAGTGTAGACCACTGGTTTGATCTAACAAGAGCCCCTTTCTCCTGCCTTGTCTGCCTCAAAATTACACCCTCTCAGAAAGACTTTCATTGCACAGGAAGAAGAAGGACAAAAAATAGTTTCTCTCTCTGTCCAGGCTTCCACATCTGCAGAAATGCAGCCTGAAGGTTGTCATGAGGGTGGTGGGACATCATTGTTGGTGGTTCCTGTGAGTGAGCAAAGAGGGGAGGGCAGGATGGCAAAGCTATGGAAGGGAAACATCTTATGGGAAAAGCTATTTCTCAGCTGAAGGATAAGGTTGTGAGTTGCCAGAGTAGGGCACCAGCTTTATTTTAGCTGTGGACTTCTTTTGTGATCTTGTGGAGGTCAGGTAATGGCTCAGCTCCTCAGTTACTGTGCCAGGCTTACTATTATCTTTAACCTTTACATCATATTAAGCTCAAACTCTGTCAGTGTCCTGGTGCTGTGAAAATCCACGGCATTATTATGGAGTATACACGTGTGCTTGAAACAAAGTCAAAAGTGAGAATGCAAAGAGCTTGGAAACTTGTGAAGGGAAGTTTGTACATAGATTATATCCTCTCTGCTTTTTGTGAGGATATATTTGTAAGTGTGGGTATGTGTGGAAGATATCCTACATACATTTCTCAAGTCAAGCCTTTTCCTGGATCTGGAGCTGGGCTCAGTGCTTCAGCAAGAGTTCATTTCACTTACAGACATGTATGTAATATTTAGGAGAAATGCTTCCTTCCCTTTGGCTCCAGTGTTTGAGATGGGCACTGCAGGGCAAGAGAGCATCTCCGGTAGCAAGATTGACTCCTATCTCCCTTGCAAAAAGCCCAGGTAAACCTTCCATAGACTTTGACACCTACTGTGAAAATGCAAAAGAATGATTTTTGCCCCCGCTGCACAATGCAAATCGGCACAACATGTACAAATGAAAACGGAATATGGCAATCTTCCTTCTGCTGATGTTACATTACACAGTCCCACCGCTAAAAGCATAGCTTAAGCTATTAGCCACCATGAGAAATCTGATGCCTGTTTTGGAAAGTGTGTTTGTTCACCAGGATAAGCCTGGAAAGACTTATGCACAGCCAGAGAGTCAACCTGGTGACCGCAGATGCTCGCAGCCCAAGTTTGGAGGGAGGACGGGGATCAGGTACGGCCAGAAACAGCATTAGCGCTGCAGGCGTGCTTTGCAGTCCTGCCCTCTGAATATTGCCACTGTCAGCCAAGAAACCGAGGCCTGGATCCATCAAAAAAAATGATGTGGACTGCCAGATCCGTGCAGAATAAAACCAGACTTTCAGCAGGAGGACAGACGGACACAGAGCAGGTTTATCCCTGGCACGCACAGGGGTTTGTCAGCAGCACAATGTCACAAACTTGCAGTGCTGTGGCAAAACAATGGTGACATTTGCTTTTGCAACGTGAAGAGAGGACTTAAAATATCCTGACTGATACATTTCTTCCCTTCCCATGGTGCATGCCTTCTCTTGCCTTTTTAACATTGTCCCATTATTTTCCTCAGTCTTCTCTTTGAGTCTCCCCTTACAAATCTTCATGTTCCCTTGAAATTCTCTTTGCTCAAATACGTGACCTATCACCAAATCCTGCAATTTCCTTGTGAAATCCGTAATACATGGTTGATGATGCCCCATGTGCAGCAAAGCCCAGGGACTCGGGTCCAGGAGAGGAAACCCTGTCCTTCACTGACCGACTGACCAGAAGTGTCCAAAGAAGCAGAGCTCAACCCAGAACCTTTATGTTTTTGTGTTCTTAGTCCTTGCTCCACACTCCTTCTCAAGGGCCTTGTACCTTATGCATTTAACAAAACTGAGCGTATCTCCATGCTTGAATCTCATGTTTTATAACTCTTTATTTCAATCCCTAGGTGCTTGCTTGTGCTATGTTCATAGCCTGTAGGTGGTTCACTGGGCTTTCAAGCAGTGACCTACACAACTTTCCTTGTGCACAATGTTGTTCTCCTACAAGTTCCCATGCAACTCACCCCACCAGGATTGTCTAGTTCCCAGTGGAGGTGAGTGACCAATTTATTTTGCCTTAGCTGGGGAAATGAGGTAATTTTCTGAAATCCATCTCCCCTGCATTCCGGTTTCCCCTGTAAACAGATTTCTAGAGCATCAAAGTTAGTAGCAGCAGTGAAGCAATAAAAAGGGGGTTGCAAAGACTTTTTGGGGTGACAAACAAATGATGGGACCCTGTAGGAAGGGCAGAGTAGGGAGAAAAGAGGATTGCAAATGTTTCTGGGGCTGCAACTCTGAAAATATTCATAAAATTTCTGCTTCTGATGTATTAAAGGGGTCTGCCCAAGCAGTCAGGGCACACTGCTAAATCCCAGGCCATGGGTGTTTTAGGTAATCATTATTTATTGATATATTTTGCAACTGAAGAAATAATAAAAAAAAAAAAGCCGAAAACATTATCGCTTGCTGGAACTGTGCTATTTCCTCCCTTTAAACCTTTGAGCAATAGAGATAAAAAGTGAGTGTTACTTGTGATACTGGGAGAAAGAATGCAATATTCTATCTGTTACTGTCTGGAAGAGCCCCTCTCATCTGGCCTCGCTTTCTCCCCTCTCAGCCCCAGGCATGGAGACACAGGCACGCACACATCTACTTGAGAGGTGGAGGCCACTCATTTTTAACGTGCAGTCCTATTCCTTGGCTTTCTCTTCTGAGTTGGACAGGTTTCTATGGAATTGCAACAGCAACCAACATTTGGCCCAACTGCTGGTTCCAAACCTCTGCTAAACATGGAAACCCATTTGAAAAAATACGCCAGGCAAGACGATGCAGCGCTTTCCAATGGGGCTGATCCTGCTAAATTGTTAACTTATGTTGAACAATTCCCCTCTGCCCCTTGAGTGCTAAGACTCTTCTTCCTTTGGTGGGGCAGTTAAACCGGGGACCCTGTGAGAGAAGATAAAAGCAGATCTGTCTTTTGTGAGGCCAAAGATGCATCGCCAGCATCCTTGCTAGGATGCGAGGATTAGGAGAATACGTAGAATTTCCAAATTTAGAGTGCAGGACTAGCTTCCCATAAACAAAGACTTCTTTTTAAAATGAGATGCTAGCAAGATAATGCCAAAAAAATAAAAGAAAAAGTTTGCCTTTGTGACTAAATTCTGTTATTTTGCAGCCAACCTTCAAACGGGCTGTTGGTGCAAGTGAACAAACGCTTCCTGTCTGTCCGTCCTCATGGGTGGTCGCGTTTTAAAATGAAATATACAGGCTGACAAATGCCTTTACAAAGGCCAGATTATAAACTGTAAACCTACTGTCAGCTGGGTAGGAAAAAAAAAATCCAAATGCCTCTTATACCATTTAAAGATTTAGTTTGGCTTCAACACTAAAGCACTTCATCTTGAAGGAGAAAGGAGCTTAGAGTTTATAAATTGTTGTTTGGGCTCTAGTAAGCTCTGGATAAGGGAATCTATCTGCTAGGAAACAAATGACCTTCCCAAAATTTAGGGAGCTCTGGGTATTGTTACGAAGACAAAATGCCTTGGAAAAATGTCCCCAGAATACAAAGGGATTTGAGACTGCTCCATTATTCTTAACATACTGTTCATACAGCTGCAAAGGGCAAATCTTACAGTTCCAGTCTTTAAAAAAGGGTGGAAAAAAGTTAAACATATCAGGGTAATAAAATACAAGTTGTTTAGATTGTCCCCCTCTGTCTAAATCAACTCTAGACTTGCTCTTGCACATGGTTGTCAGAACTAGGCTGAATATCCATATTATCTTGGCCAAAAAGTCTCAAAATAGCCTTTTTCTCCCCAGTGGTCATCACAGAAGGAACGTTTTGGGGTAAACGTGGCAGTTTATGGTAACACGGTTGCTGCACTTGGCATTTTGAATCCAAAGTGGAGGAACAAAGAAGCTCCAGAAGCGATGAAAAGCCACGTGCATTGCACACCTTCGCGTCCATTAAGTGAAGTCTTGCAGCTCCTTCATGTGTTCCTGCTCGTGTGGATCTCAAGGGGAACGTCAGCAATGGCGTTGCAAATCCACCCTGAGCTGGGAAGGGCACTGCAAAGCTTTTACCTTTCTCTCTGCAAATGCCATCCCTCGTCTCCCTGACTTCAGCCAGTTGTGCTGGCAAGCACACTTCTGCTGTAAGGTAGAAGATGAACTAAGAGATGAGTATCTACAGTGAAACAGGCTTTAGTTTTTAAATTATTTTTTATTTTTTAATTATTTTTTTTCACATTCTGCTTTTGTTTTGTGGGTTTTCAGCTGGACCTGAACTGGCCATAGGGTCCAGACGCAGCAGCACGCATTTACTCTGCAAATCCTTTCTCCGTTCTTCTTGCCCAGTGTGGCTTGCTGTTGTTTGCCAGGAATATTGCAGGTCAGGCTGCCCTGGCTGGAGGCAAGCAAAAATTTCAGTTGATTTCTCCATATCCAGGAAGGTTGAGAGGACTGTGCATGCTGGGTTTTGTGAGAAAGGAAAAAAACATCTCTCCCATGGTCTAGAGAGATTCCTTTTCATCCCTGCCCCTTTGTGTTAATCAGTGTTACCTCAAAGTCGCTTCTCATTCCCTTCCCACCTTTATTGCTGGTGTCCGTATTGATTAGCACACCCATTTGGCACTCTTTCCTTGAGAAATCACCACCTGTATCTTTTGAGATGCCCACTAAATCTTGGAAGTCACATTGCTTGGAAACCACCATTGTGCTCTTCTGTTTTTAGCAGCCTTTTTCTGTTTCTTTAAATACAATTTTTTTTTCAGATGATGTCCACTTTCCAGGGCTCTCAGCAGGTTTGAAAGGGTGTGAGGTAGAAGCCTTCTTGCATCTTCTATGCATGCCTCGTAGCTGAAGGCTAAAGCACGTCACCACCAAATTCCAGGAGACTTTTAGAAATGATGATTGTTTCAGTGCCCATCAGATTGTTTTAATGCTTGAATGTGATTCACACTGGGACTGGGGTGATCAGCTGTCCCTCCTCTCCTACCCAGAGACCAGATGACAGTTGTGCGGCTGCATCAAATGCTTTTGTTAAAAATGGAAGAAAAAAGGAAATTACTGGAAAATCTTCACAGCGGATCTCCCTCCGCCCACAGAGTGGTGGGAATAAACATCACAACTTCAGATCTTGGTGAACGCAGATAAGTAGAGGTTTAGCTGATAAGTTAATGACATACCAAAACCAGATTGCTCGAGGTCTAAAATAATAAGCAGCCAATGAGCAGAATGCTGGAATGCTGACAAAACCCGAAATGCTTTGACGTTTTGTGCTCCCCTCTGCAAGGAGGGAGCTGCTGCAAGTCATGCACAGCAGGGCTGTGGCTGGCAGCATCCAGATGAAATCTCTTTTGGGGGCTTCTTTACCCAGACATGTCTCAAAGGCTCCATTTCTCCTCACCTGATGTCTCCAGTATGTGCCCTTCCCCATCCACCCGCAGTGTTCCGTCGCTTGGCTCGCCTTAGCTCGTGCCTTTAATGTTGCTGTTCTGGGAGATGTCACATCTTTGTCCTCACTCAGAAGACTGTTTGACTCTTTCATGTCTCTTTTTTGGTGTTTCTTCTCTGTGGCATCTAGTTTATTCATCTTCCCTCCCTTTTCAATCCCCTCCTCATCTTCCTCACACCTACTCTCTTTCTTGATTAAAATATGATGCTTATTTTCTGTTGGTCTTTGGTACCCTACACCTCTCTACCAGACTGAGCATTTGCTATTCTTCCATGAATTTGTCCTGGCAATAACACCACGAGGTCAGAGTTATTCTTGGGGAAACAGAAGCTTGGAGAACCTAAGGAATGCGCCAAGCCATGCAAGAACCAGTGGGTTGAATCCAGCTCTGCCACTGACCTGTCCTTCATGCCTGTTCTGCGTGCCTCAGGCACCTAGAAGTGAATGAAGGAAGCAGAAAGTTGGGGAAGAACGTCTCAAAAAAATATATTTTGCGTATTATTTCTGCATTTCTGAATTTCTCTGTGGTGGTCCAGTAGATTGAAGTATGTACACAAATCCCCTCTGGGTTATGCTTTTAACACAGTGATCAAGATATCCAAAGAAATCTTCAGCCTGGAAAAGAGAAAACTCCTGGGAAACCCTATAGGAAGGGCTCTTTAACGGGTAATGTAGTGGTAGGACAAGGGGTAATGGTTTTAAACTGAAAGAGGGGAGATTCAGATTAGCTATTAGGAGAAATTATTTGCTGTGAGGGTGGTGAGGCACTGGAACAGGTTGCCCAGAGAAGCTGTGGATGCCCCATCCCTGGAGATGTTCAAGGCCAGGCTGGATGGGACTTGGAGCAACCTGCTCTAGTGGGAGGTGTCCCTGCCCATGGCAGGGAGGTTGGAACCAGATGTTCTTTAAGGTTCCTTCCAACTTGAACTATTCTATGATTCTATGAAATCATCAAAAAATTCTCTCAAAGGCCAATTGTATTCCTTCACAAACCATGGCAGAATTTGCGCTTCTTTCCTAAAAATTTAATAAAGATTTCGTGGCTACATCACAGGACAACCGACCACCAGTCTGACCTGTGAAGTCCTTGTTGGTCCTCCTTGCACTCTTGCTGGAGCTCCTGTGATCAAACACACAGGTATACATGCAAAAAGTTATACTAAAATCTGAGAACAATGTCCTGGAACAATTGGTCTGTGTTTGCATTGGGTGAAGTGTGAAGGGAAGATGGTCCTACCAGCAGCGACCAGTGGTTTATAATTGAGATGAATTGCTTTAGGGTAAGTTTGGGGTGGTGCCTGTTTGCTTTGCCTTTATTAGGCTTGAGTAATCACATTCAGGACTGGATGGAGACAGAGAGACTGATTATTTGCCCGCTGCACACCAGATTTGAGGCACCAATGGCTGGTAAATCCATGATTGCAGCTACTTTGGGGTTCAGCTCTGAAGCTGGTGGTGATGTCCCGAATCCCACAGCCCTTGTAGGAACAGCCAGATGCTCCCGCTGACTGTCCCAAGGATTCTACAGAGGTGGAGGCAGATTCTTTGCTGGTGAAAAAGAGATCCAGCAGCAGCATGCACCAGCCAAGGATTCCCAGCATTTCTCCAAGACCTCCAGGAAGAATCTGCAGAAAGAAAACCAATAAAAAATGAATGCTCATCTCCAAAACATTCCTCCAGCTGCACCCATGACTTTATCTGTTTTCCTTCTGCACGGGCTATTCCCCCTCTGTTTTTATTTTATTATTATTATTATTATTATTATTANGGGGGGGTGGGGAGAGGGGGGCAATAGCCAGAAGCTTATTTTAGTCACCTTTTCAAAGGAGTGGGACTATTGAGAGCAAGCAGCTGACGGGCGAGCGTTTGTTTTTCTCTTTCTACAGGCAGCTTGACACCCGTGGAGGGAAGATGTGAATGCCGAGAGCAGGTTGCTGGGGATGAACAGGAGGAAGCTGTTGGCCCCTGATTCGTTACGCGCCTGCAGGGAGCGAAGGGTTGATAC
>VZRU01016452.1:112271-148682 GCA_013398155.1 Pedionomus torquatus | reverse complement strand
CGCCCGGCCGTGAGCGCTCAACAGTTCACAGGATCGGGCCGTCGAGTAAATGGGGAATTCATCCAGAGATATCTAGGAAACACATAGAATCGGCTGCCAACCCTATTCCTAAAGCCAACAGTTCACTAATTTTAATCAACAGCTGGATATTTTTATAGGGAGTGAAGGGATGGAGGGGTATTATGACAGAACAAGGGAGGTGGGATTAGACTAATCTAACCCAGGCCAAGTGGGCTCTTCCTGCTCAGCCATGTGTAGTGTCATGACTGTGTGATTTAGACTACTGCACACTCACCAACACTGATAAGGAGGACAATTATGGGGAATACACAACTCTTTTGTGTAGCCCTCAGCCAGCAGAGCAGGCTGGGTATCGTGGATGTCAGCTGGGGATCGTCTCCAGCTCTGAATTAGAGAGGTCCCCCTGCTGAGGACAAGGTTGTGTCAGGGAGTGTGCCCCAGGGCTCTTGTGATGTTGTGGTAAGGGATCCTGGTGCTCGTCCTGCCCTCAGATGGAGGTTACCCTCGTTTTGTCTTTTGCAAAAGTTTAAAAGGAGCTTTCTGATGATGGGGCATCATCATGCCAACAAAACAGGGCGGGTGGCAACATTATTATCCACCACTCCGGAGAAGGTTTCTTCATATTATGACTCTGTTGAGTCCCTCAAGGGCAGTTTCTCCAGTGTTAATTGTCATGTTTCCCTGCAACTTCTGGTCCTCTCCATGTCCTTCCTCACCTTCCGCTTACTCATACTGAGTCAAGACTCATGCCAGACAGTCGCTGCCTAAATGTGACCCAGAGAGCAAGGCAAAACGTGCAGTGCCACCTCGGGTAGCCCCGGTTCAACTGGATACTCCTTCTGGTAGGAAGCATGGGAAGAAACATTTGTAGCCAGATTTTTCCCTTTGTTTTTCTTTTTTTTTTATTATTATTTTTTTAAATAATCCTCTGATTGGCGCAGAGTAGCTTTTGTTGTTGTTTATTTGTGTAGCTTTTCATCTTAACGAGGATGTACGGAAACAATTACCACATGGTTCATTCACAATATCAACTCGAGCCTTTTCCTGTCCGTGCGCTGATTGGGCTTAGCCACTGAAAATTATCTAGCTCTGCAGAAGTCGTGTTTTTTACTCATTTTTTAAAATGCATATTTTACAATTGGGATGATTTTTTCTTGCTAGATTATGTTTGGGGTTTGCACCAGATGGCTGGAAATGTCACACAGTTTCTCCTTTTTGGCAGTCGAAAGCCTAAATGCTTTAAGAAGATGCACATTTTTCAGGAGGGCAAAGGGAGGTCAAGATGCGCTGACTAATTCAAGATTTCCTCCACTGGTTTCCATAACAAATAATCATTTTTTTCTTTATTTAGCTGTACTCACTGGTAGGTTTTCATTTGCATCAAAGCTTTGTTCTGCTCTCGTTTGGGCAGCCTCCAGAGACCAAACAACATCACAGGCTACTCCCGGCATATCCTCCAAAGAAATTGGCCAAATTCAGATCTGCGAGGTGGCTCCCACATGTAAAACCTTGTGATACGGATCCTGGAACACCGCTCGGGGTGAATCTGAGAGAGGTTTGTGGAGAGACAATGGAGATTACCATTGAGAAATCCATGGAGATTTAAAACTAAAAACAATCAGGTTGAAAACAATTTAGGTGGATGAGGCAGGAATGCTGTTATTAAGTAGATAAAAACTCCTACTCTAAGACCTTTTATCAGGTTATGCAGAAGTTGGTTGAAATTTTACCTCCTTGGGTGATAACCCTCCATACGTGCGTCTCTTGCTCCAGACTGATTTAATATTCTTATTATTCTTTGGGGAATTCCAATCCTAATAACTCAGGAAACGGGTCTTCAAACTCACCTCTGAAAGCTGTGGCTAGCTTTTCTGCATGAAATCCTGGCACCGCTGCACTGTGGAAACCATCGGGAATTTGGCAGGCGCTGGCTTTCCTAGAGGCCGTTTGCCCTTTTCCCGTCCCTGCCGAGAGCTGCCCCAGCAGAACAAGGCGATAAGCAGTTGAAAAATTGTGTTTTGCATGGGAGATCTGCTAGGATTTGACAGCTAACTTCCCTGGAGATACTGGTTTGTGCTGGGTGCGCTCCAGCCGGGGTCGGGGGAGCTCAGATGGGACTTTCCAAGGCTGAGGACAAGGGGCAAGAGCAAGGACGGTGTCTCTTGGTCCTTGCCTGGCATCAAGCGCCCTGGTAAAGGGGACGGCGTGGCTGGTATGTAAAAAGTGTAAGAAAAAGGAGGAATTGCATTAGAAGAAGGTACAGGGTAAAAATTGGTAGACAAATAAGAAATTAAAAAAATGGGAGTTTAAATTTGACTGCAGACTGAAGAGGAGATGAGGTATCGGGTGTGAGTAGCCAGTATTAAAAATAAAATAAAATAAAAAAAAAAATCCAGAAGTGGAATGAAGTTGCTGTCCAAGGCATTTTGCTGGAGAATTCTTCAATGAAAACCCCATCCATGAGCCCCACACCCGGGGCAAAGCCACCTCCCCTCCCGCTCTAGTGCCAAAACCACCAGGCAGCAGGGCTGTACTCCGCCTCGGTGTGTGCCTATTGTGCAAAACCATTAACAGGGTCTCTGCTGACCAGTCCCAGCCACTGTCCTATTTGAAGGGGTCCAACCATGCACACGGACTTTTCTCAGGCTTCCTGCCAGTTGGCAAGTGATTTGGCACCCAACTCAAACCGGTGGAGGTGGGTGATTCCTGAGTGTGTACTGGGAGGTGAGAAATCACAATTCCAACTTAGAAATCTCCATCCTGTCTTCATCTTAGCAAAAAAAACCAACCCAAAACTATGGCTAAGGAATTGCTCACTGGGCTTGCAGTGATTAGCGATGCATGCTGCATTTATATTTATCTGATGCGCAGAGACATCTGTTTATCATATGTTGCACGTCTGATAAGCAACTTTTTTTCTTCGTCCCAAGGCCCGATTAAAGATTCCGATTAATGTAACTTGCTGGAAGGTCCTGTAACGCAGCTTTTAAATCAATGTCATGTAAACTTTGCTGGGTTAATCCTGCACATCTGAATTCAGCTAAAAACCAACACTGCGAGGTCAGGCTGTACAAATTGATGGATTTTTATTCCTTTAACCTTAGAAGTGTTGCAGAGAGGGTAATAGCAGCAAGACTTGCTTCTTCCAATTGCTTCTTTTTCCTACACAAGAGCCAGCAGATATTTTCCTTTTTCCTGATATATGCATATATGTAATATGTACATATATGATATATTTGTTTAAAATGAGAGGTATTTAAATCAGCAAAACACTAAAAATGTTGTTGCTGCTTTTCATGTGTGTCTTGTTTTCCATTTTTCTTGTGCATTGATAGGATAAAGGAGAAAAGGATTCTGGTATTATAAATTGGTAAGATCATGAAGAATATCCCTCCTGCCTTTTGAGTTTGTTTTGGTATCACATTATATAGTTTTAACACAAACAACAACAAAAGTCTCTTTAAAATCATCACAGAGCATTTTGTAGCTGGTGGCAATATGAATGTCGCAGTAACAAATTAGCATGAACTTGCAGGAAAATGTACTGTGCAATTCATGGATTTTTCTTGTCTTACTTCTGGGGGGAGATTTTTGCAGTGTCCCCGCAACTCAGAAGTAACAATCTCTTATCAAAGCTCTTTAGTGCCTTCACACTATCATCAATACGTATAAACAAAGGATAAGAAAGCTAATTCTTTGTGTGGATAACTTTCTGCAGGAAAATGCAGCCTGTAAACCAGCTTGTGGCAGGAGATGGTCTTTATCAGCTTTAAACTAAGGAGTGTATTTTATTTATGGAATTCAGCACTGCAGGCATTTTTGTTTCTTTGACAATATTTTGTATTTCCCATCTCCTATGACTTAGTTTTGTTCAGGCACAAATGTTGGCTAGCTGTAAAGACCTGATGGAGGCATTTTGGGCTTTGGCTTGGAGTCCTGTGGCTTTATTTTCTCTCCTTAACCCCAAGAACTTCTCTGTAATAATAATTTTGAGCTTATACTGGAACATGTTCCCTTAACTTTATCCTTCTTTCTGCTTTTGGTGGGGTTTTTAGTTTGGGCTTTTTTTAAAAAAAAATAAAAAAATTTTTCCTCTATTGTTTAATACCAAGTGTTAAAACCAGCAGGGATGTTTCAGAGAACTCATTTTCCCACCAAAGAGCTGCCATAACAAGTTGGCAAGGACTGCACACTTGTAAATGCGGGTATGGACACAAGGTGAGGCTGGGTCCTGGTCCCAACAAGGCTGCCAAAGCCCTGGAATCTCGGGTGCTGCCTTTATGCTACTTTGCATCTCAAGCAGCAGCTTGGTCCTTGCTCGAGTGCAGAATACCACCAGTCAGCTGTCTGGCAGGACCTACCCTGAACAACAGGAGTCTTCTGGACTCCTACCAGCAAGCTGAGCCTCTACTTCAAAGAAGGGAAACGGAGTCCAGGAGGCTGTGGTTTCTGCAGACAAGGACATGCCAACTGGACCACCTTTGTCTTCAAACCATACATGTGTTTCTCTCTCACTCATCCTTCTTCTGCCTGGAGCTTCATCCCACCTTTCCTCCTGGACTTGGCCATGTCACATGTTTTTTTTGTAGTCCCATGACGATTATGCATTTCATTATTATTAAGCGACTTGTGCCAGGATTTGAACTGGAGCTCTTCCTGCTGGCAGGATGATCCCTTTGCGCACAAGAATTCCTCTGCAAGGCCAGACTAAAGATCACTTTTTTTTTTTTTTCTTTCTCTTTAGATGAACTTCTTACCAACAAAGTGATGACCTTAATAAGAATATATACGTTAAATGTTTGTCAGTCACCTATAGCTTGCTATTGCAGTGAGATGTACTGGAGCTCCATGGCTAAGTTTAAAGCTGGATGAATCTTACAGGGATCTTTAACCAGCTGCAGTGGTTTTGGTGTTGAGCCCAAGACTGTGTGGGGAAATGATGGAGTCCAGAATTGTAAGAAGTCAAGGTTTGAGTTTCTTGCCCATTATTTCAAATCAGCTTTATCTCTCTGCCTGCATTTTGTTGGGTGATCACTCCTCCTACCAGATGCTTTTGTCAATGGTTTCAGCCTGGTCAGTGCTTGGAAAAACACAAATTCATCGCAGCCTAATTTCTTAATGTATCTGCCTAGTTATGTTTAGGGATGTGGACATTCCTGAATGTCTTAGGCACCAGCGATGTCTGAGAGAAGATCAGTTCACATTAGACACCATCCAGCTGTCAGCAACGCTATAAACTCCTTATTGGATTGCTAATTTTCTATATTGAACAGCCAAAGTGTTGTCCCTTTGCTGGGAAACCCCAGCAGCATCCCTTCCCTTCCAAATCACAAAATCCCATGTAATTACCTGGGGCTGTCCTGTCACAATTTAATTCTGGATAAGCCAGTGTGGGATATCATTGTGCTGCTGAATTCATAAAACCATATTTAAGTCATAGGAGACCTACTAGGTCAAATGTCTCAATAAAAGTGACTGCACAATGAACTTCTTTGAACCTGAATTAGTGGAGGATCCTCATTTTTGCATGAGTAGTATTTCTGCAGAAAGAGGTGTCCTGTAAACAGCTAGTTTTGATTTAAAAATCTAGGAATATTCCCATAGTGTTCGGTGGACTGCAAAATTGTGCAGGATTTTTTTCTCCCCTTTATTCAAGAAATCTTAGTTTCCTCTTTCCTTTCCTTTCCTTTCCTTTCCTTTCCTTTCCTTTCCTTTCCTTTCCTTTCCTTTCCTTTCCTTTCCTTTCCTTTCCTTTCCTTTCCTTTCCTTTCCTTTCCTTTCCTTTCCTTTCCTTTCCTTTCCTTTCCTTTCCTTTCCTTTCCTTTCCTTTCCTTTCCTTTCCTTTCCTTTCCTTTCCTTTCCTTTCCTTTCCTTTCCTTTCCTTTCCTTTCCTTTCCTTTCCTTTCCTTTCCTTTCCTTTCCTTTCCTTTCCTTTCCTTTCCTCTGATTTGCCCTTTTCTTTAACAGCATTGCTAATAAAATAGTTTTTTATCTCAGATCAATAAAATCCAAACCCAAAGGGCAACAAGAAAAAATTATTTTGCACCTTTAAAAGGCCCAAATAAATGACCTTCTCAGAGCCTTGGATATTTCAGAGTGAAAGTAAGAAGTAAGAGTAAAGTGAGGGTAAACCACAGAATAATCTTCCAACATGCAATGAATATTTCTATGGAGGCCACAGTTCCAGCGAGATTGCATTTGAGTGACCAAAAGCTGTTTTATCCTTGCTTTCTAGGAAGAGAAAGGAGGTTCTGGTCTATGGGAACCTTTTGAGAAATTAGACCTACCTAAAAGGAGATTTTTCCTTCACAGGAAAAATATTTTGCTTTACTGGCAGTCAGTGGCTGGGGGATGGCGCTCACAAGTGGGCACAGAGCTTCCTTTCCAGGGGAACACTGCCTCTTGGCCACAGCAACACCTGCACCCAACGGTGACCCCTTGTCTTGGCTTAAAGAAGTGATGCCATATGCCTGGACAGTGCCACTGAGCCTGCACGTCCATGCATGCTTTCCCATACATCTGTGCTAACAGACCACGAAGGAAAAAAGGCAGCTCTGTCCCTGGATGACGAGGAGCTGAGCCTCACCAGCCATTTTTCTCACACAATGCCAAAATAGCCATTTGCTGGAGATGGCTCTGTGCCATCCTTGACCTAGGCTGCGTTTGAACCGGGCGACCTAGAAGTGAAAGGCTCAGTATCACGTTGCCAGTTCCCCCAACCATCTGTCCTCCTTCAGTGAGCTTCCTTCAAAAGTCCCCACACACTTCATAAACATCCCAGCCCTCCTCACCCCTCCAGCTGCCCCTTTCCTCTAGAAGAAACGGCACTTAGAAGGAAATACCACTCATTTTTTTTAATTGTTTTTTTTTTTATTTTTTTCAAGAGTGTTGAATCTGACATCTGTGATTCGGCAGAAGCGAAAGTCTTTCCTCCGTCCTGCCTGTTAAACCTGTTGGTGGGGATGGAGAAGATAGGGATAAAACCCTCTCCTGGAGGAATCGGGCCAATACCCGGTAGCAAAACCTCCTCTTGCCTTTGAAGACCAACAATAAAGCAAACTTCCATTTCCTTACCATAACATCGTCATGTCACAACCCGGAGAGCTCCACCTTCCCTTTCAAGAGGCTAGAAAGTGGGACTTTAGACAAAGAAAAATAGTCTCAGGTGGGTTCGCCATGGATCATTTTGACTATATTTTAAACATTTAAATGTCAATGCTTAGTCATAGACAAGACATGATTCTTATCTGGCTACATGTGGCTTCCAGTATAAAAAAATTTGAACCCATGCCATTTCCTGTTGGAGAGAGCTTAAACACAGGGGTGACAAGGGCACATCTATTTTGGATCCCTATTTTAAAAGCCTCCAGATATCATAGAAATCAACTGGCACAAACAGAGGACTTTGAATTTCTTTCATGGCGGTGGCAAATTACGTATATCAATGAAACACATACTTAGTGAGGCGGAAGTGAGCACCAGCAATACTTCAATCAGCTTTGGCATATGTATACATTATTCTGTTTGATCTCATAGGATGCTGGATTTAGACGATATAATACATTCTGGTTATCTCTCTAGAAGTTGGAGGGACGTAAGGAGATATCCACTTTCACAAGATAAAATTAGCACCTCTTTATTTTTCAGATAAACATTCCTCTCTTTTTNTTTTTTTTTTTTTTTTTTTTTTTTTTTCCTTTTTGCAGGAAAGCGCTGATTAGAGTTACAAAGCATACCAGTGGGTATGAGTTTATTCATATTCAGCCCAAATCCTATTTATAATATAAAGGAAATAACATTGGTATTACACAGGGCAACTTGGACGGCCTGAGTGTAGGAATTGCCTACATCCAGGCAGGTCTCTTCAAAAGCGCCGAAAGATGTTCTTTTCCAAAGAGATGGTGGGAAAATAGAGATTTCGCTTAAAAATGGATGATTTTGCCAGAAGATAGTCAGACCACACCAATCCTGTCATTTTACTGTATCTTTTAAGAGCATCATCGTGGAGCCATAAGCTCAAGGTACTAAATACGGACTTGAATTTTGGACACTTAAGGATTCAATATATTTTCTTCTGTACCCCATCACCTCAATCCAGTTGCCACCTACAAATCCCAGATTGTCTCACAAAACTCTTTTTTATGGACAAACTCAATGTTTTAAAGCAGACTGGCGAAAAGCTATTTTGGTAAAGTTAAAGCATAGACAGCTTGGGCACGGGAAACGTGTTTCTGGGTAGATGTGTGTGAATAAGGGATTGTTTGGTTCACTTGCCGCTCCGAACAATCGGGCAAGAAAAATGGTTTCCGGTGAATTAAGCCTTTTGTACAGCATGGAAAGCCTTAATGGACCTTTGAACTTTTTTTAAAATAGAGAAATACATTGCATTATCTGCAAAGCTTCATTTCATGTCAAAAAGAAAGGTGGTGACCTTCAAAAGTCTTTTGATGGTGAGAACAATTCGGCAAAATCAACACCGTTTTTTCAAAATGTTCTGCTCAGTTGGAATCTCTGCCTTTCAATTTTGGGGGAAAAACACGGTTGAGGTAGGGTTATGAAAAGAAAAGGTCATGGGCTTGCTGGAAGGGACTTCAGACAGTCAATAGTCAGTCAATAGATTGATTGATCTCCAGATTCACGTACACACCTGTACCTTGTTTGGGAACGTGACTGTAACATTGCTTATAAATGTCAGGGGTGGTGGTTGAAACGAGCACCGAGGTCCCATTCCATGCCTTCACCGAGAGGGGTCTTCTCATGCAGCACTGGATGGGAGACCTGTGTGGATTGGCAGGAAGCTCTCGAACACGACCCACCAAGAAATTTCTGAGAGCCTATGCAGAAAATTTTTGTCTCACATTCACAATCCAGTTACGAAGCCGCAAAAGATATGATCTGTTGAAATATTACACGAGGCCTTATCAGGGTACAATTTTTGTACTGCTCTCCACTGTGAAGCTTTCCAGTTTAATACACGATGACAGAAGGAGATCCCTTTACAGGGAGAAAGCTAGATTGTTTTCAAGACCAAGTTTAGCAACTTCTCAAATGTCTGTTGTTGTCTGTCCCGTTAATTGGCCGTACGGCTGCAGTTTGTGTGGGCTGGCCATTATAATGTCAATAAATCCAGTGACTGGAAATGAAATTCGATGCAGAACCGGGCTGAGTGGTTTGTTCCTGAGAGCCTGGCCATGTGCACTGGTCATGAGATTTTGGTGGACACTGCTGAGTAGCCTCATACAGCGTAAAAGCAATTCTTTCTGGAGAAAAATGATAGTCGGTAGCTTTTATAATGGGATATCGCCAAAGAGCAAGCACTTAACGGTATGGAGGTTTTAGTGGAGAAAAGGCAGCTGCAGCAAAGGATTTTTCTCCAGTTACCTCCATGTCCCTGAGTCACTGAGGGCTCCAGCGTTTCCCTGTGGGACACAGACAGGAGCTGATTTTCCTCCTGGTGTGAGATTTCAGTTAGAAAGAGCCTGTTTTGGGGTGAGCTCAGCCCACAGAGGTGCTGGCAAGGGAAGCAGAGAGGGAGAAGACATAAATCAGACAGGGAGAAAACAACCGCTGTGGGGCTGCGAGGAGGGGGATGCCCCACGGAGAGCAGGCGGGGTCAGGGCAGGATGCTCGAAGGGTTCAGCACGGCCGTGGCTCTCCCATCACTGCGTTTCATTTTCAAACACGACCAGAAAAAGAGCTTCTCTGCTTGAAAAGCCCCAAATTTAGCGCTATCCTTACTCATCCCTTAAAAAATATCACAATAAACTCCCTCAGAAAGGTAATTAATGGCAGAGAGCCCGAGCGATGGGAGAAGCCGGGAGGTAGCAGGGTGCGATGGCAGGTCGGCGCAGACAGATCTTCATGCCGAGGTTGGATTATTAATAGCGAGAGCACGCCATGTGGTTCTTTTTCCACTCACGCCGACGGCAACTGTTTGTCTTCTGTTGTCCAAATCGTTCAATTCACGGCGGTCTAAAAATTGCAATTTCTGAAGGAGCGCACCACGGAGGAGACCGAGGGGATGCTCGAGTCACTTTAATAGCAGGTTACATTAAAAAATTATTATCAAATGCATGGGGGGAAAAAAAATGTTAAAGCTTCTGTACACTGTACAAGACAAGATCTCGTGAAATCTGCAGACTTTATTGCCCCAGAATTCGAACCGAGGGGGATAAGAGAAACTTATATCTGTGTGTGAGTGTTTCTATACGTCTGCAATCACAGTCTTTGCATCCCCCCCGAGAGCTCAGATTTCACAGGGGAAGAAGCCGGACCGTTGAGCCCTGCCAGCAAAGAGCCACCATTGCGACAATTAGCTGCAGAAGCCCAATTTGGGGTTTTTCTCATTAACCTGTCACGTCAAATGCTGTATGGATAAGATGGTGAAAATTGGGGGGAGGAGTGGCGGTGGAGGGGTAAAAGTTCATTTTGCAAAGCAAACAAACAGCAAGTCACTTGATTTTACTAATTATCCTAGCCTGTGGCTCTTTCAACCATTATTTTTCCCCCCCCATGAGCGTATGAACTGACGAGATAAGATAGGGGCCGGTATTTTCTAAACTATCCCGGCTGACGGCGTATACAGATAATATGAGGATTCATTTGCAAGAGCGCACGGAAGATTAATTGATTGACTTCATGTTAGAGCAATTGCTCATTAGAAAAATAACTGCTGGCATTTGTGGGGAATGGGTGTCAGGGCACACCGTAACGTCCCTCCCCAAGCCATGTCCTAGAAAGTGCTGTTCAGGCAAAGAAGGGCAATTTATTTATAATAAAGGGAAAATTATTTGTTATAAAATGAAATGATAAATGTGTTTTTATAAATTCTGGGTCTGATCCACAGCCCAGTGACACCAACGAGTGGGTAAGAATTGGTTTTCATAGTCTATAAATCGGACCTTTTATCTATACGGACCTTTTATCTATAGGTTTTAATGATAAATAAAATTATGAAGTAAAACTGGTGTGCTTCTTTCCCAGAAATACTGGTGGGTACCCGGCTTAGCTGGTCAAAACCCCTCGAATTTTGCCAGCATTAACTGTAGAGATCATATCTAGCCTCTGTTCCCTCTTTTTCACTTTAAGGTCTGCATTTTTCTTCGATGCAAAGCCCTCAAACCTCCCGACAGAACTACAGAAGGAAACCTGAACGTGTCCCAGCTCGATGAAATCTTATAAACCCGCTTCCAGAGAGAAAAAAAAAAAAAGGTAAATGTAATAGTTATGTGGTTTGCCAAGGACCTCGCATCAAACTGGCGTATAAAATATGAAATACGCACTGCTGTAAAAAAAGATAGCTGTCTTTTTTTGTTTTCGTGTTACAGTAACTAAATGGATGCGTGAGCATGTGTTACCTTGACACGGTGCCTTTTATGAGCTTTTAGAGCATCCTCACCGGGGGAGAACAAGGAGCAGCTCCCAGCAGCCAGCTGCCATTGTTGCCATTAGAGACCTAAAAATCAGACCGCTCCCTTCCAATATCAAATTTTAATCCCAAGCCAATAAAACGTGTTGTGTCAGAACATGGCTAGATCTATAAAGCGCATTTCAGCAACATGTTGCAGCTGCCGCTGTGTATTTATAGCTTTAGGAGAAGGAAAAAAAAAAAAAACAAAAAAAAAAAACAACCCAAAGAAAACACAACAGCCAACACACACTGGAAAGAGTAGAAAGCATTTTAAACAGCAAATTTGTCAATGTTTTTCCTTGCTGCCGAGTCGGACGATGGGTCGGCGCTGGTTTAGATTAGCCATGTCCCGTGCAATTTGACAGTAGCGACATGAACCTGCAGCGCGTGGATCTGAAGCGAAGATAGGAGGAAGGAGGAGGAATGCAGGGAATGTTTTTCCTCGGAGCGCTGTCGAAGCGCCGGCGGTGGGACCGGGGCTGCGGTGACAGCGTTAACACTTCCCAGAACCGAGGACCCCGACGCTGGAATGGCATTGCCCACCCTGAAAGTGAGAAGGTAAAGTTTATTTTTTCTATTTTTTTTTTTCTCCCTTTTCTCTCGCTCACTCTCCCATATACAGAATGTATCAAGACCACCAAGAGTGGCCTTTTTTTTTTTTTTTTTTCCACGATGATGTACAATTCACATTTGTTAATAAAAAAAAAAATTCCTGCCTGAGGTCATCCACCTAGATTATTTTTTTTTAAACAGGAAACGGGTTTCAGATGTTTATATGTTAAAAAGTAAGGCTGCTAATCTGCCTACCCATTTCACAGGCATTGACAACTGTCAAATCTTTTCTCTTTACATTACTGGATTTTGAGCTGAGTTAGGTATTTGCTTAATTGTTTTTTTTTCATTATTATTTTATTTTTTTTAAATCAGCAAAATAAGTGCTATCTTGCAATTGCTCGCCTTCTGGATTTGTTTGCCAGCACCGGGCAAAGCTGCCTCGGCAGGAATAATCCAGCATTTATTATACAGGGAAGCCCAAGCTGTTGTTGCCCACTGAGAAGAACCCTTCAAGGCGGGGAGTTGGAGGCAAAGTTTGAAGACCTGCAGCTTCGGTGGCGCTTGCGGATGGTGTCTGTGCCTGTGAGACGCAGGCTTCCAAGCGACTAGTGATAAGTAGATAAATTAATCTGCATTTCTACTTTTCCTTTCCGCCGTCAGCAATACACACTGAGAAAGAGATTCATATAAGTCCTAGTTTTATTTAGTCCATTTTAACCCTTGCAGAAAAGACTGATAATATCCCACCGCTGTTCTCTAGAGCAGGAATACCCCGATGGGCACTGCAGAAGATGCCTGGAGAGGCTGAGCGATGCAGACTCGGCGTTGCCCACAATTTCTGGCGTGGATTTGGCACGGCAGCAGCCACAACGTGGTTTTTCCCAACAGCTTGTCACACGTTATTCACATTTCTGATGCCTGGGTTATTCCCATTTCTCGTCTGAAATGTGCAGTGGATTTTTGGGCGTCGCATGGAGCCCAAATAGAGTTCATGAAGTTTTATGTGCGTGTGAATAAAATTAAATTCGTGAAGTGCTTCATTGACAAAAAGGATGAAAATAATAGGTAACATCTCTGAGTCATCTGTTGCAGGCAAATCCTGTGGACTCTCATGCAGGTTTATCTGGGAAAATGCTGAAGGATCACACTAATTTTCCATTAAAAGCTATTATTTTCCAGACTATTGCTAAATGGTGTATGTGCAGTTTTGATAACGTTTTGCTATGATGTAGGTAGAAGGCAGCAGTGAGAAAACATACATAAAATCTACTGCTTATGCTGAAAGAGAAGTGATCTGAGCATTAAAGGATAAAATTGTGCTATTTTAGCAAGCGCAAACTGAGCCCCAGGAAGTATTTTTCCTTCTGAATAAAAAAAACAACACTGGAAGTTACTTTGCACCATCTAATTAATGATAGTTTTTCTTTCTAAGCCCTCTAGAAACAAAGCCTGACTTCTGACCTGAAATTAAAAGGCAGTGATAATCCAGCGTTAAAAATCTATGCTAAACATACATGGTATTAAAAAAAATAGAAATTCAAAGAAAATGGCTATATTTGCACCATTTTGGCAACCACAGAATATATCCTATCTGGTTAATTCAGATCTGGTTACTCGAAAAGCCTTGCACTGCAAAACAGAGTCACATCTATAAATTACTTTTGGTTGGCATATGTAGTATAAATACTCCGTGTGATGGTAATTCGTGTTCTTCAAAAAAAAAAAAAAAAGGTACAGATGCAGAACTACAGACGACGTTTATCTCCCAATTTAGGGTAAAGCTTGGCTGCTTTACATTGCAACTGAGAGAGGAGCACCAGAAGCAGGACCCTGACACCCAATTCTCCTCGCAAATAACCTCATTTAATCTAAAATATGCACTTTGGGAATTTTACTAATTCATTCAATCAATTATGTGTTTTTTTTTCTAAAAGCCAAAAATTCATATCTTGCCAGCAAGTTAAAGAAAAAAAAGCCCTTCTTCTTGGCACATCCCCTGTAACAAATGTGGAAGCTTGCTGATGACCACAAATATATTGTAAAAATGTGTAAACCAAAGGCAGTGATATTTTCCAAAAGAACACCTGGAAGGTGTAAATCAAAAATATTGTAAACACGTCAGCTGCGAACATACGACAGGCACACTGGGTTGCTGTGCACCCAGCCCATCGGGCTTTGGAAATCCGAATCGATAAATCAGGGGATGAACCTTAGACTAATAAACAGTTCTTTTATGAAAAGGAGATATTCTTTGCCCCTGCAGCCTAATGGCGAACCGGCAGAAGATTAATTTGTTATGTTTAGAAAAATAGAGGAGGTCGCTTCCAATAACGTGGGGGTTTTTTTTCAATTGCTGCTCAGGGGAACTCTCAAAATCAAGTTCATCTTGTTTTGTGCTTTGTTTAAATTAGGAGCAAAACAAATAACACTACCATTAATTTAACTATTTTCTTAGAAATATTTTTCAGGCACTTATTTCCCACACTAGGTTTTTGAATTGTTGATAAAATGCGAAGGGTTTGTTTTAGATCTACATTATCTTTTACACTTACTTTATATTTTACATTTATATGTCCAAAGGCTTGCAGTGAAGCGAAAGGGATGGAGGAAGAAATTTGGAGAGCAGATTGCTGGAACAACAACAAAAAAAAAAGCAAGCAAAGCATCACAAAGCAAAAAGACGGCAGGAGCAGTCTCTGGGTTTTGCTGCACTGAAAATCTAAAAGCGGGTTTTTCATTTATGGTTATCTCGGTCGACTGAAAGAAGCCCTATTAAAATGCTATCTTCTGGAAAGCGTCATAGAGGCATGAGGTTGGTAAACATTATAAAAACAAGCCCTAATAAAATTTTTATTGCTTTACATTTCTGTACATTTTACAGCCAGCATGGGGAAAAGAAGCGACAGCGATTTCTCTCCCTTGATAGCAGGCAGGAACTTTTTTCCTTGCTTTCTGTTCATCAAAATAAATAAAAATGTTCATTTCTCAGGCATTCAGGGGAATGATTTTTACCTTCAGAACAAGCCAAGGGGAAAGCTACAGGCTAAATGAGCCTCTAATCTGTATCTTATAAACAAGTATTGTCCATTTTGGACACAGAAATATTTTTGCGTGTCACAAAACAACGCGCTTTATTTCGTATCCATGTGTGTTGGCTGATTTAAAATATGCAGGGAAAATACCTGCACATATGTGTGCTTTGTACACTTACTTGTAATAATCCTTAAGCCAGTCGGACGATGAGAGTTTTAAAATTGCTCCCCAAAACCCAGCATAGACTTTTGCTTCCTGCGTGGGTATTTATAGCTTCTGAATGAATCAAGTCACGACAAAAAAAAAAAAAAAAAAAAAGGTAATTGTGCTTGCTGGTAAGTATTTAAATATTTACATTTTAAATATATTTGCTGCCAGCTTCTGTTAGCGAGAAGAAAAGTAATTTGGGAAATTACAACCCTTCCTATTTCCCACATTTTTTAAGGTAATAAATGCATATCTGAATTTAGCATGCCCTGAAGCTTGGCTGGACAAAGTCAAAGGCAAAAAGTAAGCCCAGGCTGACGACTCACTCGAGTAAGGGTGCTGCTTGGGGAAGGAGGGCTGCAGAGTTTGGGAGGTAGCGGAGATGAAGACGTGTCTCCTTTGGTCTGGAAAGCCCAAATCGCTCCGGGAGGCTCTTTCCCTGCATGCAAAACCTGGCACCGGTCGGTGGCTGCACTGCTTTCTCGTATTATGACCTCAAGTAACAAAACCACAGGACACGGGCGGTCTGCTCATCCTTGTGCTCGTCCAACATACTTGTTGGCAGGCGCCATGGCCTTAGTCATGTTTCCCGAAACCCTCCCACAGGGGTAGCACGATGTTTGGGGAGATGATGTTTTAGGGTCACGTAGGTGATGCCGTGTCCCTCACCCCAAACTACACCCCATCTGAAGCCACACTGGAAATTCCAGGGCGCAGGATGCATTGGAGCATCAGAGGGATGATTAAGTAGAGGACATCATGAAGCAATAGGGCAGATGGGTTCCTGCAGAGCCTGGCCCTGGGTCAAGACATCATCCCCAGCTCCTTTCCTTCTGCAGGTGATACAGGTGACCAGCACCCTTGAAGTGAGTGGTTTTAGCCTTGCATAATTGCTAGTTTTCTTTGTTATTATGATTACTAGTATTATTTTTTTTTCTCTTGACTTCCTTGTCATCTACACAGAGAGGGTTTTTCCCACGGAGACTTCTGCCTCCTGATCAGCACAAGGAAGGAGACTCACTAGGGCAGAAGGAAACTTGAAAATAAAGACATATCTTTCCTGCTACCAAGGGTTTTCTAGCAAGGAATGGTTCCTTCAGAATTTTCTGATGTCAAGAAGCAAGCAAAATCTCTTTCAAAACGATACATGCCCAAATCACACACACCATGATGTGCTCAACACTGGGAAATGAGTCCTGTTGGCCACCACCCGGCTTACTGACAGTCCCAGTAAATGCACGCTCATCCTAGGGTGACAATTGAATTTTGAAGTGATTTTAGTAAATTTTGCTGATTCATAGGAATTAAATGAAGGTCTGTAGAAACTAAACCTTGCTTAGATCATTGTTCAGAGCCGTGAACTGCTTGCAGCCGTTCCTACCTCTCTAAGAGGTCCCTGGGATACATGTGTGCCAGGAACTCTCTGTGCAGTCAAGTAGCACTGGCAGATAAATGTTTGTGAAACCCGTTGAGATCCTCTGATGGAAGCTGCAATGGGAGTCGAAGGTAGGATCAATGCTATTAATCAAACTTGGTAAAAGCAGATGTTGCTTTATTTTAGTCACGGGAAGTGTTTCTTTTAGAATCACCCATCCCGTTCCAGCCTGCTGTATTTCTCCTGGTAGCCAGAGAGGACATTTCTACAGACCAACAGGCCAATATCTCTGGGTTGTCCTTTCTTCTTGGTTCATCTCGTCTCCAGGCTCTGCCCCTTCTTCAAGCTGGTCCCACTGTGCGGGCACTGGTCTCTCTCTTGCCCTTGGGACGCTCCCTGTACTGCTGCAACTACAGTGCACACTGCCCAAATACTCCTGATGACACAGTTTGTGGTCACAAATGCTTTAACACCTTCCTCATATGACGAAGGGAAAAAAAAATCCAGTAAACCCCTCTACAATGGCATCAGACGTCATGGATTTAATTTGTTCATGGTAAATACGTTCTTCAGCTAACCCTCACTGGGGCACATGGTCCCCTCTTAAGCCTGTGCAAACAGCAGAAGGGTGCAAACACCAGGCTGCAAACAGTGCAAGTATGTGATTCCTCTTGATGTTGAGTTTCCTTCTATAATTCAATGTATTTAGTGTTTGAAGTCTTTGCATTGTTTAATAGATGCCATTGTGGGTTTTTTTTATCCTCAGGCTGATTATGGCACCAGCTTAGAAGGGGAAAAGCAGAGATGTCAGCAAGCAGCTTGGCTTCCTTTTGCAGTTCCCAGATGATCCTTGCCTCAATTTATAGAGATTTTTTTTGGGTAAAATTTGGCCCTGTTAAAATCAGTGGCAACTTTCCCGCTGACTTCAGTCAGGCTGGGATTTCACTCTCCTTGCTTTACCTTTTCATCATTGCCTGCAGTGTGAAAAGCTTTGGTTGGGAGCTTACCAAAGCAAGAAAATCAGCCGGACTCTGGAAATACTATTGTTTACTTTAAAGCACATTTTGTTTCCATTTTGCTATAAATATAGATGAAGTGAAAATCTGCTGTTGTGTAGAGCCTGTCACTTCAACAGCAGTTTAGCAGAATTTCTCATATGGCCTCTCCAGCCCACAGAAAATCATTCTGGGGATGCTGGGCTCAACCCTGCAGAGCATCAGATCCTTCTGATGCCCCTGCAAATAGCTGGGAGCTTAAAGTTGCTCTGCCCTGGAGCCAAAAAAAAAAAAGAAAAAGAAAAAGAAAAAAGAATTAAATCTCCCCTCTTTTCCAGATCAGGATGAGACGGTGCATCCTGCAGAGAGGGAAAAAATAACAGGGATAAAATCAGAAAGATGACACAGGCTTGTGTTTTCAGCAACATCCATTTACTGACAGCATGGTTTCACAGGCATCATATTTAGGTATTCCTTCTGGTGTCTGAGCTTGGACTGGAAATATTTTTCTTAACTGGTAGTTAAACGAGGTGAGAACACAGAAGATATTTGGGAAAAGTAGACCATTAGGAAAGCAAAAATGGAAAATAAGTGTAAGCCGCTTGTGCTCAGCTTGCTAGAAGACTTTTGTAATATCTTAAGCTCTTGTATATTCAAACTAAAATGTACCCAATCCTTGGACAGGCGGAACAGGACAAGTCCTGCCATTCCCAGCAGAATTGGCATGAGTAGACCTGATTTGTGTCTGGTATTGATGAAGTGTTGGCAGAGCCGTGGGAGAGGTAATGGGTGGTTCTCACCCACTTTTGCACCCCCCATCCCTGCTTTGCAGCCCCATGCTGCAGCCTCTGCACCCCAAGACCCACCAGAGAGCTGGGGTTAAATGTGACTATTTCACCTCACACCTCACGGGTGCTCCCCGGCATCTCAAAAGCATTTTTCCCAGGACACTTTTTCGGAAGGGAGATTGCCTCTCACAGCCAAATCCTGCCTTGCTGCCCAAGATCTGGAACTGAGCTGTAGGCATGCTCTCATCACGCTGTGGAAACCTGCCCTAAGCTGGAGTATTTGATACTGATTTTAAAGGCTTTTAAGTCTCAATTTTATGATGCAAACTCAAAAAGAACAAGCTGAACTCCTCAGTTCAGGGTTTTCCATGAAAATTCATGCCGGTTTAAAACCAGCATCCACGTGAGGAGAGCTCATCCTGGTCCATGCGTTTTCTCCTCACTGCAAATGCAGAAACACCATGCTGAAAGGCACATACTGGAGGCTCTGTAGACATTTATATGAAAAGTTATTGTTTAGAGATCTGTCAGAGATTTAGCTTTGATGATGTAACATTGGCAAATGTCATATGTAACTTCCCTGACACTGTTTTTCTAACAAATGGCTCTTTTTCTCTGCTTTGACTGGGGGGAAAAAAAAAGGACTTTGAAAGGACTCCGAACCTTAAAGCCATTTGAGTTCTGTTCAGGGTCTACCAGATTCAGTTTGATAAAATATCTGACCTCACACTACAACACTTCTCTCCTGGAGAGTGCTGTTGCTCCCCCAGTGCTATCGCTTGCAGGAAAAAAGTGCCCTTTTATGAAATATTGTGCAACACTGTTTGGAACTGGAGTTAGAAACAAACTCTCTGCTGTTTTTCTGAGACAGCTGAGGGTCTCAAGATAAGCAAGGTTGGCAAAGACCTCAGGTATCACAAATGGTGGTTCAGTAGGAATAAAAATATCTGCTAAAGATGGGGAAGCCACCTTCAAATGGAAGAGGGAGGAATTCAGCTGAATTCAGGAATTCGGTGGATGGAGGTCTAAGGGAGGTCAATTCTCACCTGACAGGAGCTGGTAAAATGGGGCTAATTTACTGGGAAGTGGAGCAGAGAAGAAGTGAAGCTAGAGGGAAGGGGAACAGTCCAAAAATTGTGATCAAGAGGCTTTCTATTAGGGTTTAGCATCTCTTATTTTAGAACTAGAGGCAAGAAAATGGGGAAGACACTGTGAGTCTCAAGAAACTTCTCCAGCATGCAAAATACCTCCCACAGTTACCCATCTGGTATCAATATCCCTTCCATGTTTTAGGAGCTGCCTTGGGAGATACCACAACCCAGCTGCTTCCAGCAGCGGCAGAGGAAGGCAGAGGGATGTACAGGTAAATTTTAGCACCTACTCTGCCACCCCCTTCATGGGACTCCATGTCACATCTGCCACTTTACCCTGGGTTGTTGCTGGAAAACGAGCCAAGGGCTCGCCACAGCCCAGAGCAGGCAAGGAGAGGCAAACCTGGGAAAAGAGGGGTGCATAATTCATTAAAGATGTATGTGATTAATTAAGGGCATACGGAATGAGAGTGTTCCACAAGTTTACAAGGTGTCCTGCTGGAGCTTGGCAAAGCAGGGACAGGCTTGCGGTGGAGGGAAAGTCTCCCTGATGGTGACACTGCCCACAAAACGCAAACCAAGGCCAGGAGAAATTCCTTGGGTTTGACCATCTGAGGCCCATAAACAAGCTGCCAACTTCCAAATATGTGTTAATTTAGCTTGTAAAAAACCCTCTCTTGCGCCGAGCAATCGAGGAAGAGCAGGCAAACACCTTCGAGGCAGGTTTTCAGCGTGCCAAGCTGGCTGGGTCTGAAAAGTGGCGCCTGCAGGAGATGGCAGCTCTCCACCAGCATCCAGAGCCGCTTGTATGATGGGCCAGTTTGGGGCAGGAACATGTAAAATCAAGGGCAGGTGGAGATACTGGAGTCTTCAATTTTAACCTTTGTGGTCAGAGAGGATTTGGTTTGGTTTTGTAGACCAGGGCTTGGATTTCTCTGTCTTTTTTTTATTATGTTTTTTTTTCCCTAGAATATTGGGGAAAAAAAAATCAGTCCTCCTAAATGTTTCTAGGGGATTTTCTGGACCTGGAAACCACCAGCAGACTTGGCACAAAGGCAGAGCGCTGCAGATGGCAGCAGGAGGGTGTTGCTTACATCCAGCCTCTCCCTTCTTACCTGTGGGAGGGAGACGCTCATCAAAGCCTCCTTCTTTTTTCTCTCTCAAACAAGAAAGGTTCCTGGGACACCGTCCAGAGCTGAACTCACTTGGCTCTGACAGAAAAAAAGCAACAATCTGGGCTCCGATTTTATTTACCGCTCAAGTTTGCTATCCTTACAAAGCACGTTACACTTGATTTCTGTCCAGCCAGTCAATTTATTTGTTTGTTTTGTCGTGTTTTGTTATTTTTTTTTTTTTTTTTTTTTTTTTTTTTTTTTTTTAATTTTCATTATTTGCTCCAGCTCATCACTCCCAACAAACAGGAAACCCATTTTTAGTGGCAAAGTAAGAGCGAGCTGCAAATACATCTCTATGGCTGCTCTGGTTGATTGCTGTGAGGTGGGAAAGGGCTCCTCTCCCTGCTGAGCATCACTGCCTTTGGTCTGAGACATGTTCGTGAGACCTCCCTTGCCCTATCTTAAGGGTAAAACAGCACTTTTGAAAGCTTTTTAGCTAATGTGGATCTAACTAATCCTAATAGGATGAGATATATAAAGGGAAAAGCTAATTAGTAGAAAGTCTCGCTATCAGGATTAGGACTGGTCTCTGGAAATGGAAGATACCTTAGCTTCACCTAAAAAAATTGTAAAAACCCACTGTTTTCAGGTTTGAAGTGTTCAACACCCAGGAAAGGAAAACCTTTGTTGGGAAGTGATGCAAGCATCTTTCTTCCCCCATGCTGCAATATCCTCATTACTCTGGCATTGCAGGGGCCACTCCAGTGGCATCACACCATTTAAGTGGCACTTAAAATATCTAAAGCATGACTGTTTTCCTTCCCTTTGCTGCTGCCTCCTAAGCTGCCCATAACAAAAAGAAAGAGAAATAGAAAAAAGAAATATAAAAAGAAAAAAAGGAAAAGAGAAAAAAGAAAACCAAAAGGAAAAGAAAAAGAGAAAAAAAAGAGAACCTAGATAAATAAATGTTTCACTACTGTTTGCAAGGAAGGTTGGCCCTGTTGGTGGAGTCCAGCAGGGGGTGGATGGAGATCTGAGAAAGGACGCCAGTCCACTGTAATGGAAAATGTTGTCAGGAGCCATCCGTTGCAATTTCCGCTGCTCTTGAGCTCTACAAGCCAGCTGCTTATGCAGTCCATGGACTATCTTCAGTTTTGGCAATGAGGGCAGGTGAGGATGGGTTGGAGCTGCCAGCAGGCAGTTTGCAAAGCTCTGACCTCCTCCATGCCACCCCAGCTGATGCTGCCCTGCTACTAGGGGTCTGTGGGTGGGACCCTGTGGGAGGTTGGTGTTAGATATTGTGCCAAGGCGGGCACTTCTGCTACAACCTCAGGCCAGCAAAACAAACTCTGCTGGTGGAAAGCACAACCAGTCCCCTATGAATAGTGAATATCCAGAGCCAGAGCTAATCCCTGCCCTTGGGAGGACATGCAAATGTTTGGTGATTTGCTGTGTTTACCAGCAACTGGTGATCCTTTGGCTCACCCATCACTAGTAGAAGAGGATGACATCCATCAGAGAACAGGGAAAGAGAAAATGGAGCAAGTCTCTGAAATGCAAGGGGCATCTCTCTCAAAACACCACCCCCGGGCTGGCCGAACTGTTTTCCTGGTGGTCCAGTCAAGATGCTGTCATTACAAGGAATATAAAAAGTTGCTTCCCCCTGCAAGTGGGGGAGCATCTCACCTCTTTCAGGGGTGAGATAATGCTCTTCCCAAAAGTGCGTGTTCACTGCTGCTGGGCCACGGCCAAAAGCAGCCTCCCCACTCCTTCTGGAGGTGACAACAATGCACATGTGTGTCATTTCCTGATCTCTGTGGAAATTGCAGGATTGATATTCACGGATGAAAAAAAAACTTATTTGGAAAATCGACACCCCCCCCTCCCCCCAAAGACTCCACCTTCCAGATTGCTTCACTGCTCTGTCAAGTGCCTCCACACATCTCGTTCTCCACTGCTAAGGCTGCATCCTCCCCTCAAATGACTCAGCCCCACGTCGTTCTACTGGTCCTTGTGGGAGGGGAATGGGATCTAGCCTGGCAGCGGGTCAGTGATGTCTCATAGCCCCCAGGGCAACAGTGGCTACCCCTAGCCAGGGGCTGATGTCCACCTCCTGTGCTCAGCATCTCACTAGAGACCCCCAGAGAATTGTTTCTTATTCTTAAAACAAAGTTTTAACTTTAAAAAATCCCTAAGTTATCAAAATACATCTAGGAAGGGCCATACATCCCTGATACACCTGCAGATAGGTGCTAGATAAGAGGGGGAGCCCTCCCACTTCCAAGATAACCCTGAGGATCTTTGCCCCTGGACCTTCTTCAAATGTGTGCTCAGTCAGGAACAAATTGGCCTCAGTGTGGCACAAAATTTGGGCTCTTGAAGAGAAGGAGAAGTTGCCTCAAGTTGTCCATTTTGCTGCTCAAGGATTTCGGGGAATAAAAGTACTGTATATGGTTGCTTTGGGGGCATTGCCCTCCTAGAAATGCTCCAAGCAGTAGGAGCCTGAAGAAGGGAGGTTTGAACCTTTTCCAGTTGCTCTATCTTGTATCACTGCATTTTGGCAAAACGCAGAACAAATGAGCAGCAGAGTCAGATAAACAAGCTTAAGGTAAACATTATCTGCATGTATGTCCTGATTTATAACGTACGTGCACCAGTTAAAAATTTACTTGAATCCACCACAGTGTTTTAAGTAATGTTATTAAGAATGTAACTTCTTAGGAAAACTCAGTCTGTTTTTAGCCCAGACATGCAATTAGGGGAATTAGTAACACGATACGTCATCGTCAAGAACACATGGATACAGTGGTCAGAAACCTCATGCAACCCTCTGGAAGGAAATTTTGCTCGCAGCATATGCGAGTGCTCTCTTACAAACCTCCTAACTCTCACCGGGAAATAATCCGACCTTGAGTGCTTCGGGGATGAGGCCATGAGCTTAGCGTGCCCCTTTCTGGGGGGGAGAAAAGGGGCTTCGAAATGTTCATGCACAGCAGGGCATGAGGAGTCCGCAGAGGCACGGGGGGGGAGAAGAAGACCTTGTAGTTCATGGTTCTCTCCTCAAAGACGTGTAGGGGAGGTCAGGGTTTGGTTCATGCTCCTTGCGTGGATTTTTGGGGTGCCTTTGGCTGAGACAAGAGCAAGAGGGAAGCCCAGTGTGAGCTTTTGGACAGGATTTGGGGGCACGTGACTTTGGAGAGCAGCACTATGACTTTGGAATACTGAGGCATAAATCAAATAGCACCTCAGCCCCCACACTCTACAGCAAACCTTGGCATTTACTCCTCTGTTTAGGTCTAAATGAAGCAGTAAAATTAGGGGGGACACGAAAGGGCACTAACTCTCCCCTATCTCCTGCCACCACGATGCATGGTTGTGCATCATCTCCCAACGCTGGTCGTGCATCATCTCCCAACGCTGTGACCGTGCAGCTCCTCCACCCCTTCCCGCCACACCACCATCGGGGCCTTGCCTACTCCTGGGACCATGGAAAATTCCAGAAAAAAAGCAAAATCTCCCCGTCCCTGCTTCCTTCCAAGAGTTCCAGAAACTCCAGCTGAATTTCACAAATTCAGGAGGCTTTTTGGCTAGTTTGTATAAGCCAGAGTTCAAATTTTTGGTTGCTGAACCAAGCCTTCAGATGAGCCATTGAGGTTTCTGTATCGCTAGCAACAATCTCTGCTTTTGTTTTTGTTTTGCTTCAGGCCTGCAGCGCTCCTAAATGATGACCTGATCCTGCTACGTGGGCATGTGTGAGGACGGCTAAGAGGATGGGAGACTTCTCAGTAAGAGCTGCAAATGATAGAGGATCCTGCAAAACTGCTGGAAAATATGAAAAGGCCAATGAAGCTAGGAAAAAAGAGAGATCCAAAAAGGTTTGGGTTTTTTTTTTTTTTCTTCCCTTAAGAAATGATGCATTATCTGGAAATCCCACTTTATAGTTTGGAATCTGTTTTTTGCGTTAGTTTCTTTCAGTGGCCTATTCTGAATAAAGAGCAACCGCAGAAATAGTACACCAAAGCAACAGCAGTGGGTGGCAAATTGCTCCGTTACCACAAATATCCTTCCATACTCGACAGTCCAGATTGAAAACATTTTTTTGTTGTTGTTTGTGTACCTCATCTTCAGCCAGTCTCAAACCGGGGCAGAAATGATTGGCTTGCTGCTTTGTTTCTTGACCAAAGGAAAAAAAAAAAATAAAATGCCTTCTGCTTCTTGTCCAAACTCCTTCATGACCCGTTGCAGTGTTCGAGGCCCAGGGCTGTTCTGGTCCATGGGAGTGGTTTTGGTCCCTCTCTGTAAGCCAAGATCTGCAAAGACTCTCTATTGCCATGTGTGGGATTCCTGCAGAATTTGGTCTCCAAAGCAAGCACGGGTTTCTTACCTGATGGACTTGCCTAGAGCAGATGAAGTGCAAAGTCACTGCAGTTTTATTTTTAAACTTCAAGTTCGGGGCTGAGGACAGCTCAGCCAGGGAGATTTTTCTACCACATCCCCTCAAAACATCCATTTGTACCTCCAGTCATGTACAGCCCCATTGATTTAGAACATACACACTCTTCTGCAGCTGGGGTCTTGCACCATAAACTGTGGCAGGGAATATTCTTGCCAGACAGTCATACAATACGTAGCATGCTTAAGTCCTGATTTGTGCTGGGATTTTTGCAGTGCATAAAAATACCACCCTTCCCCAAGCGGCACAGCCCCGGTTGAAGACCTGGTGTCAGCCCACAACATCTCATTTTTACTACCAGACTCCCATGTAACGGAAGGCATCATCCACTTCCATTTGCAGATGTGTTTCTGCACATCGTCAAGCCTTGTCCTTGAAAAAGTTGTTGCTGCGGAATAATAAAGCCACTGAAAGCAAAAGTTTATGACATGAGCTGCGATCCAGCCCTGCTTCCATGCCCTCTTGTGTGTAACTCAAGCACTCTTTAACTGAGACGCGTGAACCTTGGAGGTTAGCACATGGTGAACCTGATCTGAGGCTACAGCAGAACCGCTCAGCGATGGCCAAACATACATGTCTGAAGGGGAAATAACTTCACAGAGCATTAGGCTGCTGCTTAGCTTGGGATTTTGCTGGAGGTGGATACCTTTTTTTCATTTGCACATTTCTCTTGATTTGGAAAGGTTAACTTTTCCTGGCGTCTCTTTGTGGGTTTCATGTTGAGTTCAAAATTGAATCTGGGTGGCTAAAGATGTAACGGGATAGATGCTGTCCTCAGCTCTTCCCTTGCAGGCTCTCCTGTGTTCACTGGAATTTATGGTGAGAACAGTGTTCATCTTAACACCAACTCTCCCCAGTCATTTATGCACATAATTTCAAAGCCCGTGTGCCCACCTCTGCAGCTGCTGCAATTCCTCATCCTTAGCAAAACTCTGGATTTGCCCAGCTCTCAGGTGCTTCCCTTCTCATTATCACTTTTTTTCAGATGATAGGCAGTCAAGTCCAGCTCAAGCATTTATTTTCTTTAGGGGACACGATACCTTTATGGCCCCACAACGGAGTGGGAAGCATGGTCTCTCCCCCAAGCACTAAAGTTTCAGCAGTATAACATCCCCGGTTGATTTAATAATCATACTTGATACAATGAAATAACCACAAATGTGCTTTATAGCCCTCTGCAGAAAGGAAAAGGATGACATTTTTAGGGCTAGGGGCAGATTTTTACACCAATGATTTGATTTTGCCCCCTAAACCAGCCAGAAACTCTCCTTCATCTGGTGTAAGAGCTGTGGGAAAAGCATCTCTGTCTCTACTTGCTGTGGGAACAGAAAAACCCATTAAATCAGGAATCTTCCAGCAGGTCCCATCCTCTTCCCTTTGCCTATTTCTCCTCCCACTTCAGATCAGCGCAGGGATGAGAAGTGAGCCCTGTGATGCTCGGGTACAATGTCTTCATCTTCAAAGAGACATCTTGGAAATCACCAGCCACTGTTGGCAAACGGGTCTCTGCCTTTGGCTCTCCTCCTGCTCCACTGCCCACGGGAAAAGACACAGGAGTCTTGTGCAATGCTCCAGCATCAACAACACAATTTTGAGGGCTGGCAGCTTCCATTAGGTAGAAAACAACCCAAAACGCCCCAGGCATCCCTGCTTTGTTCCCATGCCAGCATTGAGCATGCCAGCAAAGGATGCTCTGCATTCTACACAGCCCAAGGGACCATAGGGACATCGTGGTCCCCACTCAACGTCATTCACTGTCAATGGATGATGGCACCCTGTTTTGATGGAAGTGCAGAAGAGCTCTGTTAGTTTGGCTGCCAGTTCAGCCCTTTTTGTTGTTGTTTTCCATGAGAACACAATATGTTTATCTAGCTTTGATTTTTTTCTCTCTTTTTTTTCCCCCTTTTTTACTTTGTAGTTGAATTAACTGATTATTACTTTCATCTGGTTCCCTCTGAAGGGTCAGATGAAGCCCAAATAATAAAATTGGATGTGAGTGTGTGTATGTATTTATAATTAATAGGTTGCATGCTGAAAGATGTGGGGTCCTGAAAGAACGTGTAAAGAGAAAATGCTCTAAAACTCAATCTTTATTTTGGTTCAACCTCAACAATTTCCTGCGAAGTATAAGCAGTGATATAATACGGGGCAGATCAAACCCAACTCTAATTCTCTTCTGCTTCTCATGCCAAATGTCATCCCCTTAAGATGTGTTTTTCTCCATCTGGCGATTTTGGCTTCCCTGTAAGTCTTTGGACCTTTTGCTAAAATGTTTGCGATATGACTCAGAGTAACAAACAAAACATGCAGGACCTTCATTCAGTCGAGCACAATACTGGCACTAAACGGAGATGGCTCAACCAGAGGATTTTATAGGGACCCCACTAAAACCCAAAGGAGAAAAATAAATCAGCAACTGATGCTTTACTTCATTTTTATTTATTTATTTATTTTTAAATTTTTTTTAAGAGAAATCTGAACTGTTTTTCAGTAAAGTTAGAACTTTTCCATGTTTTCACCAAAACAAACAGAAAGCAGGTGCGCACTGAAAGAATTTTGGCCAGGAAAGCGCAGAGAAATGCATATGGGTTTTCCTGTGAACGTTTCCAGTTAATAGGCTCAATTTTGCTTTTAGCTATGTCAACGCAGGTTTTGCTGTTCCCTTCAAAGAAAGCAGGCACGGACACCTACGGAATCATGGTGTTCCCTAGGGAAGCAAGTATGAGACATGAGGAAGGTAGTTTTCTGGTAGTCTGTGTATCTTAAGGGTTGTCACAATCCCATCAAAATCCTTTGCAGTGCAAAGCAGTGCTCTGGTCACTGAAATTTTGCTTAAAAAAAAAGTAGAGCTCTTCCTTGAATTAAGACATAAATTTTTGGAGAACAGAAAGCAAACACAGTCCTAGTTTCCAGTAGTCCTCAGCCACTCTTTTGGAGGGAGTTTAGTTTTTGCTTTTTTGACTCAACGCCTGGCTTTACCGCAGCGGTGGAAGGTGGTTACGTTCGAAGCCGTGTGAAATTTTCCACGGTTTGGCTGTTTCCTCCTGGGAAGTTCTTCCTTTGTCCTGTAAGAGCCTATTTCCTACTGTTTTCTGTGCAATCCCAGAGCATCATCATCATTGCCATGACCACCTAAGGATGCAGGCCTGAGACTAGAGGCAGAATTTCTTTCTTTTTTTTTTTTTTTTTGGACAAACAAGCACAGAAGAGCCATTGGCAAGCAGAGAACAGCTCTGTGATGGACAGTGCCACCGAGGGCAGGCGGGCTGCAGAGACTCTGCTTTGTGCCAGCCCCGCCGCCTCCCTCTCCGGAGCACCTACAAGCTGCCGAGGGATGTCTGAGCCAACACATCTTAATGCACAGAGATCCAGAGTGTTTAAAGCCTCTCGTATCCATGACCATAAAAGTACAGCAATTCCATGAGCGCAGATGCCTTATACATGTGCAGTGCCGGGAGGAGGTTGCCAGTTTGGCACTTGGCAGCCGATGCCTGACACGGGCAGTAAAACCCATTTGTCACTGAGAAGTGTATTTAATCCCTGTTTATAGAAACCCTAGCGCCTTCCCTCCAGAGAATGGGTCTCTCTGCCGTGGGCCTGGTGTGCTCAGAGAGAGTGCCAAGACCGAGGTCAGAGATTGACTTGAATGGGCACTGCTGCCACCAAAAGGGGTGATGTTAGGGAGCTCTGCAGAAATCCCCCTCCAAAATACAGCCTCCTGAAGCAGACAGTGACTTCCTGCAAGCTAAAGGACCACTGCCCTTTCCTGTCTCAGTCCTGTCCTCCTGACATGTCCATCCCTTCAGGGGAAGGTCACTTCTTTAATGTCTCTCCTGTGAGGAATCCCTTCCTCTTCGCGGAAGAGGCAGGAGAAGACCTGGCTTCTGGCCCTTGTAGTCTTTGGGAAAAATTAGTCAAAAGAGTGTAAATGAAATGCTCTGAAAGCAGAAAACCACAGTGCTTTCCACTTTCCCGGTATGGGATTTATTATAGAAAGCCCTGGGACGTGAGGAAGGAAGAGTGGCTGGGTTTCGGTGCTTTTGAAGGCTTTATTTACCTGAAGGCTTGGAAAACAGCTCTGCACAGTGCATGATCTCAGCCGTGTAATGGGTTGCAGAAACCTGGCTTGCCCAGGTGAACGTGGGTTTTTGCATCCGTCATATGTGGTTCAAACCCCCGTGATCAAGCACCAACCATTCCCAGGGACTTCCCATGGACTACGGCTGGGAAATGCCCCCATTTCCCCATAATTTACTACTCGGTAAGCAGTAAGGAACTGGGACTGCCTGGGAACTCAGGAACTGGGACTGCCTGGGTGAAGGTACCTACAGCCTTCAAGCATGGACCTAATAAACTACTGACAAGCCATAAATTAAGATCAATTTTATTGTTGCGGGCATCCAGACAGGTTCTGGAGTGCCCTTGCGTAACCCAATACTCCCCTTCCAGATCTATTTCCCCCTTCTCACCTTTATGACTTGTGTTGTTTAGTATAATTGGATTATTGATAATCCTAGAGTTCATCCACTTCTTCGTAAAGGCTAATAATACATCAGGTAGGTAAGAATTTGCACAGAGAGCTAAATCATGCTGTTTGCCTATAAACTTTTGCTATCAATATGAGTGATTTTTAAACACGGTGAAACCCAAGGAGATTTTCAAGCCATGACTTTAAAGCCCCTGGGCACACAGTGGTGCCGGGGATGAATGATGAGATCCCAGATTGGCCAGATGAGGAGCAGAAATGCCAAAACATGGTTCAGATGTGAAGGGCTGATCCACCAGTGCCCTGGGGAGCCAGAGGAAGGCTGCACTTAACAGCACTGAAATCTTGCTGGTCTGTGTGTTACAACCCTGAATACTTCGTTCCTGCCCTGCAAGTTTATAGACGTGCAATTATTTACCGGGCTTGATTGCTCCTGCTTTAGGCAGATTTATTGCACTTCACTCCTGGTGGATGTGAACTCTTTTCCTGCGGAGAATTCAAAGGAAAGGAAAGCAAGTCTGCAGCCCAGCTCCATCAGGAAAGCAGACTGCAATCAGATTTGCTCCTACACCACTGCGTGATGACTCCTGCTTCTTCAGACGTTTGCCTCGTTGTGTCTGATGGGACTGGAAGGGCTCCAGGGCCAGGGCTGCCTGTTGTGGGCATTGCTGGCTGAAGAGGGATGTTATAGGAGCTACAGGACTGAGAGAAAAGAAGGAATCATGTCGGGTCCTTTGGGTCCAGTCTGCTCCTGGGAGGCTCACGGGCTCACCCCGCCTGGTCTGCGTCTCACGGAGACTCCCAATCCATCCCGTTAGCTCATTCTTCGAATTACATCACTTCTCGTCAGCATGAGGTTAGCTCCTGCTGGAAATTAGGCTGCTCCGTCCCATCTGATAAGTGAATGACGTGAGCTCTTTCATTTGAAAGGGTTTTTAAAAGGCAGAGAAAATGGTAGCTGCAGGCTACAGGAATCAGATGAATTTTCCTTAAATGGGGAATCAGGAAGAGGGGATGGGAAAGCAAAAACTACTGGGGACATTGTAACTGATTTGATAGGGTTTGGCCAAGGGATTAATAACCAGAAGTATGCTTACAAGTTTCCACACTGATTGAATGCATTTCCATTCCCTTATACAGAGCTATGTTGAGGTTGATTGGGTTCTTAGCATGTGGCCAAGCTGGGCTTTAAAACGATGATGGTAACGAAGCCTGGAAGAAAAGACAGATGCCATGCTGAGGGCTGAACAAAGCAGGGTTTGAGAGGTGGAGGACTCTCTGTCATTTGGCCAACTGGTATGGCCAGAGAGGAGAAGCAGGTAAACTTTCAGGCTTGCAAGTTCTTTACAGGGGACTTTTAATCATAATTGGCATTGATGGTTTTCTCCCTGCATCTCGCTCTGATGCGGAGATGTCCAAGGAGAAGAGCTGCTCATGTTCTGGGTGAGCTCTCCTGGGCTGATTACATCCAGCATAAACTTCTTCCTGCATGTTTCACTTTTTCCAGTAAAAGGTAGTCATGCTTCATATTTATAATCAGTCCCCGACTTTTATTCCTGGATGTTATTCGGATGCATTTTTATATCACTTTGGATTCTCGTCTTTGGAAAGTCCCCGTGGAAGTATCGGCCAAAATGAATAACAACCGGAAACAATAAAATAGAGAAAGATAAAATCAGGAAGAGTAAGCTTTGTTTATAGATGCGAACAGCTTTTCCAGTAAACCACCAAATAAAGAGGTTCTTCAAACTCAGAAAGTCTGAAAATGGGGCAGTTTGGAAGGCAATTGGGCTCAGAGAAGCTTTGGGGGAAAAAAAAAAAAAAAAAAGAAAGAAAAGGAAAAAAAGAATGAAATAACATGACTTTTTCCATGGAGAGTATTTACTGAATGAGAGATAGGAGTGAGTCAAAGTGTGTGCATCACAGAATCACAGACGTGGCGTCACCTGTCCCTGAAGCCAGAGGGGAAAAGGGATGACGCTCTGCAGAGGTGTAAGTGGGCTTTCAGAAGGCTGCTCTTTTTCTCTGTTTGAGTTTGTAAACCATTTATATAAGAAGATGCACAAATTACGCAGAAAAAAATTATATAAAAAAAGCAACAGCAGCCACTGCTGTTAAGGCAAAATGTATTTGAATCTATGTTTTTTAAAAGAAGGAAGAAGAAAGGTCTGCAGTATGGGAAAGTAAGCATCATGAACACGCATGAAAAAATTAGTATCAATTATCCAATCATTCAAGTAATTCCTATTAATTTCCAAAGACAGACCATGAGTTGTGAAAGGAGAAATAGGAAGTACCATACTTAATGGATTCTTTCAGGGTTTTCACTCGCTTGACATTTACATGAGTGCTGTGGTTACCGTCTCTCTGGTGTGTCACCTCAAGGTGGATGGAAGGAGAAGAGGGAGCAGCTTTACAACAAGCTCGAATTTTGATCAAAAGATGGCCAGTTATCTCTTTTCTTCTTTATTTGAATTATGGTGATACCTGCAGATGCCTGTGGCTGTCCCTGGTGTCAGGAGTAGCATTGCTTCTCCTTGGCATTTGGAGACAGGGAGCTGCTCTGGGCTGGTGGTCATCCCACTTTCCTGTGTTGTGGAAAAAGGGAAGATGCTCCAGGAGAAGCAACAATCTACCATGAAGGATGGAGCACTGGGAGGGTCTTCCACTAATGTTCAAGGCAGGAGCTGACTTCCAGCTCTTCCCCAGCCCTCCATAGCCACCAGCTCCCAGCCTGTGGGATGCCACTAGGGAACTTTGCTGCCCTGCCAAGACTTCAGATGAAAAGCTGATGGGGAGGATATTTTCCTGCTGCTTCCCAGACAGTCTTTTAGGTGCTGCTTCATCTCCCAAAAACCAAAGCAGAGTTTGTGGCCAGAAACAGTCCCCAGAAAGTGGAGGTAGATGGCTCTGCATCATGGAATCGCCGTCCACTCTGGTCTCGCTGTGCAGTGGTGTGTGCTCCTTGTTGACTGAAGGAAAAGAGCTGGAGATGTCAGGGAGCTCTATGCTGCCAAAAAGGAAGAGAGCAGGAGATGGAGGAGAGTTATATGGTGCCAAGGAACATGACTGGAGGGTTGACGGTGATGCTGATAGGTTTGACATGAATGTGGCTTGGTGAGGATCCAGCTGAACACAGGAGTAAATGTGCGTGTCTCTGTGCAGGCAAGTAGCTATTAAATAAGCTCCTTCTCCTTAGAGGAAGGAGCTCCATGACTGATATTGGCTGGGGATGTTGTCAGGGTGCTTTACACAGGGAAACCTGCAGCAAAAGGAGAAGATCTCTTCACTATGGGGAATGCAACAAGATTTTCTCTATCCAAAGTTACTAATAGGAGTTCACCCTGGCACACTCACGCTAAATACGTTTTATTACAGTTCTTTGACTTCTCGAACAATTTAGTGGGTAATCCCTTAAGAAGTGACTCTGAGCATGGCAAGCACAAATGAGTCGGGCTCCGTTTGCTGGATAGAGCCCGTAGTTTGTGTTCCTCACTCCTTTGCAGAACTTTCACTGGCTTCAGCTGCTAATCCAGGATGCCTCGTTTTCCCAACATTGTTTAATCAAACGTAGATTTAATCACTGCCAGAGCATTAATAAATGTGGGCCTCTGCAATCCTAAGCAGCCATGTAAAATACTGGCTACAGTCATTTTCCCCGTTGGTCTTTCTGCGTCTGAAATCCCCCAATTAAGTTTTGTACCAAGAAATGAGTAATGTTCGTTGCAAACTCATGTTGGTGGGAGACTTCCAAGGTCCTGCCTCCCACTCCTGTGACACATTAAGCACTCAGGAAACCAAGCGAAGCCCACATGTGGGAGGACCACAGAGCCTCTGGATTTGGGAGTCACTGCTGCGACACCCACACGCCTCCTCTTCTGCAGCCACAGGTGACTTACAGCCTTGAGGCTGCTTTCCCATTGACCCCCAAAAGGCAGAATTTATAAAATAATTAGTAAAATCAATTAATTCCTCACTTTTTTGTACATTTTTTCCTCTTTAAGTCCATCGAACCAGCTACTAAGTGATAGGCACCAGGAATATGGTTTCTCTGTGGGCAGGTAATCGTCTGTGGGTAGATGTGGTGAAGCTTTCTTGTCACATCCTGGGAAGCATCTGGTACTGGCTACTGTCAGGGACAGATAGAGGATTACACAGGACATTTATCTGGCTGAGGAATTTATATGATCCTGACTTCATCCTGTTAGCAGTACCTTAGGACCTCAGTCTGAATAAACACTCTGACCAGCCCTTTATCGAAATAGTAGGGAACGGAATGAGAGCGGGAGGGAGACAATTATTATTTTTCTTAAAGGGCTCAAACGTGTGCTTTTAAAAAAAAAGCCCACTGGTTTTGCATTAAAGGGTGGGGAGTGGATTGTTAGGAGGTGCAAACTTGCATAGCAAGACCCATTCATTTGCTCCAGATGAAAATTGCCTTAAAATGAGTGTAAATTCCCCTGCCAGGACATCAAATCAGAAACTCACTGGGGCGGGTGCAGGGTCCACACATGGGGGATGCAATGCCCACCACAACAGGGGTTTTATTCAGGTCTGGGGTGTTGCTGTAACACAAATAGGGGCAAGAAATAATTAGGACGTGAGGGTGGCTGCTGCTGAAGTCTTGCATCTCTCTATTGAATTCTCTATTCCTCCTTCGTGGCGTGCTCTCTCCCAGTGCAGCGCAAGAGTCCAGCTCCACATCAAAGGCTCCTCCTGCCAGGCACCAGCTGCATTTCAATCTGACCTCCGTCTCCTCCGACTTCTGTGCCACCAGTGTACCCATGCTTTACTTACTTGTGTTAGGAAAATGCAATTTCAAAAGGAAATCTGCTGCTGCTGCAGCAGCTTTCTGGTGTCCCCAGCTGCATTAATCCTGTCTCAGGAGCATTTCAAAGCGGCTTGCAGACTCCCAGTGCTCCGCCTGACTCAGCCCAGTAGCCTGAACTCCTACAACCCATCCTGCAAGTGTTTAAGGGCTTGTTGTTGCTTTTTGTTATTATTAATATTATTACTGTGCTTGCTCTGGCACAAAACCCCTTTTCTATTCTCTTTCCCTGCTTAGAATTTTTGGTCAAAGTTTAACTAAATGTAGAGGAGCTGGAAAAACCACATAATTCAAAAGTAAATGAAAGCAGTGGCTATTGCCGGGGGTGGCAACCCTCGGCGTCATCCCCGGCCACAGCACTGCAGGCAGCCTGCCTGGCCCTGGGGACACAGGGGGACACGGGTGCTGCCGGGGCGGGGGTGGCGGGTGCGAGCTGCTGCAGCCCTGCACTGGAAGATCCTTGGAAATGTGGATTTCCCCCTGCTGGAGGAGGGGGCAGGGGGTGAAGGGCACCCTGTGGGGCCGCCTTTGGAGGATGCTATAAGGTGTCCAGGCGGGAGGTGGGGAACCGCCACGGCCCGGCAAAACGAAGCCCTTGTTTGTCCCTGCCCGTGCGGTCAGACGCTGTGGGTGGGAGCGGGGGGATCTGTTTTCCCAGGCTCCCTGCCATCAGGAATTACTGAGCTGCCATGAAATGGGAGGAAATATTTCATTATAGGCACATGCGCTTCAATTTCACATGATGGAAACTTCAGGATCAGCTTTCCTCCCGCCCGCCTGCCCTCTCTTCCTCCCTCCTTCCCCGGATGTCCCTCATCCCTGCAGCAGTGGTGTAATGATGGGCATCCCCAGGATGGTCCCTTCTCACCCCGCATCCTGGGGGAACTGGGGTGAGGAGGGACTCCCCCCCACAGCCTGGTATGCTGCCCCACTTTCCAGCCCCCACAGCACCCCTGAGGTGGGGAGCAAAGCAGGCACGTGCCAAGTGCAGACCCCAGCCTACAGCAAAAAACAAATAAAAATTAAAATTAAAGGGTATGCACCATCAAACAGAAATGTGGTCCAGGGAGCAGAAGATGGAGGGGAAGCCCCACTATCCACCCCCCATCTTCAGGGGCTCAAAAGAAGCTGCAAGCACCCAGCAAGGACATAGCTTTATGGAATATATATATTATTTAAAACAAAACAAAACAAAACAAAACAAAAAACAAACAAACAAAACAAACAAACAAACAAACAAAAACAACAACAACAAAAAAACAAACACCAACCCAAAAGGTTATTTCTTTCAGAGCAGCATCTTCCAGGGCTTTCCATGGCACTGGGGAACCCCTGCCCTCCCTAGGTGGTGAAACTGCAGGGACCCTCTGTGCCACCCCATGCGGGATTTCTGCAGAGCAAGATGCAGAGAGAAATCTCCCAGGCTCAAAAAAGTACCCCGGTGTGATGTGATTTTTTTTTTCCCCAGAGTCTAACAGTTTTCTGTCCCAAAACTACTTCTCCCCCCATTCACACAAACCCCTGATCTCTCGTAAATTGTAGCCAAAGCAAAAAGCAAAGCAAAGCGGTAAGAGGGGGAACAAAGGGGAGAAATTCATCTTTTTTGCCTTGGTGGGCTGCGAGCCCCTAAGAACTGGAAGTGCGGTATGGGGGCACTGCCTTCCCGGGCTCCGCTGCGGGGTACGAGGGGCGGCGGGGCAGCTCCCGGGGGAGCCGGAGGGGAGGGCAGGGCTGGCTCGGCGGCGCCCGCCCGTGTCAACGGGGTTAATGCGGAGGGTCGGGGGCAGCGCCTGGCGCCCGGGCGGGACACCCCCCTCCTCCGGACCCAGCCTCCCCCCGGGCTCCCCGGCCCCGCTCTGAGCACCGGCGGCTCCGCGCTGCGGGTTCCGCCCGGACCCGCGTCCCCACAGGGTCCCCCCCTCCCTCCGGATCGCTCCACTGCGGCGTGGGAAGGGGAAAAGGGAAGGAAAAGAGTGGGAAAAGAATAAGAATAAGAAAAAAGGGAAGGAAAAGAGTAAGAATAAGAAAAAGGGGAAGGAAAAGAGTGGGAAAAG
>VZRU01016452.1:85019-99225 GCA_013398155.1 Pedionomus torquatus | reverse complement strand
GAAAGAAAAAAAAAAAAAAAAGAAGCTTTGCTGCTCTCACAAATAGGCAGAATATAATATATAATTCTCCAGAAGAGAGCAGTGGTGCGCATCCCACTGCACAGCCCGGCTGCCTGCTCCTGGCCGGCACTGGCAGTGGGGGCTCAGCCAAGCCCCCGAGGGCTTTCTTGCCCACTGGGGATGCTGGTGCAGGGACAAGCGAAGTTCTGTGGGTGGTTCTGGGTGGAAAGCTGGCACAGGGGGGCTGGGGAGGCACAAACACCCACAAGCTGCTGATAAATGGCTGTATGGTTGCTCCCTGTGGTTTAAAGGGGAAGGGAAAGGGCAGAGGGAGTGATAAGGGAGGGGGGGATGAGAAGCAGAAGAGGCCAACAACAGGTCCAAACCAGTTGTGATTCTGCAATCTGGCAACTTTACTGGGGTTTACCTTATTTTTTTATTATTATTTCTTTATTTTTTTTTTTTTTTTCCTCTGGAGGGATTTGTCCTCCATGCTGAATCTGAGAGGGTGAAAGGCTCCAAGCAGAGCAAAAATCCATCTGAAATCCTTAGTGCAGGGCACTGGGGTTGGGGAAGAGACACAATGTTTTGCAAAGGTGGGTTTCCACAACCCTACATCAGCCAAACAACGATAAATGCACCCCAGTAAACCCCAATCTGCTTTGCTCCTGATTTACCCCAAATTTAAAAAGGAGAATGGGAGCAGACCAGGGCCAAAAAAAATCTCTATATATCAGCTTTCCTCAGCCCCGTGACATGAAAACACAGCTAACAAAGATCTTTTGAGGGGAGCAGATGGAGTTTGAACCTTGGAGCCAAGTCCAGCCCAAATCTTAATGAGGTCTACAGGAGGTTTACCTAAGTTTGAAGCTCATAACGGGGTCTTTTATGTGCGTTTCTGCTTGCATGTGCGTGTGCGTGAGCGTGTGTGTCTGTATATACACAGACACATGGAGGTCATCCTTTAAAAAACCCCTCGGTTGTTTTACATAACAAAATAACGTTACCTCACTCTTCCACTGGGAACACTTCAAATGTTGAGGGAAGGGCATTTATTTAACTAAGGCAAACCCGCAGAAGCCACGATGGGTGACCACTGTGCGTGTGGGTACGTGCGTGTGAGAACAGCAACGGGGTCTGTTGCCTCCCTGCCTTGCAAAAGATTTTTAAAGGTGAAGGGAGTTTAAAAGGATATGAGTCTATTAAAAATGAGCTCAAAAAGTATCCCAAGCACAATCTCAAGGAAACTAGAGGTGCGCTGCTGGTAGCTGGATCTAATTAATCCATGGCTAAGAGGAGACAACCATGAGGAAATGGGGTAAATAGTCTTCAGCTGGAACAATCTACAAATCAGAGCCAGCAATGTTAGCAGTAACGTTCACCAGCTTCCTCTCTGGAGATGGGCTGCATTTTTGGGCTGGGCTGTTGGATAGCCAGTGTCCTTTGCTGTGGCTTTTTGTGCATTTTTCTTCACCAAGATAAAAACCAAAAGATGGTATTTCCAATGTTTTACTGTTGATGGAAAGGAAGCAGAGTGGCATGTGCTGTCTTTGTCCTAGGGTATGTGTACCAAGCACAGGGATAGAAACCTTTGTCCTCAAATGCCCTGGAGATGCCCAGAGGAAGGTGGCTTTAGCTCCCTTTATTCCCAGGGCTGCTTCATCTCCTACCATTAGAAGACCATCCACTGAAGAAACACCTAGAGCAAAGGGCATCCTGGCTGGGAGAATCTCAGTCATCTCCCTAAGATGATGTTCGGGTATTGGGAGTTCCCCTTTTCACCATCAGACAGGGGGAAAAAAGATCACCCCCAGGCGTGACATCCCCCCCAAAGCACACAGGATGGATGGAGTTGGGAAGGGCATGTGAGAGGCAATGCAGCCCAAAGCCAGCATATTTCAGGATCCATCCATGTTGTTAGATCAATGCCAAGTCAAGAGGCAATGGCAAGCCAAGGCAATTGCAGCAATTGGGCAGATTTATGGAAGGGAGAAGAAAAAAACAGCTGTGGATAATCTCTTTTCCATTTTCCGTTCATTTAAGTTTTGAGCACTGGGATATTTCTACTTACTCATTCAATGTAGAGCAACTGAAAATCAAGAGTTTTCCTAGAGAGCAAAACCGGTGGAGCAACAGAGAGAAGCTAATTTTGTTATAAAAATAATCTTTTATCTGTGCATGACAGAAATATTTATTCAGGAAGGGTACACAGACAGCAGGAGGACAGCGCTCCCACTGCTTGACTCAAAAGCTCTATCACACTCTTTACTTTATTTTGGTTTTTTCTTTTTTTCTTTTTATTTTTTTTTTTTTTGGACTATTCTTTCCCGTAGATATTTATTTTTCCTGAAAAGTATGTCTTGAGTTGATTTTTGTCTATCCTCAATGAAAAACGATAAAACAGAATGGCTCCTGGTTGCATTGGGCTTTTTGACTCACGGTCAAGGTTTGCACCCAATGGCTCCACCTTGACCCACCTCCATGTGGAGTAACCTCCCTGTCCTTTTTTTCAGCCAACACCATCTTCATGCCTTCGGTCTGAGCCTCTGGAACTTATGGTGGCTGCAGCTGTATGTGTACGCTTTCCTTGAACTAAAATGCGCTGACAAGTAGGTAAGATGTTGCAATTACCTCTTTCCTTTTTATTTTTTTTTTCTAAGTACAAGACAGTATTTTTTTTATGCTGCTTCTTTTCCCCATTCCAGTCCTGGGAGGTGTTGATACCTCCTCTAGTGTCTCTCCAAACACGGTACCAAAACACATCAGTTAAGACCAACCCTTTTGTCAGCTTAGAGATGCCAAAATCTAAACAAAATCCATCATCTTATTAAGAAGAAAAAAGAGAATTTGGCCATTGGAGGTGTTGCTCCACGATGCTTCACTCGATGGGTGATGGGGAGGTGGGGGGGGAGGAAATGAAATTTGGGGGACAAGGAAAAAAAGGGTTAAAAAAGGGAGAAAATCCTTCTGTTTCACATGAACAGCTAAAAACTTGTTTCAAACATTAAAATACTAACTGTGCTCTAACAAAACAGGGCATCTGTCAGTGAAGGAACTAAGGAGGATGTTATTAAAATGTTTGCTGTCTCTTTCTATACATTTTCATCCCGCATAGTGATATAAGGCTTTTGGAGCCCTTTAAGCACCTGTAATAACATTAACCTTTTCATCAAATGTCCTTTGAGCATAAGAAATTATGTTTATTTAAAATTTGCAACAGGGTAATGAACAAAGTTCCTCCTCTATTTTCCCGCTTCTGCTATTTGCACATGAAAAACTCCAGCCAGCAAATTGTGCTGGGTGGGGGTATGTCACTTGGGCGGCTCCCCTCTCCCCCCCAAAACCCTTCTGTCCTGCAGGTAACTGGGGACACAGCCGTCCCCGCAGAGCCACACGCGTGTGGGGATGGGGTGCCACAGCAGCGCCACCCCGACATGCTCCAGCGCACGCTGCTTGCAAGATGCTGCTAAATACAGAAGATAAGGAGGAGGGGGTGTTGGTTTTGTTTGGTTTTATTTTGTTCCAGTTTAACCCTTCACAAGCAATATCGTGTAGCTCCCAGCTCCAGGCAAGGATAACACTGCGAGATTAGTTCAACTGTTTCTACACTGCAGCAAACCTTTTCTTACAGAAAGAAATCCCTGGGAGACCCCACCCCTGGCGCCCACCTACCAGGGAAGCAAGAATGCAATCGGACTTTCAGCCCCTTGATTAACCCGACTATTTCTTTGCCGTGTTGCAGGGATGCTTTGCACTGTAAAGAACACCTCATTTTGGTGATAATACATGCGTTGAGCACCAACGTTGAGTGTTGAGCTTGTGTCACCAGAGGAGGAGGGAGTGAAAAGAGGGAAGAAAAGACCTGGGCTTGATGGACTTAATCTAAGCCCTGCTGAAAGACGGGGCTGCATCAGAGCGCCGAGCGTGCCTGCATCAGTCACCATCTTCTCGCCTTTCAAACCTCGGCCCGTGGGTGTTCGCCTCTTTGATTGCAGGACGGGCTCTGCCGACCTGCCAGCCCTCCCCAGCCCCAGGCAAGCACCAAGACCCTCCTCCTCTGCTTGGGGCTTGGTAGAAATCCCAAATAAAAGCCAGTCCTTCCTCCCATTTGGAGCAGGAGGGTTCCCATCCCTTAGACGAGCTCCAAGCAAGGTATTTTCCCCCTGGGGTGGCCCAAGGGATGATTTTTGCCAGTGACTGAAGCTGAGCAGTCCTTGTAGAACCCTTAGCTCAGCCTGCTGTGGTGGTGGAGCAGAGCCTGCCAGGAGAGACCGTGGATGGATGGAGACAGACGGGGACAGTGGGAGGAAGCGCTCGGTTGACATTAGCACAATGGGAACAACAACAATCTAGGCTGCTGTCATGTTTTGTTTTGTCTTTAAGGCACCGTGGTGGTGGAGAGCTTTACAGAGGGGGCTGAAGAGGCTGGAGATGTTTTGCAGATGTTTCAGGGGGACTCCTTGCATATGGAGGAGGAGCCTGCGAGAAAACAGGGAGGTGCCTGTTCAAACTAAACAAGGCAAGGATGGAGGTGAGCTCCCTGTGGATCCAGAGGCCAGGTCTTAAATCTGAAGGACGGAGGAGGGCATGGGTGGGGATGGGCTACAAGGTGAGGACAGGCAGATGGCATCTGATGGAGCAGAGAAGAGCCAAAGCAGGAGATGCACAGAGAAGGGAGATGCAGCCAAAGGGACAAGCCAGAAAAAACTTCCTTTGCAGAGATTCTGAAGGAGAAGGAGCTGGAAAAGGGATATGGCCAGGCCAGCGATGGAGAGGGGTGATATAAAGGAGATGAAGAACTAGCCTTGGCAAAGCTTGTCTAAACTCTTCTTAGCAGGGACCCTGTGCATTTCTTGTGCTTGAGCTTAGGTATACTGGTTTTGTCAAGGAGGGGTGTGCAAGAGGTGGCCTGGAGTCTCCACTGCTGGGGAAGGGAAGGGACTGAAGATAAGTCAGGTTCATGTCTCTCAGGAATGGATCTAGGGGAGTTGATTGAATCTGGAGGTAGACAAGGTGACGATGTTTATGCACCTTCCAGACCTACTCCTATACAAATCTGTGTCTGTGCAAATACACACATAGAGTCTTTTCTGTGATGCTGTGTGGAACAGGCATGTTTATCTCCCCACAATTAATCCAGAGATTGCTATTTATATAGGCAGAGGGAGAAACCCTGCCATTTGCTAAGTTTGCCTGATACTTCCCCTGCACACATTTTGGTTTCGTTGCCTTTTCTCCAGGCTTAACCGCTTTCATCAATATTTTGCGTGTTACCCACAAAGCACACAATTGGGAGTCATCAGAATGGCAAGTACTGAAAACTGCGGGGGAACTGCTGTTGAAACAAATGCGGCTGTAGTTTCTGGCTCTCCTTTTGCCTGAACAAAAGGCGGTTGGTGCCCTGGGAGTTTTGACATTTCCAGTGGCAAAATCTGCACTTACAAAAGAAAATGGCAGGGTTTTTTTTGTTTAAATATTATTATGGTTATGATTATCACTATTGTTATGATTATGATTATGTTTACATTTGATTTAGATGGTCCCAATAATGTTATTCTTTAGGGTAACCTCTATAGTCACTGGAAACCGCAGAGGACTGTGAACCAGGAGGAGCTGGTGGGGGTATACCTTGCTCTCTCCAGAAGCCAGTGTCACCAAACCCTTCCCAGGAAACAGCAATTGTAACTGAGCCTTCCAACAAAATTTCACAGGGCTTTCTTCCCCAGCAGGATAAAATTAGCTAAGCTCTCTCGAGATGACAGCTAAGAACTCCAGCTTCCCTCAGATGACCTCAATGGAGTCATTTGTTGCTTAAATGACAGACAAACGCAGTAATTAGGTCTATTTAGTAAAGGAGAGGTGAAAGGTCAAACTACTGGGCAAACTGTCTCCACCGCTTGACTTGGTGACCAAGCCGGGGATTTGCAGGAGGTAATGTTTGTACAACAACCTGACACGGGCAACAGCCCGCCAGCAGGTCCCTGGTCAGCGGCAGGGGCTCCCGGTCCTGTTCAGAGCCTGAAATCGCCCCTTTCTACTAATAAAACCCTGGACTCTCTCCTTTGTGTCGTAAGAGATTAGACCCAGAGGAAGGAAGAGCTGATGAAAAGATAGGCGATTGTATTACCGGGTCGGTGGGAAGGGTAATCAGAAGGGGGGTGGGCAGCGAGACACGGGCTGAGTTAAGTGGGCAATTACCAACCTTTCCCACTTTGTTTCCCTCTTCCTCCCTGGCAACACTGCCTTCTATTCTCTTTGCTTATTTGTTTTCTGAACTCAGTTGCGATTTGTGTGAACAACCCCATGGCGTGGCACAAGACAAGCCACACGTGGATTTCTCCCTCGCCTTTCGGTTTGGATGCCACGGCGCGGAGCTTGAATATCACACATACGCAAAAGCATTGCTTTCAGTACATCCCAAATCTTGAGAAGACCCCTGAACCAAAATATTCAGCATGACTATTTTTGACAGAACAGTGCAGTTAAGCTCATGCCTGCTGGCTGTCCATCCTTGTGGCATCGCTTTTACCCAGGGAGCATATGCAAGATGGTGTTGCTTCGTGAAGTTGGGGAACACTGTAGGACTGTTGAGTATCAGAGTCTGTAAATGAAGACCTCCATTTTCATAGAATCATAGAATGGTTTGGGTTGGAAGGCAGCTTAAAGATCATCGAGTTCCAACTCCCCTGCCCTGTGCAGGGACATTTCCCACTAGAGCAGGTTGCTCCAAGCCCCGTCCAGCCTGGCCTTGAACACCTCCAGGGATGGGGCATCCACAGCTTCTCTGGGCAACCTGTTCCAGTGCCTCACCACCCTCACAGCAAAGAATTTCTTCCTAATATCTAACATAAATCTCCCCTCTTCCAATTTAAAACCATTACCCCTTGTCCTATCACTACATCTCCTGACAAAGAGTCCATTTGCACAGTAGGGTGGTAAAAGACGACCCTCACTTTGGTTTTGAATGAAATCAGCCAGCAGTGCTCCTCGTTGGGAGCACCAGGCTAGTTGCCTGCTAAAGTGCTCCATTTCTGGGTGTTTCTTTTGGGTTCCTCTTCAATGATCTGCTTCTGTATTTGTGCTAGGAATCCTGAAGGTGAGCCAGGACCCCTCCCTGTGGTCCATCACCATTTTGGTTGCTTCTCCAAAGGACATATGGGTGCCTTGGCATTTCCCTCCTCACCTTGCCTTCCCCACATCCTTTCCACCTGAGCCCTTGCCTGTCTCCTCCAGACCCTGCTGTAAAACTCCCTTCCCTTGTGAGGCCTCTTAACCCCTGTCTGCGGGGCCCTGCAAGGAGGTGGCAGTGATGCCGATGAGAGAGAGGGTCACGAAGAGCCGACGTGAGAGTGAAAAGAAAATTAGAAAACAAACAGAGGGGAGGTGGAAACGTGCCCGCCCTTGAAGTGCAAAGACACTCCCGCCCCACCACCACCACCAAAATGGGCTTATCTTCAAAAAAAGAGCCCTTGCGATGATACAAGAAAGAACAGACTTCTCACACCTTGTCTTCGCTTCCCGGAGATCCTATCTGCCCAGAAGTGCCTGTGATCTCAGTCAGACCTCTCTACCTTGCCACTCGCCTTTTAAGTCTGCGGCAGCTGTTTTGCTAAGATGAAGACCTTCCCACTTCATCCTTTTCTCCCTCAGCGATGGCGAGTGAGAAGACAGGCGGCGTTTCTGACGTGCTTAGGGAGCGGTAAATGTCATTCCAGAGCCTCTCTTTTGTATATTTTCTCGTGAATGGATTAGTTTGTTTAAAGGGCATCTCCTATTTAACACCTCATTGAGCAAAAAACATGTATGGACAAGATTTTTTTAACCTGCTTTAATGAGCTTAAAGTACATACTGAGTACCTTAATAATTTGCTCGACTTTCAGACATACTGATCACCCAAGAGTTAGGCTCCGGGTGAGTCATGAAACTTACATGTTTTATAACAATATGATCCATATTTTTCCACTGTTTTTCAGTCCAAAAGCAGACAAATTATGACATTCTTGATGAATACTGAGGGTGTGAGTAAAGAAACCCAAATTGGAATTAAGATTTGCAACACTGGTTTATTCTCTGTAGGATCTGGTTGGAGTCCCATGGCTCCTGCACTGGCACCAGCAGGAGGGATGTCCACAAGCCAAGAGCAAGGAGTAGCCCTTATTCACATGGATTAAGTAATTCTTGCAGCATAATGGTAATAAATTGCGTTTGCATTGCAGTTCTTGTTAGCCTCCATTAACAGCAGCGATCCCTCACCCCTCAAAACTCTGGTGTTCTTTTAGGAGATCTTCCTTCATCTGTTCCCTGCCTTCATTTGATGCAAACCATCCAACAGGTCTTCTGTAATGGGATTACATGGATGACGTCCACTTTATCATGAGATTTTTGAGTGTTTATGAACTTTCATTGGTCCTTTTTGACACTCCTGGGAGAGAAGTGCCCAATTCAGCCAGATAATGTTCCTCTACTGCTCTGCTACTCTTCCTTCAGAAGTTTTTCCATCGGCTGCAGAAGGACTGCCCACAAGGTAAAGTCCAAATCCCTTCTCATAGAGCAGGTTTCTTTCAAAAATCAGGCAAAGTCATTTCTTCCTTGGGGAAGAATTAGCTATAGCTGCTGTCTCAAACCCTTCCAGCCCAATCAACCCTTAGTCTGTGCTTTGTAGGTCACTGCAATTTCCTATGAACTTGAGGGGAGATTTTCTTGGGAAAAGTTCTTTTTTTTCTGTAAGTCTTCCAGCTGTTTATTTTCCCCAAGGAAAGGCAAATTATCCTCGAGCTTTGTATCAGCAGATGTATGAAAAAGCTGATCTGTCACACAAGAAAAACCTGAACTGAACAGCTTCCTGCATTTCCTGGGCTGTGATTGTTAGAAAATAAGACCCACGCAATTTTTCTTCTAGCAGCAAAATGTCCAGTGTGAAATCAAACTGTGACACTGGGGACCTTGAAGAACATCTGGGATTTGGTGACCTTGATGCATATAGTCTGCTTGGGAGGGGAAGCCATTGGCCAAAACCAGAGCATTTCAGGGACCAGATTAAATTGTAACCATGTTCCAGGGAGCTTGCCAGGGAGGCTAATGGACTGATCTCATTTACCTTGATGTAAATCCAGAGTAGCTCCACGAAAGCCAATAGCACTACTCCTGGCTCTGTGTGGAGGTACCGCTGAGATCACAAATTAGGCGTTTCTAATGAAGACAAAGTTAAAAGAACACGTGCCGTGCACAGAAAGCGAGGGCGTAGCAATGCCTCAGGTCCCAGGCTTTGAATCTCAGAGGAAACGAAACTGGCCCAAGAATTAAGGCTTTCAGAGATGTTCTTCCATTGTTTTGCTAAGGAAACCAGGAGTACTGATGCTAATTGATACTGTTCCTATATTTAAAAGCAAGGACCCAAATAGGAGCTGTTGCAGACCCAGGTTGTTGGTGACACGGTCCTTCAGCGAGGGTGCAGAAGTGCTGCTTCAGGAGTATCCTGAAGCAGCTGGAGAGAACCATTGGGATTTTATTTCAGGAGGGTGCTGAGAGCACACATGCATTTACTATGCAGCATTCAGCAAGGCAAAACTCAGCACCCAACCCTCTTCCATCTGGGTTTAAGCAATGAGTTCTCACTTCCCATTTGGGTGGCCATAAGACCATGAGGTAGGTCCATTTACCACAGCACAACTGAGGTGCCACATCTCAGGGATGTACAGGACCTCGGCTGTACCCAAGCCCTTGGGGATGTGCTGCTTCTCCTTGCTGAATCTTTCCCCTGGAGCTCTCCGAGGATGTCTTGAAGAGAGCTGCCCTCCTGCCACCCAATTAAACTGAGGTAAGGATTTATCTTGAGTCCTGCACAAGTCCAAAGAGAAAGGCAGAAGTAAGAAAGAAGGAGTGTTATGAACTCATTTGCCAAAAACTTAGCTGAAAATGGTTATTTTTTTTTAAAAAAAAAAAAAAAAGAAAAGCTGTGAGAAGTCTGGACAGGCTCCTTCCTTGGATGCATAGGAAATATTCGTTGTGAGGTCCCCAAAGATGCTGTCTCCCTGGTTTTAAATCTCATGCAAGAGAGGATAAATAGAGAGCCCCTTCCCCCTCCTCCCTTGACATTTCATTTGTGATTAAGGCACTATTCATCGCCCCTCGTCTTCCAAACCCTTTACTATTTATGGATCTGCTGTTTTTCCAGTGGTTGACACTAGCATGCATTCAGCTCAGTTCTTCTTTCCCCATCCCATCCTGTTCCCCCCCTCCCCTCCATAAAGGCATTTCTCCATTTCAGTAGAGAAACCACTAGTGACTGGAGTGTCTGTGACCTCTGGGCTGTCAAACTCCCACTAACTAAATAAAAGCAGCCCAAGAGGGAGAGAGTTAGCATAAATCACCTCCCGTGACAGAGACCACCTGGTATACGCTCACTGCACGGAGGTACCCAGTCTATTCCAGCTGCTGAGTTTGCACTTTCCCGCATTTTTATGGACACCGTTGGAGAGATACATGGTGTTTACACAAGGAATGGAAATTTCGGTTTTACTGCATGTAACTGATTTCCGCGGCTCGCGGTCGGCAAGTTCTTTGATAAGCAAAGTGATGAGGCCCATCACACCCCAGAGGTGTATTCCGATCATCTTCCCAGGTGGGATGGGGCAAGCGCTTGCAAGATTTGAGCTCCTGCCCTGCTCATCCACATGAGAGCTTTTGCCACAATCAGGGGAAGATAAATAGGTTCATATCAGAGGAGAGCAAGGTCAGATACAGGCCTAAGAAGGTTTGATTGTTGCCAAGGGTGGTGTCTTCATTGTTCACCATCTTCTTGATCTGAGAGTCCCCAAGTCAACGTTCTCCATGTCAAAAGTGGCCAGTTCCCTCAAATTCAATGTGCCTAAGCTACGATGAAGCCTTGAACTAATCTGAACATCAACAGGGTCAACTGAAGTTGATGTGAAGATCAGCTGAAGATCTGGGGTCTACCGTTGTCGAGAGAGGCTCTATCTAGGGTCAGATATGGCCATTGCTGATAACTTCAAATTACTTCAAGTGGTTGTGAACAAAGCGGATTTGTGATTTGTCCCTGCCTTATACATCTGGTAAAGTTGTTTTAAATTATTCCCAGCCAGGATTGCAAAGCTCATATATTAAGGCCTCAGAGTTTGTTATTAAGTAGCATTGCCATTTTTAAACAAAAAAGACGTATATAGCAAGCAATGTTTATCAAAAAGAGACTTTCACTAACAACAAGGGAATTTTGTTGATGGTCTTCCATGAACAAAGAAAATGGGGGCAGGGGGGAACAACCATAAAGAGGCAAAGCAAAGGCCAGTAACATTAAACTCATGCCATGAAGTTTGAAGTGAAGAAAGCAGGTTTAGATAAAGATGATCCAGAAAGGAGGATGATGATAATTTTCCAGAAGTTTCTGAAATTTAAAAAAGAAAAAAATATATACTGTAGTTGAAAATAACAAAATAGATATGTGTGCTTGCTTCTGATCACTGTTTTTCCTGACTGCAGAAATTTCAAAGCTATTTCTTTTTTATTATTTCATGGGGGGAGTTCTTCCCATTAGTACTTTGGACAAGAAGAGGCTGAGAAGGATTTCAGGACAGGAATGTATTTTTCCATCTTGGAGGCTGCTGCAGTCAAAGTGCAGTTGGGGAACCCTGAAGCCAGCTGATAGACAGAAACTCTAGGACTGGGGCACAATTAATTTTTTCAGACCAGTTCCAAACCCAAATAACTCAGAGGAAAAGCAGTTTGGAAATAATTCAGGTGAGATCAGCCAGAAATGATATTTTGCTTTTACACAGTGAAGCAAAGCCAAAAACTGGAATTGCAGTGAATGAACCCATTCACGGTGAACCTGCTCACTGTGGAACCGCTTCTTCTAACCAAGTCCTAGTGACCCTTTACACATGTTGTGCCTGGTTTGCTTTTCCTGAGAAACCCTGGGGGTGATTCCCAGGGTGGCATCATGAATGGCTCAGTATAAAGAGAAACGGCAGTCACAGATTATCCCTCCACTCTTTCCTAGCCCAGCTTTGCTTTCGCTACTGTGATTCTCTCAAACTCTCAGCTTTTCTGGACCTCAAAGGGGAGAAGCTGGTGGGGAGTCTGGAGAGGGATGGACACTGCCCAGTTGGAAGCTGCTGGTCTGAAGTGCCTTGATATTTAAAAGGATCCGTTTTCTGTGCCCCTTTTCATCTTTGTATAACCAAGGTACCAGTCTTCCTTGAAGAGTGCCAGGGGACACTCCATGGGCTCTCTAAAATGCTGGAGAACTAAGAAAACCCCCAGCTGGAGGAAGATCTCCCTCATTTTTATTCCAGAGGGGATCTGTTGGAGATGTTCAAGCATCTGGATATCCTGCTAGGTTTATCCTCTGGACTGTGAGATCCATCTAGGTCTGGCACTTGGGGTGAGTCACGGATACCGTGGCCCACATGTTCATTGCTGTGTGCCCTGCACAGCTTGGGGACCAGCCTTTCACGTCTCCTTTGCCCTGCTGTCAGGACAGCAAGTTTGCTTTTGCCTGGAGCCCCTTCAGCTGTGGGATGCCAGAGAGTATTCAGGAGAAAATTCTTCGATGACGTAAATGCAGTAATAGCACTTGTTAGTGGTATGCGCCGTCCCTGCCAGGCGAAGGGAGAGAAACTCGGGTTTTATTCAGAACAGTGTCTCTGTGTCCCCTTCGTATAAAAAAAAAAAAAAAAAAAAAGCAAAGAAAGCCTGAGCCTTTTTCACAGCGTTTACCAAATCCACAAATTTAATTTAGGAGCATTGCGTGTTCTCAGATAAGGATTTGGTTTGCTCAGGTTTACAGAGTTACATTTAATTGGAGTGCTCCGAGTAGCAAAAATTGAGAGGTCTCCATAAAGACTTCGGCAGCCGGGACATTAATTGCATTATTTTCTTTACAGATAAATCTTATTTGGTGGAGCCAGCATCATCAGATAAAACACAGATAAGATCAAACCTTGTCTTTAAATTCCAGATATCCTGGTTTGAGAAAATATGGAGATCAGATTACGGTGTAACTTTTAATGGGCTTCAGAGATTTCTGCCCAAGCGGGATGGTAAAAAATGTAGCTCCTTCAAGATCCTGGAAGGAGCAGATATGCCGCATTTGTGCAGTAGTCAGCAGTTTCAGATAAGGAACGGTGGATAGTCAGGTCTGATTGCTGCTTTGCTGATGTTTTCCACATAAAAGCTGCACTCTCCTTCAGGAAAAGGATTCGAGTCTCTTCAGCAAACATGAAAGCCAGCCCTTACACCCGACCTAATTCTCCTTGTCGGCTTTGATCCAAAACATTCTTCCAAGCAGGAGAAGGCTGGGGAAGGGAGAGGGGAAGGGATGGGGAGGAAGATTGAATAAGGGAGCCAAGAGGCTGCTCTGGAAAATCACGGCTGAAGTTATAGGAGGGGGAATTAATCTTGAGAGGCCGTACGTAGCAGTTTCATCCATCAAGCATGACACCGGTACCATTATTAGAGAAGATGGAAAATTAAATTGCAAAATTATCTGTTCTGTTTCATTGACTTCTTTTTTTTTTTTTTTTTTTTTTTTTTTTCCCCCTTTCTTTCTTTCCTCTTTTCATTCCAGGCATCATATGCGGCAATACCACTTGCAGTTGGCAGCGGGTTATTAAAAGCACCTGGCCATGAAAGGAAATCAGTTCACAGGGCATGTTTAGTAGCGCTGTGGGTGCAGAGCTATTGGTCCAAACCTGGCATGAGAGGGGTACCCAGCTGACTGGCACTGGGTGGAGCGCCGACGAGGGGCCCTGTGCGGGCTCTCCTGGGTCACGGTGGCTCCATGGGACGGCATCAATTCCCCCTGGGATCGTGGCCGGCTGCCAGACCTGAAGTCCCTGCCCGTCTCTAAACGTGGTGACACTCAGTCCAACGGGAGAGATGCTGGAGATGAGAAACACTGGCACAGGCTAGAGGGCACCTGTGTTATTATTCCTCTCTCCTTCCCCCGGGTGCTCTCCACCTCCATTCCTCGCTTTTTGGTCTTTGCTGCCCCCCCTCCTTCTTACATGCCCACCAGAGACCTTTCATCCTAAATTTCCTGCTCCTCCTTCTTCTGCAGTTTCTCCCTTGCAACTTCCAAAACTACTTGAGAGCAGTGGGAACGTGGTCATTTAAAATCAACAGCAACAACCTAAAAAAAAAAAAAAAAAAAAAAAAAAAAAAAAAAAATCCCCCCCGGAAAACTAT
>VZRU01016452.1:60806-74684 GCA_013398155.1 Pedionomus torquatus | reverse complement strand
GGCGGGTGTGCAAGAGAAAGAAGGAAAGTTTGATTTCTTTAATGTTCGTGGAAGCAAGGGATTGATAACACTTGCAAGAGCCAGGCAGAGAGCCAGAGGGATACTGCATAAGGCAGCTCTGCCAGCAAAGTACAGCGCTGCTGGCTGGGGATGCAAAGCTCTGCTTGTTTACGAATCCAGGCCACCCTTTGAGATGCTCTTGCCAATGGCTTCAGACTGGAGGGATTGTTGCGCCCTGAGCTTTATGATCTGAACAAATGCCCACCAGGGACTGGGTCAGGACCACCAGCTTCATGGTCCTCTCCAGAGTCCGCAGGCAGCCTCGCTGCTGGGAGGCAAAAGGATTAACTCCTTCCACCTTGACTGCTAGTTCCGTGACCACTTTGTTTTGGGGGGGGAAGGTGTGGGGTTTTGCTTTTTATTCTTTTAAGGAAAAAAAAGAGGAGAAATGCATGGGGGGGAATGGGGGGGGAAAGTCACTGTTGCATTTTTATTTGTGAGTAGAAAATAGTTCTTATCAAAACTTTTGGAAACTATTGTTCTGATTTTTTATGAATATGCTTGTATTCCCCTTGACTTTTTTCCTCCCCCTCCCCACTTGCTATCTTCCCTGCTGTATGCCCTTGGCTGCTTCCCAGACGCTTCATGATGCAAGAGAAGATAAGTTGTTTACAAGGCTTAAAAATCAGGGGTGCTGCACATCTTGCACTCCTCTCAATCAAGTCCTTGCCTGGAAATTCCCATATGTTCATTGTAAAGCCCCATGATTTCCACCTAGACACAAATGATGCCAGCCAGCTTCTCTCCTGGATGGAAACCTGCAGGTCAGCTTGGTGATGGGACTCTTGTGTTTCCGCCTCCCCGAGTGCACCCCTGCCAATGACATCCGAACAAAGCCTGGGCAGCCTTCCTGGCATCTGCTCTTGGCCAGGTGCCCTTTGCTGACAACCTTGATTGTGCTGGACGAGGCCTGAAGTTTAGAGAGGAACAGGAACCAAGAGCTCCCCCAGGCACAGCAAGATTTTCAGCAGTGATAAGAAATTGGGGGTGAGAGGGTGGATTTTGAGTGTTTTGGAAAGTGAAAACCTCAATGCTTTTGTGGTGTTTTGAAGGCACTTTTTCTGTAATGCTGTGGGCCATTGACTGGGACTGAGAAACTGCAAAGATATGTAAAAAGCAGGAGAGGAAAATCCCTTGCCACGCTGTTTTCGAACTTCAGCCCCAAGAACTTGATTTTATTCTTCCAGTGACTTAGTGTGACATTGGCTTTGTTCTCCTCCTGTGCAGATAAAGCAAATAAGGCTAGTAATCTCTTTAATCTGTCTTAAATATAGTTTAACGTAACATATCGGGTTCCTTTTTGCAAAGTGTAATAGGTTCTTGTGGTGGTCTCTTCTCCCAAGTTACAGATGATAGGACAAGCGGTAATGGCTTCAAGTTGTACCAGGGGAAGTTCAGGTTAGATATTAGGAAATATTTCTTTACTGAAAGGGTTATCAGGTATTGGAATGGGCTGCCCAGGGAGGTGGTTGAGGCACCATCCCTGGAGGTATTCAAGAGAGAAGTTGGCTTAGTGCTCAAGGATATGGCTTAGTGTTGAGTGGTAAGGTGTGTTGTTTATGGTTGTTGGGTTTTTTGGATTTTTTTCTTTTTTTTTCCCATTGGTTGGACTAGATGATCTTAAAAGGTCCCTTCCAACCTAGGTGTTTCTGTGAAGGTGCTGTGTACAAAGTCAAGCAGATTCAGAAGATGTAAATCACTGTGGTGGGACAAGGTTCTACAAACCGTCACCTGGATCTGTGACTCCCTTTGTGATGCATCGACAGGCTGCAAGGCTTGGGGTAGTTGTCCTTTGACATCCTTTTGAACTAAAGCTTCTTGGTTAGGTGGGGGACACTGTGGAGAGTGGAAGCAGATGGGTTAGTGGAGATGTCTTGTGCTCTGTAGTACGTGGGGAGTCCCGGGGTGGAGGAAGGAGCCAGCAGAAGGCAGTGATACTATGGCAGCTGTTCGGAAGGGTTGGGCAGTGGATCTTAGATGCCTTTCCTTGCAAAACTACCCAGGAGGAGGAGATGTTTTATGGAGAGAGGAGGAGGGGAAGAGCTGACCCCATCATGCTAAGGCTGTCATGCTGCGGTGCCTGCTCTGTGTTAAGGGAGTGGAGGAACAGTTAAGTTGCTGCCCAGCTCGCCTGCAGCGCTCTGCCTTGCCTTAAAAGAGGCAGAAATCTAAATCCCTGGCTAACTTCAAAGCAAGTCAGGGAAGATTAGGCTCTTTCAGAATCGGGCAGCAGATGAGCAAGAGGAGGGACTTTGAGGCTCAAATGCTGCTGAGGGACCCTTGAGACCTTTCTCTGAGGAAGGAGGGAGGAACTGACCCCTCTGGTTTAAAGATGCTAGCAGCAGATTGGGACCCCGTGGCCCATGTTTCTCCCTGCTTTCTGTTTCCCAAGCTGCTGGCTTTGACTTCCTTCCCTAGCTGCTCCCTGCTCCTCTTCATTAGCAGCTCTCAGCAGCGCAAAGGAATCGAACTCAGAAGTATGAGTTCATCTCCTAAAACTTTGTACTGATGCCAGTGGGTCAGTCACTTTGCAAAAAGAAACTTCCCTTCGAGAAACACTATCCCCTTTGAGAAAAGGCCAACAAACCAGAAAAACAAACTATCAAAAATACTGCCTTCAAAAACACTCCTTAACTTGAATCTGTTTTGCTCTTGTCCAGTTGGATGGCTGTTAGTGTAAGCGGAGCCTTCTGTGCTCTCCTGGCTCTGCCGGTGACCTACAAACCGGCTTCTGATGGGTGATTTAACCTGGTCACCCTCTACAGAAGATGGGCAGCAGTTTCTGGCAGAGGCAGATGCAGGTCTTCCACAATTCCTGAACCCTTAACCTACACAGCCTGTGTGCTTTGCCGCTGACCGTGTACATCCACCTGTCAGGTTATCTTGGCTCTGGTCTGAGAACTGTCTGAAGAAATCTGCTGGCAGCCTCTACCACTAGAGCTGTTTATCTGGACTTCTGACTGTTATCCTCTTCCCTAGGACTATGGTGTATCTGGGGAAGGAAGGCAGGGTATGTCAGGCTATGGGGGGTGGCACCAGCCCTACCTGATACAAAGCATAGCGTATCTTTGTCTCATAGCAATGCCAGGTGCAGCTTTCAACCATTTCTCATCGTCCATGAGATGGTTACGTGTGGAACTCGGCACCCTTTTTGAAGGAGTTGTGGTTTTTGGCTTGTTCCTCCTGCGGTTGCTGAACCCTAGGAGGAACAGCATAGCCTGGCTAACATTTGGATTGAAAAATGTTATCCTGCCCCTCTGTCTCAAACCTCCCAGACCCCAAATCCCAGAGTTTCTTCTACTGTGTGTCACTTTATTTCCTCACAAAGTCCTTTGTCTGCTGGAAAAGACTTTTCACATTGAGCAGCAGTGAAGGCAGCTGAAATGTGTTATTCCTGTAGTGAAATAATGTTTTCCTAATTTCAGTGTCTTTTTTAGGAATGTCCACATGTGGTGCACTTCCAGAGCAATACAAGCCCAAGGCACAGCTGCAGAGAGTACTGAGAATAGTTTAGTTTCTTACAATGTTCAACAGAGGAGAGGCACAGTCCCCAAGGGTGCCAGCAGTTAAACCTATTACTTGCCTGCCCCTCTGCTGGACAGGAACTTTTATTTGTGTTTATTGGTTATTTTCTTCTTGTTCTCCTGAACAGAAGCCCAATGCAGGAGATGTGTGGAAAGAGGCACAGAAAGTGTTGTAAGGAAGAGCGCAGGGTGAAGGAAGCGTTGGCCATGTGGCAGCACATTGCCTTGGGTTGAGCAGCCTGGCTGTGTCAGAAAATCTCCCAAGTCAGAAGAGTGGGAGACCCAGAGCAGCTGCTGGTTAGGGGGGTTCAGGCAGTGAGATGCCATACACCAGTGGGCACACCAGGCTAAAAGCAAGGGCTGCCTAACCCTTTGTGGCAACTTGCAAGGAGCAGTCCATGGTTGGTAGCCAAGTGCCATGAGAGGTAACGCTACCCATGATTAGCTCTTTCTCACTGGAGCCTCTGCAGCCCTCTGAGGAGCTGTGTGTTGGGGAAGAGCTTGTATTTCCAACTGGTGGTGGAGGATCTGGGCAAAAGTGGAGGTGTGCTTTCTGCTTTAAAGGGCAGTAGCTTTTAGCCAGGCCTCTTTTGACATTGCTCCCCCCAAATCTTCCTCTCCTACCAAAGCAGTCAGCTGAGTCACACTAACAGCATTGCTTTGGATTGACCTTCTTGCATAGGCAGAAGGAGGGGAATCATGATTTTGGGCTTGGGACCAAAGCCTGTGGTCTTGTCAGTTGCCATAACAGAAATCCAGACTTCAGGAGTTCAGGGTCAGAGCTGTTGCCTGGATCCCTGCTGATATTAATTCCTTGTGTTCTATCCTTCCTCTGGCAGATGACCCATAGATAGTCCTCTTAACTTTTCCAAGAGGAAACTGAAATGGTCACCAACTCTCATTCCTAATAGAAATCTGGCCATTGCCACGGTAGAGGGCTAGTGCAATGAGGCCGGATCGTTGGGCAGTTGTAATTATTAAGTAGTCATTCTACCAATGACTATGTTGCTAATATTCAATTAAGTATAATCAAGTATTACATGCAAAGAACTAAAATTATTGGGGTTTTTCAAATAGAATTTGGCCTTTACCGCTTTGGAGCGGTCTTGAAGACTGCAATGTGCAAACTGCAGTTTTGCACAAAACTTCCTGCCCCAAGTGTTGCTTCCAGAGTCTCCCCTTAGGAATTAAGGTGAAAGTTTCCAGTTTCTCTTCCTTTTTCTGTCTAGCTGACCAAATTAGACCTTTCACAAATGAAAAGCATCTCATCTTATTACCATTGAATGGGACATGACCTTCGCACTTGAAATTTGAGGTGAATTCTAAGTCTTTGAAAGCTTCTATGAGTGTTAACCAACAGGTTTGTCTAATGTATTCCCAGTAAGCAATAGCTACTTCTAATTACTCAGCTGCTTCTAAGTGGAGAATGTTCCTGATTGCCAAACCCTGGTAGCTGCAAAGGATGTGGAATAAAAAAGGATAAAGCCCATTAGATTTAACTTTCAGCAGTTGGAAATTAATCCTTTACTGTGCTCAATGTGGTAAAGAATGCAGTGTTTTTTTCTTAATAACTACTTTATATCACCCTTATCTACTCAATTGTGAGTTGTAGACCTGAAAAGCAGTGATAAAATACAACAAGGAACACGGACTTGATCCAGCATGTCCATTTATTTTTCCCTGTAGGCAGAGATGAAGATACAGCAATCCTGAAAGTATGTAGCACATGCTGCTGTTTTGAGCCCAACAAGACTTTTAGCGTCAACCTTTATCCCCTCTTCTCTTCAGCCTCTTAGGTTGATGTTGTACATCACAATCACACTTAAATCTATAAGGTACCACCTCATTTGTCAGTTGCCACAAAGCATTTTTGCTGTCAGCCAGGACAAGGTCCATATTCAAGTCATGATCAAACCTTGCACACAGAGCGTGAGCAACAGCTCCAGTGAATAATCCTGTCAGTACATGGATTAGAGTCTTCTCTAAAGCACCTCCTGCCGAGGGTCTGATGTCATCTGTCTTCTCAGATCAGGGAAATGCTGTGAATTCAATTTTTGTGATGAACAAATCCCTTTTTGTGAGAGCACTCAGGCTTGATACCAAGAATTCAACTGATTACTTTTTTCCCTTCTCCCCTTCCCCCCATCTCCACCCTTATGAGGTAGATGCTGGCATTTAGTGTGGCTATAGTACATGTCAGGAGATGCTGATTTACATAACGATAGCCTCTTGATAGACAAAACTTCTTAGAACAGTGAGATCTGGGCTCAGTTTTGAAAGTGGGAATTTACACTGGTGAAATCTGGAGGACAGTGTGGATCCCATTGTGCTCCTTCAGTAGTGGGCACATGCACCCAACTGGGCTTAATACCAAGATCTGAGCTACAAGTGTTCCTGCTTCAGGTTAAGCCCTAAAACAGACACAGCAGGAGTGTAGGTACTGCGTGGAAGCTGGTACAAGTACCTCCAACCCCAAATGCACCTCTGTCTCAGAACCTGTATTGACACCTGCAACCACAATGGGAAAAAAAACCACTTAAATTTCACCCAAAGCTTATTGAGTCTGTATCTAAGCAAGTTGGAAATTGGCTTGAAGATGTGCATGAAATCCAGCCCTGGTTGTCTGTAGCATGGGGTGGAAGATTGAATATACACTCAATCCTGGATATCTAAGCAGCTGTACCCATACACAAGCAAAATGGGCTTACTGGTGATCCCCATGGATCTGGGACACAACTAGAAAGTACTTTGAAAACTTGCATTGTGGATTTATTTCCTCTCTATTTCTGATACAGCCTCACTAGAGCAGATGTGGACTCCTAGTTCAGCAGTGACATCCCTAAGATCACACAGGAGATCAATGCATTGGCAGGTACCAAAGCAGGTTTCTCAGTGTCTCCAGAGCATCTTCATACCCACCTTCCCTAGGAACATGCACATGAACTTTATGTAAAACTCATCAGCTCTACAGGTTTTCATCCTCTTTGGGAACAAAAAGGTTGAATTAATCCATGTTGGTTTTACATCATTTGTCACTTTTTATCTTCTTGGTACTTTATGCTCTTGAACTTCTAGAGTCTAAATTGAGTATGATGACGAGGTTGACAAACCTTTCCTGAGCTTTCTTGGGAATGCAGCTCATGTTGCCCCATCCAAGCTGGCTTTAAACCATGTAGCTTGAGGATTGCCCTGACAGCACAGCATTCAATGTGAGCTAACAAAAGTATGTATTTAGGTGCTTAAAGGGGATTTACAGTAGGTGTTTCTGCACTGGGGATGGATCTACTAATTTATGTCCAGTCTATATGTGTTGACATGAGCTACAGCATGACTGAGCATCATGAGATGCCTAGCACTGATGATGGCAGGTTCCATGCTTCCAGGGGAAACCTGGTTCACAGCAGTTCAGCATCTTGGCACATCCTTATTTCAGGTGACAGGTACAACCTCAACCAAAGCTCAAAGTGTTGCAGTGATGGTTTGGTGGCAACCATTTAAGATGGACTTAAAATCTATTTTAAGGGGTGTTGCCAAATGTTAAGAATCAATTTGCAGTGTTTGTCCCCTTCTCCTTATGAAGATGGTCTTACAGAACCTGGACAGTTGCTGAAATTTTAGTAACAGCTGCTGAAAAATACTAAAAACCCATTTTATAAAATAATCCTCCTGTCTTCCTTCTGTCACTGCTACCAAACTGAATAAAACCAGGAATTTAGGCCTTGATTCAGCAAAGCACTTAAATGAATGCTCACATTTGAGCAAGCACACTTGCCATGGGCAGTTTCTGTTCCAGTGCATTGCTCTTGTGGCCTTTCCAAAGGATTATTAGTTTTTTAGAGTATACCTTTCAAAAGAAACTCTTCCTCCTTCCCTAGTCTACAGCTATCAATCTGATAACCCTGCCTTCTGCAGCAGAGCAGGCTGCAGAAATGCATTGTAAGAAAAGGCAAGCGAATTTGGGAACTGCATACTGCACTGAAAAATTATAGTGGTTTTTTTTTTTTAAATAGGAGTTATTTGATAGATAGACTTAAATTTGACAGATGGTTTCACTGGAGTAACCAAGATATTGCAGGAAACTGAAAGCATCTTTGCCAAACTGCAAAACACCCAGTTTGGATAACTTTCATCTAGAAATGGTTATAGCTTTGAATGGGTTAGAGCAGAGAAATAACTTGGAGATTAAATAAAATGAAGGCAGCCCTTTGTCAGTCAATCTATAAGTAAAACAATTCTTTTCCTTCTTTTTTTTTTCTTTCCTGACCAACCTATGATTCTCCAGACTCCTGTTCTAAGTGCTAATTGCTCCACCAGTTTTGTGCAGTGTGAGGTCCGAGGAAGCAGCTCAGAAGAAATTGCAAAGTAACTTGGGATGAAGCAATGTTATTTGTCATAATAATTACTAATCCCTTAAGAAAGCAGAGCAGTGTTTGGATTGGATGTACGGGAAGATTAAAATTTCAGCCTGCACTTGAGCTTCATTTTCTTGATTACAAGGTGTTTGTTAGCAGGCTGTAAAAAGTCGTTTGTAACTCTTCTCAATCTGTAGTGTTTAGAAGTCTAGAGGGCACTCAAAAAAAAAAAGGCAGCTTTTCCTTTATCAGACCCTTCCCTAACTGAATACCCACCCAACCACTGGAGGGAATGCCCTCATCGGAAACAGCTAATCCTTCCCCAAAACAAAACCTTCCTTTCCTTTTTTTTTTTTTTCTTCCTCTTTTTTGGCTGCAGCTATTGCAGTATCATGTCCTATTGTATTATGTTATTGTATCTTGTCAAGTTGTGGCATGGTATAAAGCAGCTTAATGTGGTGGAAGGAATGCAACGCTATCTGAATCCAGCATCTACAGTAATCCCCTCTGTCGTCTTTCCTTCCCGGAGCCTCTTCTATGCATTTTTTTTACACAAAATGGAATCGATCAAAGCTTCTCATTTTCATATCTACATTGTATAATATTATCTAAACAAGAAGAAAAAACCTCTGTGAGATATCAAAGAACAGACCTAATTCCCAGAAGTCATACCCAGTATTTTTGTTGGCCCATCGGTGCCTGCCTCTAGCCAGCGAAACAGCTTAAGCCACAATGCTTAGATTTTTCCCTTTACATAGATCTGAAATGTGTCAAACATTTGTAGTGCCTAAATCCTTATCTTGTTTCCATTGACTTTGACAATGAAAGTGTGATCCTTTATAAAAATCTGGATGGTTGGCAAAAAACTTTAGCCATATCGGTACGGGGATTTCAAACCATCACAAAGCCTTTCAGGGGAGGGGAGGGAAACAACCACCTCTGAGGTTTAGTTTCAGACCAGCTTCTCCCATGAATGTTTCTCAACTGGACATTTCTACTTTAATTGCACAGGAATTTTAGTGACATCTTTACTTCCCAGTAAAGTGCCTGGGGAGGGATGTCTTGTGTAACTTCCCTGCCTTAGTTGCATAAAAATCAGTTCTGCCAAGAAAGCGAGTGCATTTTGCACACATTTGAAGTCCAACATCAGTTTGTGGTTTTTATTTCACTTGTTGGTCCTGTTATCACGTTTCATCCTTAGTGGTTGAACTTCTTATTTCTTCTTTTGGTGGTGAGGATGGTAACGAGAGAAGAGTACATTCTATTCTGTTTTATTTTTAGGTATAAAATCAGGACATTTAAGTCCTAGCCTGAGTGGATTATAAATGTCAGGGTAAAGCAGGTCCCATTTCTGTGTTGTGTGTCTGTGCAGCACCTAGCACAGCAGGAGTCTGGCAGATAACTACAAGCGTTACTTTCATGCAAATGACAAGAAAAGGGGCTTGTTCTGGGTGAGGCACGATTTACATTCTGCCCACTTCCAAATATCTCAAAGCTTTGCCAAAAATCTTTATTTCAAAGAAAAACTGGGATATCATATTTAATACTTTATATATAGAGAAAGCTGGGGTTAAAGGAGGTGAATTAAGGGCAACTTAAAAGGAAGGAAGAAAGCCACATGCTTCTAAGCTGTGTGTGTGCATGTGTACATATAGATCTGATATTGCTGTCTGGATAACAAACCTGTCCTAGGAATGGACTTCAGCAGGAGCTGTATTCTGCTTCCCTGAAATAACCCCACAAGATGCTGTGAAGTGTTCCCAAGCAATGCATCATCCCAGAGTGTATCTGCGGATGAAGCCTTAAACCTGTGCTGTCAGAAGTAACAGCATGTGCTTTCTAGATACAGGAAAGGTGCTCATCTATCTTTGTTTCTTAAATTCAGCATCAGTTTTTCAACTGTGTTCTACCATTGATTCAGCCTACCACATCCATACCTTAAGGCAAGCTTTTGAGAGCCTTCTGTGACCCTTCCGTGGGATGCCTCCAGCTCTGGCAGTACAGAAAAAGCTCTCCCTTTGGCTCTACTTATTCCTAGGATAAATGGACCCTCTGGATCCAGCTCTCCTGCTTTTCCACTGATGCCATCAGGCCAAAATGGTGGTGGGAACTGGGAGAGAATCAGTTCTCCAAAGCAGTTAGCTCAATCCCATCTGCTGCACAACTAGATGGGATTTACGTATTGCCTGAAGCCAGGCTGAGAGAAGGCCACCTGCAGTAAACCAGAAGCTTGTCTGCCAGGTCCTGGGCCACAGTTCAATCTAGAATACAAACAGAATTTCTCTAGTATCATTATGGACATTTCTAGGCAACCTGGTGGTGTCAAATATCCTGATTTTTTGTTTTTCTTTTTTTTTTGTTTTTTCTCCTGAGTAATTCTCCCTAGATTAATATCAGCCCAACTCTTCCAAGCTTTCAGGATGCTTTAAGCCTCCATTGTCCGCAGGGCATCAAACACTGGGCAGACCTCCCTCCTGCAGCAGCTTTCCCTGCGTAGCTGTGATGTGAGCCCAGTCGCAGGCGGGCGGGAGCGTGTGCGCGGGGCAGAGGTGTGCGGCGCTGGGCTGGTGGGGTCCAGCGCCTGAAGTCATGCTTGTGGTATCGCAAATATGAGAGTCAAAAAAAAAAAAAAAAAAACCACTGTTTAAAGAGTTTCCAAGTCAAACACTCCGGCACATTTTGTAGCCTTTGAAATACAGCTGGCTGAAAACTCTTGACAGTGTGATCTATTAGGCTGTGGAATAGTTTCCCCCGGGAAGTGTTGGGAGAGCTATCATTTGAGTCATTTAGTGCTGAGGGGAATATACTACAGGGAACCATCCCTCATTAGCTCGACTAATGGATCTTTCTGCTTCAAATTCTAGTGCTCCTACAAAAAATAGTATTCATCGACATCTTCTCGTTCTTCCATATGCTCAAATTGGCAGGACTCTGGGGCTATTGGCTACATTTTTTAGCTTTTGTTTATAAGGCATATAAATTAATCAAGGGGGGGGGGGGGTGTGTGTCAGGCAAAGTGTGTAATGTCAAGAGCAATCTAAAGAAAACAGTCATGGGGATAAATGAAATGCACATACGTTATTTTCTAAAAAGCAGGGAGACATGTAGATCCTTCTTGAGAAGCTCTAGTTCTGAGGAAGCTTCAGGAAATGAAGACAAGACAAGCTGCTGAAGCAAATTGAACACCGAGTTCGCCAGCCACTGGTGGGTAGTAGCTCTCTGGGCTTGGCTGGTATATTTCCAATACATCTCATACTCCCTTTGGACTTTCTAATGGGATAGCACAATAAAATCCTGTGTTTCCTTCAGAGCAAGTATGATATACCCTTCTGGTCATGTGTTGTTTCACATCAGTCATTCTCATGCACTGGCTGTGAAAGCATCCTGGGTCTGTTCTTCTGACACTGGGTGTGGGAACATTGGTGTGGTGACTTTGAGGACCAGGAGGTTGATTGTTTTTTTGGATGAAACCATTTCCTTCAGTCATGAAGGAAATGGCGCTTAGATCTTTGAGACTGTTTATTGTAATGTGTAAGGTGACACATAATGTGTAATATGTAATGTGTAAGTTCTAATGAGCGATTGCTGTATACTGTCCTGGTAGGCTAGATCATTGCAGGCTTTGTGTTATGGATGGAGAACATGGGAGATACCTCCCTAAACCTTATTATTATAACCTAGTATGATTATTGTCATCTTTCTTCTGTGAACTGCACAAGTTAGTGAAGATCTGATGACTTGAGAGAGAATGAACTCATTCCTTCCTTGACCGCAGCCACCATAGGTGCATCAGTGGCAATCTGGCCTTTCAGTTAAGAGGAGGTAATAATGCCATAACGCTAGAATTTCTAGTGGATTTGGTTAAGGACTATTTTTTTGGATGAAACAGCCTTGGCTTCCCAATGTTTTTGAATATTTTCCAGCAATGATGATTTTCCCTTCTGTGCTTCTTTTTTTAACATTATATTTTCCAAGTGGACAATCCCAAAGGTGGCCGGTTTAACGGGGTGGGGGAGAAAAGAGTCATAGAGATATTTTAAATGCAATGTGAATTTTATGCCAAAAAGTGTCTTTTCCATATTTATAAGCCCCTGTCATCCCCTCTCCCTCCGCCTTCTCCTGCTTAAAAGGAAACTCCATTACAAAGGCAGGAAAGAACATCAAACAAACCTCACTTGGCAGCCATGTCTATATGTGAAATTACTGTCAGAGTACAAAGGAAGACTCAAGATTTAGAAGGTAACATGTGACAAGAGAACGCCGTCCTTCTCAATGTCTTTACCTTTTGTTGGTGAGAACTGGGAAGGGGTTGTTGTTGGTGCTTTTTGTTTTTTAGAAAAATCTTGCCAATTATAGAAAGCCAGAGACACAAATCACTGCAAAACCCCCCCAGGCTGTGGGTGATTTGGCCTTTTGTGAGCCATAGTGCTTTCAGAAAGATCTGTGTGCAGGCACGTGCTCACCCTTAGCTCCATCCTTTGGGGAGGTGGGTACGTGTTTTGGCCACCTGAGGAGCAGCAGTTGTGTATGGTCACACAAGCCTTTGATGGAGCCGCTTCTGAGCTGTGGGAAGCTGAATGAATATGCTCAGCTTGCCTTGGTTAGAAGGTAAAATGTGTACAACTGAAGCTTTACACGTTCATGCTTTACATGTAGCTGTTGCAATAGTTTTAAACACATGTATTTTATTACACTAGGGAGGCAAATTAAGGGCTTGTATTTATTCCTGCTCCATGAATGGAAATTAACTAGTGTAACAGTGATATCCTGTGTCTTTAAGTGGCTGTATGCCTTAATTTTCTCTTCATCTTGGACGTTGTCTTTGCTAGCTCTGTTCTTATTCGTCTTCTTGCAGTCCTACTTCTTATGCCAAAACAATGTTCATTTTCCACCCTTCTCAAGTGCATGTGCTGTAGGAGAGCAGGGCAGTGAAAGCAGAGGAGCAACACAGGCAGCTGGTACCCCAGTCCCAACCTGCTTCTGCATGAACACATGGGACAGGGGAGGCTGCAACCTGCTACCCTCACCAGCCTTGGATGCTGGGGCTCTGATCACAAATTTAAGATATTCAGATGGTGTGACCAGAAAAAGGTACTAAATCACAGAGCTGGTTTTCTTTTTTGGTTTCCTACTGTGGATAGGAACATCTGTCCTGCTGTTTCTCTGCCCTGTGGTCCCAAATGAAAGCTAAGCTGAGACCAACTCCCAGACCCAACACTAAACTTAAGTATTTATAAAATGTTTGCATTTTTTCTGGCTGTTTCTTGCCTTATGTGGTACTTTGCTCCATCCCCTTGTGGTCCCCTGGTGCCAGTACTTCTGCAGAAGAAGCTGGTTCATATTTTGTGTGGTGGTTAAGGTACAAGTCTCTCTCCTTGGCTCTTTGAAAGAGGATTTTCTCTAAAAGCAAGGTTTAATATAGGAGATATTTGTAATCACTCTGTTTTGAGAGTTATTGAACTCATCTGTTGTAATTAAAATGTGAGTTTAATTTTTCAAAGAAGGGAAGTTGGGGTGATTTTGGCTGTTGAAGTATTTCCTCTGCAAGGTCTTTCTCCCTTTATTTTAGAGGACAAGGGGTATTGTTTGTGTGTGTGCACTTTTTCTGTGTTTTTAAGATGGAGTTGTTCACAAGCTACAAGTGACGTTTGTTGACCCCGGGCCAGACATTCAGAAGCCCTGCACCGGCCATATCTCATATCATTGGGAAAAATAATGCCTCTTCCTCCTCCTTTGAGAACAATAAAATTGAGCCTTTTTCATTTTCCCTGGTAGGACCAGAACCCTTTGAAAATCTGACTGAGGAGGCATGTCTGCGAACCTGGTTTACAGCCTGGTTTTCCAGTCTCATCAAAAGATTTCTTGAATGAGGTGCAAAAAGTGGCTGAAAGCAGGGGGGAAGGGAGGAAAACTGTTCTGTGCATGCACACACACACACATGA
>VZRU01016452.1:36126-60710 GCA_013398155.1 Pedionomus torquatus | reverse complement strand
TTTTTTTGTTTTGTTTTGACAGCCAGTAGTGGCAGTGATGAATTTGTGAAGTTATCTAATTTTCCACTGTTTTAATTAGAGGCCTGGGCTATGAGACCTAACAGCTGGGTTCTTTGTACTGCTTTCTGTTGCCTGACAGAGAAAAATTTCTACTGTATCTTCAGCCAAGCTTTCAGTCTGACCTGAGCAAATGAAACTTCTGGGACTCATAAACTGTGGTTTCTGGGCAGATTGCTTTTTGAACTGCTCCTTAGCCATCCTAACATGCAAAGAACACAAAGGCTTACGAAGTGAACTCCCTTTGTACTTTAAAGCTAATGGTGATGCTCATTAAAGAGGTAGGAGGAGAGCAGGAGGGGAGGGAGGAATTCTCCCTGGCATATTAGAGGACTTATCAAGTGTAAAGTTTCTTCTGATGGGTCACAGCGGAGTTGAGGGCAGTTGGGAAGTTATAATGCTCCAGCCCTCTGAAGACAATGGCTCTGGCTGCAAAGCATGACCACTTGGGCAACTTAATTTATTACTCAGTTCCTGCCAAGTGATTTTTTTTTTTTTAAAGCTTTACGTTCAGCTGAATGTGTATCACAGTTCATCACCCCTCTGCTTCTCATGGCATGCACTATAACCACTTTCTTTCACTATAATCCAGAAGGAAAAAAACGTCAGGAATTTTTAGAACCTGAATTCAGCTAAGTCTGAAGTCTTTGCTTAAATCCCATTGGAGTCAAAGGAATTAAGCACAGCTTTGACTTAAAGCACATACTTAATTGCTTTGCTGAATCAGAGCCCATATTCTGATTTTCCTCATCAGGAGCGCTTCATATTCAGAAACATGTTTTCATCCTATAAAAGGCCACTTCTCCCTCTTTCCCCACCTACACAGTGAGGACAAACTTCCTTGGGATTCTTTTGCCATAGGAGCCAAAGGGACTTGGTGATGACAAGGGTACTCAGGCCAATGCAATTTCAATAAACCAGAAAGTCATTTGATTTGCAAGGAACTCTGTGAAAATACCCTTTCTGTAAAGGAGGCTGAGTAATGACCTATCACTCCAGCAGTTATGAAAGAAGAACCCTTCACAGCATGTAGGTGAAGAATGGTGCTTTTAAGAGCCACAATTTCAGTCCTGGCTTGGACAAAAATTTAAAGCATGTCCAAATACTGCAGCAAATGAATTGTGTGGCAAAATGAGGGATTTCAGGCCTTCCATCAGCCACGAAGAGACCATCGTCTGCTACAGCCTCCTTCCAGCCCCCCTGCCTGGGCTGCATCCCCATCAACTCCAGGAGGAAGTGTAGGGGGGTGAGCAGCCAGGTCTCTCTCTCAGGAGAGCAGCAAGACACCCACTTATATAGACTTGGGAACTGGAAGACGTTTTATTCCTCCTCTTCCTCAGATGGAGTGGTATCTTGTCCTCATCCAAATGTGCTTTCGCCCTTGAGCCAACAGCTCAGCCTGGCTTATGCTGCTGGGCAGCATTGGTCTAGTGTCGTTGTTGTCTTCCTCAGAATCCCATTCCTTGGAAATATCTCAAAGCTGTACTGCAGAACCTTGCTTGGAGAGCAGCAGTTATGTACGCATATGTATTTAATCTTATTGAGAACAGGGGGTTTTGGACAAAAATCACATCAGCTATAATGATGCCTCTGTTTTGCTGGTGGCACAGAAAGTTAGTAGTAGATAGTGACCAAAAGTGAGAGTGAACTTGGTCAAAGGCTGTGATGGAGCATGCTTTTGGCTGTAATCATCTGTTCAAAATTTTTACAAGGGCACAACTACTTCTAAGAAAACACCTTTTTTTTTTCCAATCTGATAGGAAGTGGGACTTCATGGTAGCAAGGACATACTTCATTCTGATGTCGTCACAGTGGCTTTCTCTGAAAGTTTGGATACTGTCGTCACATGAATTCATCCCTACAGAAGGGCATTCAGGGTCTGCTGATTCATCTTGTGTACAGTGTGAGAGGAGTGAGAAAAGAAACCACAGTGCTCCTCTCTTGTGGAAATATCTGTCTCCCTGATGTGCAAAGTGAGACCCCTTCTCACATACACTGACTCTGCTGCTTTCCCTTCGTGTGCAGTGGGAGAGGAGGGAGAAAAGCTGCTGTGACCATCCCTGCAAATTAGTGGGCAGTTTCCTACCGTGGAAGAGATACAGATTTAATCTCGGTCCAGTTCAGAAAGGTCTCAAACTCACAAATCTCTCATGGATGAGTGCTGGCTATACTGAGCAAAAGGTCTTGTTTTCTGCCCTTGTGTCTCTTTAGGCTTGTCCTGTGAGGTCCTCCTATGTTAAGTGTGTTCTGGGCACAGCCATGCCCATGTGGAGGCTTTGGATAGAAAGTAGGGATTTTGTCTATTTAATTCTAATTAATGGACAGTGCTGAGTACATTTTAATGGAGACTACTTTGTTGCCCATGTGGAAACATCTGTACTTTTCTCTAGGATAAAGTGATAGCTGACATAAAACAGTTTCCAAGTCCCAGGTGCTGAAAGTCCAACTAAGGTGGGATTTAAGCCAAATTCAGGTTGCATTCCAGGCCGTGATGAAAGGGAATTTTGAAACATTTGAATTTCCTGCAGAGCAGAAATTCCATTTCCCAATCAGCTCTAAATAATCATTTAAAGATGGACTCTAAATGGAGATTGTTTTAATGTGTCATCTTGGTTTTAATTGCTTATAGTCCTGAATAAATGTTATCAGACCATCAGAGTCTAAGGATGAAGCAAGAGCTGGGGAGTGATTCAGATGGGATCGCCTGTTGCCAAAGAGGAAGTCCTGGGACAGAGATGACTCCATTGCTAGAGCAAAAGACAAGACAGTGAACTTTGTGTTTACAGTGGGCCACCGAAAGAATGGGATAATTGGAATTATCAGAGTGAACCAGCATCTTAATGACCGCTTCATTTTTAAAAACACGTATGTAAATCTCTGTGATGGTGAAGAAGTGCCAATTTGCCCTGGCCGAGCAGTGGACCTATTATCTCCTTCAAAGAGCTGGCAGCTTTACCCGTGGCAGAAGAGTCGAACGTCAGGGCAAGCTGTGCTCTGCTCTGCTAATGAGTCACAGCACCAGGCATGCACAGACCACACCAGCAGCCAGAGGAGAGACCCACAGCGACAGCAAAGAGAAGAATATCTTTTGCTTTTCCTTACAGTAATTTCTGTTGATGGCTCTGGAACGAGGGGGATGTGAGAGTTCTTGTACAACAACCTGTGTTCATCTGCAGGAGTTTGATGTGGGGAGCTGCTAAACTGTGGGTACTTCTTATCCCCTCCAGTGGTGAATGTTTCTGCTCCTACTGCTCTCCCTCCTTTTGTGTCCTTGCCACCCTGTTCTTACCAATATACATGCTTCCACATTTCAAGCAGTTTTCCTTCACCAGAATGTGTGGCCCATCTTCCCTGGGACAGAAATGATCCCATATTTCTTAAAGCCAGCCCAAGATACCCAACTCTGTGCTCTAAAGAACCTCTGTATTTGGAAAACAAAACTCACTGAGCTGGACTTTTTCATAATTTCTCCTTTCCAAAGCTACTGATGCTGAATTTCTGAAGAATCTAAAAGAATTGTCAGCCAGCACCAGCTGGGTTAGATGCTTTGAAACTTTTAAAGACACTGGGGTGGACTATCTTTTGTCCAACATGTAGACAAAGGTATACAAATGATCTGCAACATGTTGAGAAATCAAGATGCTTTGAAGGATAAGACCTTTCCATACATGGGTTCTAGCCAAATTCAGCCTTGTACAATGAGTAACTGAACAGGAGCTGTGCTCTTAATGCTGAATTTATTAGTCTTTTTGTTTCAAGGTCTTCAGTAATTACCATCATGTGACTGGGGTTCATGGAGTTAAGAATGTTACACGTCCCACTATCTGGTGTGGGAGTTCTCATGTACACAACCTAAAAATGCAGAGAAACCACAGATTTATGAGATCATGCTTTTTAAGTATGCCCTTGTCCAAGAAATAGTAGTTTCTAAATCACTCACACTCTACGTTCTTACTGACATTGAATTTGCTTTTATGAAGTAGGCACTGGTCCATGATATTAATTGCCATATTAGTAAAATATATTTAGAGAGGACTGGAGATCTGCCATGTCATTTTCTAACTCCTTCTCTCCTCTTGACTCGTGGAGGGAAGGAGGGGAACTGCCGCCTGGACTCTTGCCAGGCCCAGAGGATGGCTTGACACAGATTGGATAGCATGAAAGCTCCCACTGAAATACGCTAAAGACACTGAAAATGGCTGGCTGAGCTCTGGCTCCCTCGTTCCATCTATCGCTAAAATCTCTCCCCGATGATAAAGAATTTCCCTCTGATTGCATAAGCCCCAAAAATGGCCACGATGCAGCCTGATGGGTCCCGAGGAGCAGATCTTCACTTAAATTGGTCACGGCTCCTCTGCTGCAAACTGCACAGCATCAAGCTCAGTAAAGGAGACATTGCTGGGAAAAATAAAGCATATCTGCATATTAGTGGTCACCACAATTAGGAAGGAAGCCTAAGTAGTCCTGTAGTTCCAGGGACCTACAAAAAGTACTGTGTGAGGTGAAATTCAGATATTGGTTCCCCAAATCAACAAAGCTTGTCCGTTATTTGGGAAATCTCCTTAACAGGGCTCTTGCTTTGCATTTTCTTCCAAAACATAGCTTCTAAACAGGTGGTTTAAGAGTGAAGATGAGATAAAAAAATGTTTTCCATAGAGGGTCCTGGTGCCTCTACACAAAGTACAAATTATCTGTTACAGAACTTCTTGGAAATGCTGATTAAGTCCTACCCGTGGGTGCAAAGGGGTCTGTTCTGCTTTCAGTGTTGGCTCAAGGATACTCCTATTTAATAGAGCATTTAAAGGCTTGAGGCCATTTGTATTCATTAGAGTGATTAAGCAACTGCCTGAGTGGGACACGTGTTTAAAGTTAAGCATGACTCTCGGCGCTTTGTTAAACTGAGTTCTGTGGGCTATGCTCATGTGGATGATGTGTACCGCTACTCTCTGTCCTCCCCTGACTTAGATTATTAATCTGATACCTCTTCCCAGCCCTTGCTGATTCATTCCTTTGCTCTTTCTTTCTTGAGCTTGTTCTGTGTGGGGCAGGGAAAGAAAACACCAAAAAACAAACTGACTCTGGCTCACTGGCTTTTACCATCTAGGACACAGTTCCTGTAAAGGCTTCCCTTTCAAGGAAGCATTAAGCATTGAGTTTCTGTATAATGCTAAGGTGGTTTGGGTGACATTGCAGGAACAGGCAGCAAAATCAGAACGTGTTTCAGTGACGGCAACCTAATGTCAAAATACTGTGGGTGCAGTGCTGTAAATAAATTCATCGCCAGCACTGTTGCTGTAGGTCCTACCTTTCTGCTCCCCTGCCGTGTCACCTCCATCCCTTCCCTTCTGCTGGCTCAAGGATTTCTCTGACCTGGCTGAGCCAGCAGAACCACAGAATGATGTGAGGTTGGAAGGGATATCTGGAGACCATCTAGTCCAAACCCCCTGCCAAAGGGCTCAGTTTTCTGTTGAATCACGGAGTTGGGTGGGCACATCAGTTGGTCCTGAGGATGAGCACGTGGGGGCTGTACCCTTATAACACCCACTCATTATTAGGGTTCAGTATTACTTGAATTAAAAAGCTACAGTGGGTCATGTAGTGAATCTTCCAGTTACTGGATGGTGCCTTTTTTTTTTTGAGTATAGCAATTGGAATTGAGATTTTGCAGTGCTAGTGACTCTGTGCTCCCCCAATGGGGCAAGTTCACTTCCATTTTTATTGTAGCCTTTCAGTTGTCAATAACTTGATCACTCCTGAAGTTCTATGCCTGATATCGCCACAAGTTAAATGTAGAAAGAAATACTGCTGCCTATGGACAGGCCCGTAGCAGAGAAACTCCCGTTACTCTCTAGAAGAAACCCAGAACTAATTCCCTCCTGTGTCCCTAGCCAAGATGCATTTTCTGCCTATAGGACACCTGTCAAAGAGGAACAGACTTTTTATAAAATAAACAAAAATCACTGGGTGAGCAAACTCAGGGAAGAGAAAAGAACCAGCCAAGTTCCGGATATCCTGGACGGCAGTTTTCATGCTTCCTTCAGCTGTCTTGAAGAAAAATATCATCTCTTTCTAGCCAATTCTGGTTTTATTTTCAGCCTAAGGATCATGCTAGGAATAACTGGATAACATAGATGAAATTTGCTTTCTCGCCTAATGTAATCAAAGGCTTAGTGGACAAGGTAAATGATGGCATGAGCTATAATTAAATGTTCTAGGGCTTGAGGTATCTTACTGATCTGAGTGTCAGGAGAGGATGAAAAATGAACTGAAACGTGAGACCTGAGTGGAGATGTTCCTTCTCTCCAGGATGGGTCAGGATTAAAAGGTCACGTTCCATCAGCCCTAAAGCGTGGTGGTTCTCAGACCTGGCTCACAGCTTTGGGCCTGCCCAGCGTCTCAGTGAAGTTAGGGAAGGACTTTGGGCTCTTCTGGGGTCAGTGCAGCAAGACGAGCTATGCTCAGCTTCATGGAGAAGCAAGTGTTGAACCAAAGTTAGAGAATAAACCAAAGGCTTGTGTTGGGATGGTAGCTGAGTAAAGTCCTTGATGTCCAAGGCAGAGTTTTTGCCTCCTTCCCTTGAGCCTAGTAGTGTACCAATTAATGAGATTTATGAAAAGATAGTGTGGCCTTGTTGAACTTGCCCTGGATCAAAAGCTCAGCTGTGTGGTGCTAGAAATCTTTCTAATAATTTCTGTTAGAGAGCACTGATGTTCATACTTCTACAAAGGCTTAGTTTGTGGTCCATTATGAGCTCCCTGGCCCTCATATCTCATCCAAACATGAGATGGCAGATGGATACAGACTGGCAGGATTAATCTGGTGTCTCTTGGCCATGCTCTGTCTCCTTGTTTAGTTACTACTTGGCTTTTTCCTTCTCTCTTGACCTTGGAGGGCCTCTTTCCCTGCCCCGTGTTCTCTAAATAACACCAGCCCCTATAACTCTGTCTTAAGCAGAACCAAACCCAGATTCATTGCTCCTAATTCAGCAGCTCAGTTCGAATCAGGCAAATAAATTGAAACAAAGGCCAGAGCAGTTTAGCCAAAATTGAATTGCCGCATGTTTTAATTTGTTGCAGTTTTCCTGTGTGCAGCTCGGGAACCTCTGGGCATCTTATTTAGTAAAGTGTGAAATTACGTTAATGCTGGGAGGTGGAGGCCTTTCTGTCTTAAGCAGATACTGTGTGACTGTTTATCCACAAACTAAGAAAATGTTTTTGCCGTTGGCTCAAGTTCAGTCCCATGAATAATATTTTGCAGAGGAGTTTGCTCTCTGATTAGCACAAAATGATCTGTGCATGTCTAGGAGCAGCTTTATGGTTATTCTGCTTGAAAGCAGGGCAGGTTTTTTAAAATCCTTCCCGTTCCTTGAAATATCTGTTTGCTTTGGCACCCAGGCAATGCAGAAAGCAGGAACCCTACAGAGGAGGTTGGATGAACACAGGAAAAGTTGCTTTATCCCGTGCAGATCGTGAGCAGGATGTGATCTCTGCATCAACTATCTCGTTTCTTAGAAAAACTGGAAAATATTTAATTACTCATGGTAGGGTGGAGCTACTGCTGCAGTTTGGCTCTTCTTGCATTTGAAACTCCTCAGTGTTCAGTCTTCTGAACCTGTCACCCCCCTCCACTGCCTCAGATTTGTTGCATTTGAGCTACCTGAGCCTAATCCTGCTTTTATCCTGGGGTACATAAGAATACTTTACTGTTCTTTAGAATGCTTTAGGAATGGTTCCTGTACATTCGAGAGTCTGCAGGCCATGCAATGAATATCAGCTGGGGTAAATTCAGGTATAGGACCACCGCATTGTGAAGCCTTCCTTGAATTTCATTCTTTTGTTCTTACAAGGGGGAAACCTGAGACTCTCAAATCAACGATGAATCGTTCCCCCCATATAAAACCAATGCAAAGTTGGAGTAATGCATCAGTCAGGCTTCTATTTCTTGGGGTTTGCATTTTATTTGTTGCTCTTGAAGGGTAAAATATTTCCAGCTTTTGAAACACGGTGGTTTCTCCCCATCTTTTTTCGATTTTGAAAGGGATCTTTACTGCAGTTCAGTGAAGCACAAATGCTTCTATGCTATGTTGAAGCACAGGCTTGCGCTGGGTCTGAGATCATGATATGCTTTGCTAGTGACTTTGTAGCTGGCTCTAGAGACTGAATGAAAACACGTGCTCAGCTTTGGGAAAGCACACTGTATTAGGATAGAAGTCAGTGAGTGCGTACAGCAGGCAATAGCATTGAAGAAAACCTCATGTGTGGGTTTTATGATGTTATCCTTTAATTTTCTTACAGGACTTTCCTATCCTTCCACTCTCTCATAAGCAAGGAAGCCTCTTCGTAAGATTTCTTGACTGGCTGTCCTGCTAGGATAAAAGTGCTAACTTTTTTTTTTTTTCTGCTCAGAGTTAATCACTTTCCCTACATAAGGTTAAAGGAAGATATCTCTGGAACGATGGAATGACTGAGCAACATGGAAAATGGTATCAGAAGGCAGTGACTTGGGGACTTTAGCTTTACAGAGCTACTTATTCCAATTTTTCTTAAGAAAGTAGATAACTATCAGATGGAGACAGTAAAGTCTCTATGCAGTTTTGACCAGATTTCTTTGAATTTTAGTCTGACCAACCCAGGAAGTGGGCCAGGGGATGGGGGAGAGACAATACAACAAATAATAAATAGATTAAATCTTTCTCCCTTTTCTAAGATCTGATTTCTGAAGAGTTTCACAGCTGAAATAATTCATTAGATAGATTTGAGAGTTGCTTGTATCTATGGAGGCCACCTTTGCACAGATGTTAGCATCTCTCTCTAATGACAATATTAGACCCTACCAACTTTTCTCACTCGAGGACCCTGCCAATGGCCCTGTATTATGCACACATCATCGTTTGGAAAGCAGACACATGCTTTATTGTCAGAAGGTATTTTTTTTCCTCTGTGCCTACTGACATGTTTACGATGTCACTTTTTGCAAGCAGCATACAAAGTGTGCCTTGGGAAAATATTTGCAGAAACTTTGGCAAGGGTAGCCTTAGCTTTGCCCTGTGCTTCCTGCAGGTCCATGGGGAACCCGGCCTCATGAACAATGGGCTCAGGCTCTCAGCCTTCGATGGCTTGACCTTTCTGCTTTTCGGCTGCAAATCGCTGTGAATGCACACAACATCAGCTGTAGTTTCACAGTCCCAATTGTTTGAAACTGCCTGAAAACTTCCTATTGGGCAAATGGATTAAAATGACTGCATTGATTTCCCTCCTCCACCTGCTTGGTGTCTACAAAACAACTTGATTAGTACAATTTGTAAGAATTTCTACAATAGTGGTACACTGTTATTTCCTGCTCACACACCTCATGATTTTGCATCCTGTGCTCACTGGGGAAAAACCGTTTTTGAGGTCATTAGGACTGCTAGTTGGGGGCTGAATAGAGAAAAGCTTGGGGGTGAGACAGAGACCTCCTGTTTAACTGCCATCCTTAGAGAGGTGATGGGAGTGAAAGCAAAGGGATCAGAGCAGCAGAGAGAGAGAACCAGCAGTGGGAGTGTTGCCTAGGTTTGGCCATCTGAAGTGTCAGAACCTCTTTGGGCTGGGGGTCACCCTCTGGATGTGCTCTTCTTCCCTGACAGTGAGAGGATCCTAGTTAGGTTTCCTCAAACAACGAGAAAGTTTGAGCCAGTGCATCTTTTTGCCTTGGCTCTATTTCAGCATCACTGAAAGGATACTTCTCAGTGGAAGGGCTTTTCAGTGGAAACCAGTGCTCTCCATCTTACAAAGGCACAGAGGTTAACTTGCTTATTGGTGGGGGAAATTAGGATGATACCGTTTAGCACCCCAAGACTTACTCCAGCCACTGAGAAACGCCTGTCTGCTTCCCTAGGAGCGGCACATGTCCATTAGCTGTAGCTCCTCTAGGTTAATTCAGGGCTGACCTTGCTTCATGGAGACCCGCAGGAAAATATAGAAGAGGACAGAAGCGTCTCTGTTCTGTACAAACCCTTCTTTGAGACTGGTTCTATTCTAAGACCATCTTCAACATGGCCCCTGGAAGGTGGCACGTGAGCAGCTGCTGCCCTGGTGTGCCTGGCCATCCTGTGCTGAACCCAGGGAGTGGGTTTTGGTTTTGTCTTCCCTCCTGTTGTGGAGGTTTTGTGCATTTCCTGGTCCGTGCACTTAACAAAGGTCACACATTAAGATGTCACTTGAGCAACAGGTTGAATGTTTCTTTAAGAAGAGGCAGGTAGAAGTGTCGATGAATTTGGACTTTGCAAAGTCTGAGGAAGGCTGTTTGCTCAAGGCTGGACCTGTTTGGGAACCTTCTGTGGCTTAATCTATTTTCTGTTTACAATATGAAGGGAAAAAAAAGGAAAAGAAAAAAAAAAAGACAAACTCTTCCAGTTCTCTACAAAATAGAAAGCAGAAGGCTGGAACTGCATATGAAAAACTGAAAGAGAACTTCCTCTGGAAATCACAGGCTGAGGTCCTGTGCGAAGTGATGCTATCTGCCAGATTGAACTCGTCCAGAAGTGGCCAACCTGCAGCTCCTGGTTCTTGTGCCAGTTCCCTGGCCGCTGTGGCAGTGAGCCAGCAGGAGCTGCTGGATCAGGCACCTCTGGGATCTGTCTGGATGATCAGCCTGGGTAATCCTACTAGAGAGTGCTGGAGCCCCTGGGAAGCTCCTGGAATTCCCTTCTGGACTACCATCTTCCTAGGCTTTCTGAAGTGGGAGCTAAAGCTTGGTCAAATGAAACCGTGAGTGTGGTCTGCAGCACTGGGGAGATTGGGATTCTTTATTCCTGCATCCCTGGCACACTCTTCAGCTCTCTTTAATGCGGAGATCCAACCATTGGGATGCCCTGTGGATTCTGTCCTACCTTGATAAAGCACCTCTCCTGCCGTATGCTTCAAGCGGTGATGTTTTTGAAGAATACTGGGATTATCAAGGTTTGGATTAGCAGGCAATTTCCTGAGTTTCTCAACATCATAAATGAGGTCAAAAAGGTCTTTTTGAATGGAACCCATTAATCTCCTTGTTGTTAGCAAGGAAACATTGAAAAGTGCAGGTGTTAACAGTCGCTGTGTTATTTTTGGGAGAATGTGAACTGAAACACTCACAGGAAGCGTAGTATTCCCCTGCCAGCATCCTGGAGTATTATTTTAGGCAGCAGAACTGAGGGTTATGTGCAGGATTATGCTTTCATCACACCTTTAGGGCTAGAGCACTTCATGTGCAAGAATTTTGCCTGGAGCGTTTCTTTTCTCCCTCTTTTCCTTTGTTTCTAAAAATTAAAGTAATCACGGTGGTCCCCATCAACCAGCAGCACTAGGATACAACTCCTGGGTAAAAGCAGGACAGAAGTCCATCACCAGATCACAGAAGGGGTGCTTCTCTGCTTTAGGGATCATTTCAGTTTGCTCTGAAATATAACAAAACGGGGGCAGTCATTCCCCTGGCTGCTCTTTGAAAGGCTTCTTCAGCAAAGCCTTTTATACAAATACGCTACTGGAAATGAGCCCAGGTAGGAGCTTTTGGATCTGGATCCAATATTCAGCCTGTTTGCTGACATTAGGACCAGACTCTGGAATAGGTGAAATAAATGAATGGGGAGGGATTGAGCACGTGTGGAGATGAGGTGATGTGATAGGGTGAGGGTTCCAGAGCAAATCCGAATTAGGAAGAGGTTTAGCCATCAGGCTGCTGCTGCCTCCAGCTACAGACACTTCTCTTGACTGAAGTCCCAATCCCTGTAGCTAAAGCAGGATCCATAACACGGGCTTGTGTCTCAGCACACATCTAAATATGTTTACCAGTTGAAAGGTTTCCAAAACATGTGAATTTCTCTGTGTGCAGCAGACAGAGCTGTAATATGTGTTGATGACAAAGAAGGTGGGGAGAGAGAATAAAATAGGAGGAAAAACTTTCATATTAAAGCTTAAGGGTAATGATTAGTAAATATAGCAACTTGGTTGAAGCCCGGCTTTCCAAGTATTGATGCCTTAATGGCTATGGAATGGCTACAGCTGTGGAATTGCTTGTTCTTGCAAAGGATGACCTTATGTGGATGCCTCTGCATAGCCAGACAAAGTTAACAAAGCCACATCACAGGGTAAATGTCAGGCAGCAGTGGTGGCTGAGTGAATGTGCTGGCTGGAGAAATTTTCCCCAGTGACATGAGATAGTTATAAAAAGAATTGTCTCCACAGAGATTTGTAGGGAAGCCATCCAGGATCCCTCAAGAAAGTAGTGACCCTCCAAGATGAAGGGCTTGATGTTCCTTTCTGATACAAAAATGCTGAGTGGAGGAGCAAAGTCACCCCAAATCTTCCCATGTATTTGTTTTGGTTTCTCCTCCTTTTTAAAGAATGGTTACTGGAATATCTCAGTCAATAGAACTGGTAAAGAAAGACCATCCATAACCTGAGTTTTTCCCATCAGCTGATTAAAATATAGAATATAATCAAACAAGAATCTCATTGAGTATGTAAGAAATTCACTTCCCATCTCCACCAACCTGTCTTGCACTACTGCTCTGGCAGGCCAGGCAATTTTCTTCTGGATATCTAGAATTTGAGATGGGTTAAGTCATCTCCAGGCACTCCTCCAAGGAGCTCTTTCTTGACTACAAGTTCTTTTTTAGGGCTTGTGGAGTTTTAACTGACAAAGGAGGCTCAACTTTTAAACACTGCAGAAGCAGCCTTGAGCAAGCAAAGTGGGTGCTCAAGGTTTGCTCTATTTGTGCTTATGGATTTTAAATTGGCTGATGGGATCTCTGTGTGGTTACTAAGTCTGCAGATACATGGCTAAATGTGTGTATCTTAGCGTTGCCTCAATAATTACCAAATTTTACACCCAGTTAGTATAATTGTGTGACTAATCAGGTGCATAATAGGACTTCCTCAGTTTTAATGCTGACCTAAATACCAGGAAAAGCTAGGTTTTTGCTAGCATGCTTACTGAACTGCAAACAAGGGCCCCAGGAAGCTGCCAATGATATATTGGAGGCAACTGTACAACACAATCCCAATTGAACATTTTCCCCAGATAGCAGGCCAACACCGACTCAAATTTTTCAAACCTCCTCTTTACTCAGCGTGTTAAATGTTGCTTCACAAGGTGATGGAAATTTAAGCAGGGCAGGCTGATGGGCAAGTGTCCTAGCCCACCAGCGCTGTTGTGTTTCTGATAGGGGAACTAGCGATTGCTGGCCACTAAAAGGCACAGGGAGGATACCTTCCCAGTAACCAAAGTCATAAATACTTGTTTTCACCTTAAATGGGATTAATAAAGATACTCCCTTCTCTTAAATGCACTAATTTAAAATAATGCACTAACTCCCTAGCACATTTTTTTTTTTCTACCTGACATCTGTTCAAACATCTGCTCAGCAGGACAAGAATGAATCATGTTACGCTGATTATATTTGCTTAATTCTACCATGTAGTCTTTGATCCACATCAGGTCAGCATGCCTAGCCAGATACCGCGAAAACCAAACTTCAATCTGTGTGTTATTGCGCCGAACAATTACAATACAAGGCACAGATCTTGATTGTTGGCTGCATCGACAAAGCAAGGAGAAAAGCCACGTCTTGTTCGCAGGCTGCTGTTTCCAAGCAGGCTCTGTCTGCTGAGCAGAGAGCTTTTGCGTCTTATTGTTCAAGTTTATCCCCACAAAGGGTTGTCTTAGCAGACTTGAGATTTCTTCTGGATGAGGAAAGCTCTCCCCTGCTCCCACGATACAGAAGATTTTGCTGGACCTGTGCACAGAGCCAGCGCCCCAAAGGGCATCATTTCCTTGATGCTCCTCGAACACTTTTGACGTCTGCACTGGGCTCCCACAGGGCTGCTCTTTCATTAGTTGTTCCAAAATCCTAACGAAGGCTTTGGAAGGGGAAATCTTCTTTTCCTCATTACGTCATTCTGAAGGGGATGCTGCAGTAAGAGGAGGATCACAAGCAATTTAATTTTTTTTTTAATTTTTTTTTCCCCTGTGTGTACCATAACCTTTGGCATTCAGTCTAAGTGAGCTCTACACACGTGTGTGACAACTCTCCTCTACCGCTATATAGGATTTCTAGCGTGTGCCCTTTCCAAAGTACTGTTTGGAATAATCCCCTAGATATGTGACTCAGAAATTTTCTTTTGATTAAAAAATAAGAAGAGGAAAGAAGAATTAAGAATCACCTAAGCTGAATGATTTTATTCCATGGTTTTAATTAGGTGGTTGGGAGCATACCAAAATCGAGTTACCGCACATTTGGAAGCATCTCAGGCAGCCCTACAAATTACTTAGTTAAAACTAAAAGCTTGAGAAATCCCGTGGATTATATGGAGGCCCAACTAAAGCTCCATGGGACAACTAAGAAGAGGAAAAGCTGTTTTTATTTACATGTGTTAAAGTGCTCACTGGGGTAGAATATACAGTACAACGAGATGGCAGTCCTTTCGTATTTTTCTTAAATGTGTGTATGTAGACTTTTTTTCTTTTCCTAAGATGGCATCAGAACTTTCAGAGTCCAAGATGGTAAAAGGAAGAACTTCAGAAATGGAAAAGAAAGGTGGGACAACAAAAACAAGTGCTTTCTATCCAGTACCTCTTGGTTGTTTTCTCCCAGACTTTCCTGTGATGTGTTGTGACAGACTGGAGATCTTCTCCAACTGACATTGTTCATGAAAAGGTTGCCTGCACCTTGACTGAGACAAAATCAATCAAAGGGCTGGGATGTCTGTAGATACGCAGGATTTTGTCAACAGGGGTTGTTTCTAGCTCTGAAGGTAAAATGGGGCACACAGGTGGGAGGACACGCAAACACTTTGGGTTAGGGCATCTTCTGTCTGCAAAGTGTGCAGGTGAATCCACAGGCTGGACCTCAAAGCTTCCTTTGATGGCAGCTGAGTTTCCTAGGGTTGCTCATAATCACGGTTTTTTTCTTTTATTCCATTTTTCTTGCCTGTATTTTTGAGGGGTGCTTTTGCTCTTTCAGCCCAAAACTGGTTAAAAACTAAAATAAAGGACAGAGAAAGTCAAAAGAAAGAACCTGTGCTGCAGAAGCTCTACAGACATCCCATTTTTCTCTACCAACAAAAAGGGGAAAAAAGACTCAATAAAAATCCATGCTCTGAGAAAGCAACTGACTTCTCTAAAATATCTTTGGTTAGTCAAAGCCTTGCTCTCTTGGAAGGGGGAAAACATTTGTTGAATAGTTTACAGCTAGTTTTAATTGGGATATCGCTCCCTTATGTTCCTTAAAGGTTTATGTCAGGGTCACCTAGAGCGGGTGAATGCGTAGCTTTTTGTAGCCTCAGCATGAGTCCAAGGTAAATAACGATGGGTGCATGTGGCACTCTGTGTTTCCAGCCCTGAACTGGACGTAGGAAGCCCAGTGATCTCCAAGGAAGGATGGGGGAGCAGAGGACCAGCTGGCGCTGCCCCAGGAATTGTACAGTTCCTTCATCTTGATATGTCTGGGTGTTTTCTTAAGCCAAGTTTCCTTGCTTTTCTCCTGCTCTCCTCCTCCTTCCTTGGTACGGTACACAACAACAAAAAAGCACTTTATAGTGCTTAAGATGTCTCGTAAATAAGCCATGAAATCTGTAAGAATTTACTGGAGTTCTGCTGGTACCTACCAGCCTCTTGTGCTTGGACATGGGTGTCCTTTGAAGGGATTTCTGGTTCTGTTCAGGAGTGAGGGGTGTTTGGAAGGAGCCTAGAAAAAAATTGTGTGCTGGAAGTTTGAAGATCGGTGCCTCTGGGTTTCCAGAACCCACCTGGCTGGTTCCCCTTCATCTCCCTCTTCCCCTCATTTCCGATTCAAGGTTCACTCAAGTCATTTTTCACAACATATTGACTCCGTTTTGGCCTGGAATGTTGCAAATCAGAGCCTGTCTCTGGGTTTTATCATCTTAGGAACATTGAGACTTCTATGTTAAAGCAGGCATGATAGCCACAGAATAATTTAGGTTGGAAGGAACTTCTGAAGGTCTTCTGGTCAGTTGTGCAAGGTTCCTCAGGTCCACCTAATTTCTTACAGGCCAGCATTACACTGGAAAGCCTTCTGTCAGACCTGGCAGTGATGAGCTGCTTTTTGGCAGAAAGGCTGAGTACTTTAAGCATCCCAGAAAGCCAGATGGTTTCCTTAGGTCCCTCCGGAGCAGTTTCTCCAGGCTGGGTTGGAGGTAGGTCTACAGATTGGCACCATGGGTTGAAGCTTTCATTCCTGGTTCCAACAAGTAACACTCGTAACACCTTGCCTTGTTCAGGAAGAGGGAAAAAAAAATTAAATATTAATGAAAAGCAAGGATCAATTGGCCAGTTAAATCATCCAGGAAAGCAGATGCAAAAGGCTGACAGTTTCTTGTTTGTGTGCTGGCCAACTCTATTCCTCAGGATTTCAATTACAAACCTCAATGCCTGGAGGTGGCAGGAAAGGCTTAAATTGTTCCACGCAGAATTGCAGCTTGGATGGAAGAAAACGTATTTATTTTTCCTGACGAGGATGGGGTCACGGTGATTTCTCCTCACTGGGTTCCTCGCCATGAACACGCTACGGGGGGAAGTGTGGGCTCTTGTTGGGCTTCCAGAGAATTTACTTTGAAACCTTTCGCAATGGCTCTGAAAGCAAGAAAAATGTTCCCATTCATTAATGCTCTGGTGCAAGAGGGAAGGAGGAGAGAAGGAAAGTACATGGTCAACTAGAATAAATGCAGCATTGCTGGGATTAAAGGTAGAGAAAAGACAGGGGGAACTGTTATTTTTCATGGGGAAAGAAAAGAATTAAACTTTAAAAGGAATGGTTTTGCCAGAGCTCAACGCAGCCTTTTTGTTTTTATTATTCTAACTGTTGTGAGTTAAAAGTGATCTTCTAAGATTTATTCTAGTCTGTGGCTTTGGATTCCTAGCCGATAGCTGACCACCCCTGGAACATGAGAAAACCAGACTGGATCAAGCCTCTACCCACACGCGGACCAGTCTGTGCAGTTGCTGGAGTGGTTGTAACTTTGACAGGATGGGGGATATAACATACCCATCTGTCACATCCCTTCTCTAACACATCTTTTCTCTGTCTCTGAAAAACTTTCTATCCAGGTTGGAAGAGTAAATTCTTGTCCCAATAATAATTTTTAAATAACAGATAACTAAGTTTTCTCCTATATCAGGGGGTTCTCTGCTGGGGGTATGTGTCTTTTCTGTGGTGGAAAGAAACCCCTGGCTTTTTTGTGTGTGAATAGCAGTGAAGAAACATCCAGAAAAAGGGTGAAAGGTTCGGAGATGGGATTTTGGCTGGTGCAGCCAGGGATGTGCCGTGGTGTCTCCTTTGCAGCCTCTTCTGTCCATCTCCAGCTCCTCGGTGAGGAAGCCAGGGGATCAACCAACCTCAGACCATGCTTGGCACCAGGCTCAGCCCATCTGCCTGGAAAATTGCCTGGCAAAGCCAGCAGCAAAATGAGTTTTCTCAGCTCGGCAGCGAAGGAAAAACCATTATCACATTCTTCATAACCATAATTAAGGTGAGATTAAAAGGAGCCATGTGAAGCTGCTGGTGTTGAAGATACACGGGGTCTGATTAAATACCTTTATTAAAATCCCATTTAACCTGCACACGCAGGAAGAAGAAAGTTTCTGTGCGCAGAAATCTGTTTTACCCCTAATAAGTTGAGCTTGGTGTTCATTTTACCATCTGCAAAGACCTAATTTTATACACACACACACATATATATTTCTTTAAAACATGCAAAGAAACTTTCCTGTTTTTCTGGGCATTGAAGCTTGCAGGAAACGTATCACCACAGCACTTTTTAAATTTTTTTTTAAAACTTTTCCAGGTCTGCAATCACTTAGACTCTGATGCTGATCCCTGTCTTCACAAACATAATCCCATCCAATTTCACTCTTGTTGTTCAGTCGATATTATATCACTAGAAAGACATTGTGAATAGAAGTGGCAGGACCTGGTAGTAAAGTCACTGAGCTGTTTCTTACCCTCATTTTGCTATTTTGCTTCCAGCAAGCCTATTAATTGTTAAATAAATCAAAGCAGAAATTGTAAAAAAAAAAAAAAAAACAAAGATAGAAAGAGCTATAATCTCTCATAATAAACATCTTGAGCTTTCATAAGAACCAAGGCATCAGAAAGGCTTTGTTGTTGGGTTTTTGTTTTTTTATATTTAAAAGAAAATCACAAGGAGACAAAGATCCAGTACCTGATCCTGAAGTTGTTTCTGCTGAATGGTCTCCATCCAGCTGAAATTTTGTCAGAAGCCATAGCTTCTTTGTTCGGGACTGGAGATGTTTAGCTACAGTATAAGATGCGAGGACAGCTTGGTGGGAAGAGGAGGGGAGTGAGATCCTCTTAAGGAGAAGACTGGCAGAGCTAAACAAGACTTATTTGAGTGCAGGGTCACAGGAACATTGGAGGGGGCTGGAGAGGAGGGGGCAATGATGAGAGGAGGAGGCTGCTCTCCAAGAGGCGCAGCTGGATTATACTTGGTGTTGCATACATACTTGTTGTGCAATGTTGGAAAATGGGTTAGTGCCATCCACATGCTTCTCGTGGCCCTAATTCCAATCTCTGAAGTCAGTGGGAAACTTTCCACCAGCCTCGGGAAGACCGTGGGAGGACCCTACGCCCGTGCTGTTGTCAGGGAGATGCTTGGTCCCTGCCTTGACCCAGCATTCAAACCTCACGCTAGCCACGCTAATGGGCAAGACAAATCCCCACGGGGGTCCTTAACACGTCTGTCACCACATCTCATGGCTGTTCCTGTAAGGTGCAGAAAGGGCTGGTGCTCTGCAATGCCTTTGCGTGCTCCCAAGGTTGTGTTGTTTAAGGATGGGTTTTCAAAAACCCTTTACACAGACCTAATTCTGCTCCCTGTCACGCTAGCAGGAGGTAGCAGGGGTAGCTCTGATGAGTGGGAGAATTAGCCCTGGGTCCGTGCTGCAATTTAATTTGCTTTTTGCTTAAAAAGCGACATGCTTTTATTTTTTTTTTTTTTTTTTTTGGTGAGTTGGAACATTGCAAAAAACATAAAAGCTCAGAAATCAAAGGTTTCCTGTTATAAATAATCTTGTATCCCTTAGGCATTGAAGGGGAAAATATAGCCAAGATTAGATTAAAAGATTTTGGGGGCTTTTTGTGTGGTTTTTTTCTTGTTAATTTTAAAAAAAAAAATATCTAAAAATAACCTGTTGGTGGGAGGTCGATGTAAATGTTTCTTTCCAGTTGTTTCAGAATATGTTTATTAGTATAGAGTGTCAGTTTGTCTTTCTGGCATAAATGTTTGAAATACGCATGTCTCCACCTCCAGGGATCCTGAAACTCGTGCAAACGGGGTTCCTTTCTCCAGAATGAAAATTTCACGCTGGTAAACGCAGGGTGAAAAGCTCCAGGGTGAATTTGCTCTTGTTAAAAATCCATTGCAAAACACAACAAACTTTAAATCAGTTGAAACAGAGCTGAAATCAAAAAGTGCTAAAAGTTTTTTTTATGTGTCTGTACTCAAATTTGCAATTCTTTTCCCAGTGGTAGCAAAGAGGACAGTGGGTTTTTCAACTCATTTATGCACTTGCTACCTAAAACATCCATAGGGCAATGGTTTTTATGTTATAAGATGATGAGGTATTAAAAAAAAATACTCAGTTTGTTTCAGAGCTACTGCCTGATCATTTAATTTGAAGTTTCCCGGATTCTGAGAAATAGTGAACGGGTGTTTTTCTGAGAAATAGTGAGAAAAATTTTTTTGTCTGCCACCCACCCATGGCTAAAATGTTGATCAAGTCTTCTTCCTCTCTTTTTAGCTTTCTCTTTTTCCAAGCTGTAATTCAGATTTTTCTCCAAGTGTAATTTTTTTCTGTTGAGTGACAGTGATTTTTCTCATTTTTCTCTTTTTTTTTTTTTTTTTTTTCATTTAGTCATACTGTAAAACATTTATTTAATCCTCTACAGAAGATATTTAGTTCTGGAAATATACTTGGTGTCAGGAAAAATCTGTCACCTTGCTGACCTGTTTCCTGTGACAAACGTGTATGAAAATATCTGCTGGTTCAAAGAGTGTCTCTCTCCTGTCCCTTTATAGATACTGCACGGAGGAAGGCAGGTTTAACCTGAGTTGGGAAAAGTCTAGTTGCATCCTGAGAAGGGTGACAGGGTGGTGTGGGTTTATCCTTTGTGCTCTGGTCTGCAGATTGACATTTCTGATGATGGCATAGATACGTGACAATTAATGAGATAAACCTGTCCATCGCTCCGAGGTTGTGTTATAACAGCAGCTGTGGTGGCACGATGTGGTTGGATTAATCTGTAATTAATGCTAGGAGAGCAAGTGACAGACTTGGAACCTATCTAAACGTGTGTCTTGGCGTGAAAATATGTAATCTGTGCAAGGAGAACGAGGTAATGTTTCCATTTATGAGAGGCATTTTACAGGGCAGCAGTAAAAACCTGCACAAGTCCCGTTAAACCCGAGCTTGTTGGAGCCCTGAGGCTTTACTGCCCGGGAAGGTCACGGCACGTGCTGACACAGCACAGGTGGCCCGTGTCAAAGCAGAGTCGATCACCTCCTGCCTCTGGGGAGGGAGGTCTTCTCCTGGCCGTGCATCGCTTTGTTGTGCCTCGCAGGGTTTGCTGATAGATGATGGGTGCCCATCGTAGGGTGGGCAGACTGGGCTAACATCAGAGGTCTTAAGGCTACTGTTCTACAAAGAGTAGATGAGGAAACAACTGCTAAAGCTTGTTAGGCTAATGAGAAACTTAATAATCCAGTCAGACGATGCAAAAGATGAGGGTCCGTGGCTCTACCAATGACCTGCCAGGTGGCCTTGGGCAATTCACTCAGGTTCCCACATGTACCTATTCTCCACCCCAGAAGGAAATTCTCCTGGGTAAGACCCTGCAGTCCTGCAGTGTTGATCCATGGACTCTTCTTAAGCCTCCAGTTTGGGTGGCTGTACAAATAATCCTGTACTGCAAGGCACAATGACGCTCTTCAGAAAGCCTTGGTGGTTCACAGGAACATAGCTAGCTGATGTTGATAATTAAAAGGGATGTTTAAGCCTTTTCCTGCCATAAACAGTGTTGAAGAGCTTTCTCTTTTCCATCTTGACCACTTGTAGAGATTCCTGAATCACAGTAAAATACCCTACTGCCTGATCCCTATGGCAGACCAGATACTCAGTTGCCCTCTGGCACCCAAGAGTGGGACAAAGACTCAGGAGGAAGAAGAGGAGGAGCACTTGGGCTCTGGCCAACATTTTCTGAACTGTCGGGTTTTTCATGATGATCGTGTCCTCAAGTTCTCTTATCCTTTGCCTCAGCATCTGTGGCAGCTTGCGACTTGAAAGCACATGGAGCTGAGATTTCTGTCATTGTAGAGTGACAGTGATCACCTCTGATTCCTGCTGGCAGGAATTTCCATCCACTTGTGTTAATGGATTTGAGTCCAGTGATGTGGGTATCACTAGAAACAGGTGTCCTTGGAATTTTTTCTGGACAACCTCCAAAATGTTTTGGTAGGATTATGTTTCTGTTTTGAGGCTTTATGGTATTCTAGGTACTATGAAGTTAAATAAACTTGTCTCTCTCCTTTGGTCTGCACTTACTTATATCTACTGTTTTCATGCAAATCAAGAAAAACCATGCACATAGGGTCAGAGTCTTGTTCCAGATCAAATTTGCCCAAAATTAATTGAATTGCAGGGAATATCTATGAATGCTGCAAAAGTAACGTCTCGAGAGAATAATGTGAACAGTTTTCAGTGTTTTTGTAAAAACCAGTATGTGTGCATCACGAAACTATTTACCCTTTCATATATATTTGTATATATTTATTTTTTCCTTTAAGTTCATATATGACAAAGGAATGCAGCTTGAAGTAATTTTAGCAAGTTCTTCTCTGGTGAAAATTAAAAAATATTAAGGGCATGTGCCAATTGGTTGGAATGAATTACCTTTTGATACTAAATCCAAAGAAAGAAATTCTGCTTGGTAAAATGAACCGGTGCAAATTTTTTTAGATCTTTCATGTTAGACTTATGGCCAGCTACGTTAATATGTGATTCTTTATGACACAGCTGCAACAGCAAGTTATTAATAAAAGGATTAATGGTTAGAATAATAGTAATTCTCAGCAACCCATGTGATATGGGAATACTGGAACATGAAATGTGAAAACGCAGCTATATTACTGTAAAAAATCTTGCATGCTATGTACGCATCCATATGCACACATATGGTTTCATAATATATCCTAGATTGCAAAGAACAAATGGAATTTAGGAATGATTTGGTTTACAGTTCCCTTAAGTAACATTATCTTGTTAAAGACATTAACCTCAGGCCTTTACTGTTATATATTTGCTTTTATTGTTTTCATCCTGGGGAGCAACCTGTAGGAGAGACACTCAACAGGAAAAGAAGGTTCAAAGGGCATCAAAACATTGATTTTCAAGATGGCTGAGCAGCTGTCTGGGGAGCACTGCACAATTATGAAAAACAGACATCCTTGTTTAGCCTTCCTTATTATTAAAAATGTCCATGGACCTTCCAAGCCCTAATAACCGGGGCAGGATCCAGCTTGGCATCGTCGTTTTGCTCCACAGGCTCCGGTACCCCTGCTAGGCAGAATTTATGAAATTCATTTATTAGATGAAATATATTCTCCCCTGTGCTATAGATGACCCAGTGCTGGCAGAGAGACTGCACATGAGTCAAACCACCCCTTCCAAAAAGATATTCCCTGACACAACTGTAGCGATCTACGCGGGATTTGTTGTTTCTGTTTGCCCTTGGGGCTGTTGTGCAGTGTTTGTTTGCGGTGGGTTTACGGGTTAAGTATGCACAGATCTTAGAATAAACTTTGGGAATAACGTTTCCATTCAAGTTGCTTGACAGGTCCAGTTTAAAACCCCTCTGGAAGCCTCTGCGTCTGCTCTCCAGAATTACACTTATTGCTTAAAGCAGGTGTCCTTCCCTGCTTTCCCTTTTCCTTGCTGAAGGCCAAAGCAGCTTTTTTTAATGCCTTTGGCCAACCCCTGCGCTGGCTAACACGCCGTCTGGGGACAAATCCTACAGCATGATGAGTTGTGTCATTTCCAGAGCATTTGCCACGGCTTCTCACCTGTGCTTTAATTGGGCTGGGGTAGAAGTAACACTGCAGGGTCCTGACTGCATCCTCCCCGCATAGGCTCAGCTGAGGAGATGCCCGAAGCAGAGAGGTCCTTGGGAGCATCTGGTATGACTCCCCGTGCTCACACATGCTAATGCCTGCTGGCTCCTCTTTTGCCTTCCCTGAGCACGTTGCCCAACGCACAGTGCCAGGCTCCCGGAGAAGAGGCAATTTGCATCTCGCAGGCTGGGAGCTGGAAGGGGTTGGGCTGTCAGTGGAGCATTCCTTCCTGAGGGAAAGCCAGGGAAACAGAGGTGATGCCATGATGCAAAATAGACAAGAACATGAGAATGGGATGCTGTGGGGAAAACCCAGTTGCTCCCAAGGGAAGGAGGAAAAAAAAAAAAAAAAACCAAAAACCATGTAAAATATATACATTGCTTGAGTTCTGTTGCAAAGTCATTTCTTTCCCAAATAAAATAGCTGGTTTTGGAAAGTACTTCATACAAAGATGCCCCAGATGCAATCATTTCCAGGCTCTTGCCTCAAGGTTTCCAATTTGGGGCCGTTTTTTCATATAGTCACAGCTTCAAAGGTCATTTTAAGTATGTAATGCTGCCTTTTTATTTTTTTTATTTTTTTTTTTTATTTTTTTTTTTCTCCCGTTCACAGTGGTCCTCTCTTAGTTAAGGCAAAGACTCAGTTAAGTGACATCCATTCAGGAGGTCACAGCACACAGTTCACAGGGATAAGCAGACTCTTCAAAGTTCTACCAGCTCTCATTTCAGGCTGCTTGCAAACTCAAGCACCAACCTCTTTAATCAGTTACAGCTGAAGGGTTATTTCTTTCCCACGGCCACGAAAGATATAGAGACTGATTTGAAAAAAATAAAAAAAGAAAAAGTACATATAAAGTACATATGCCTGAAACTGTGTGTCCTGGAACAGAAAATAGCAGCTGAGAAGATGTGCTGTCAAGCAGTATTGCTGTTACCGCCTCCACTGATGTGGGTGTCTGGGGCTCTGTCTGCTCTGCTGTTCCCCAAGGATGTAATTAGGATGCAGTGCCGAAGGTCTCCATTCACAGAGTTTCCTAGAGGCCAGCAGCTGTCCAAGGACTTTTCCTTTTGTCTTTTCAATAGGCTAAGACTTGGGAGTTTAGAGTTATTCCTTACTGTCATTAGGAATTTGCTGCAGAGAGAAAATTAACAAATCCTGCGGCAACCAGTTGAAGAAAAATCAATAATTATTCTGCATTAATAGTGAATCAAGGTGTGTTTCCTAAAGCACAGATGAGTAATTTTATAGTTAGATGCCAGCTCTGTATTTAAAAGATTCATTCACAGAATTTAAGAACATTTGCTGCCTTTGAAAAAGTTGAATTGTGATTTTTGTCAGTAGATGGTATTATTTCTGTCTTTAATAAAA
>VZRU01016452.1:10857-27331 GCA_013398155.1 Pedionomus torquatus | reverse complement strand
TATATGTATCTCACTGTGTTGCAAGTAGCGGGCAAAGATCATAATTACCTCAACCTGAGCCTGGTCCCTGCAGGTTTTCTGTGGTTGGTGTTTGGATTTTCCTTTCTGGCAAGGGGGGTGGAAATGTCATCCCGACCACCCATGAAGCATGCATAGCTCTTGCAAACATGAACATGATGGGGAGCTGCAGTTGCTGGGGACTGGGATGGGACTGTGAGACGGGACTATCCTCACCTCTGTCCTGGGTGAAGATAGAGAGGCAAAATGTGCTCAAGGCAGCAAAGGGCAGTGGGGTTCTTCCCACATCAGGAAAAAAAAAACATGGAGGGTTGCAGCTTTTGCCTGCCACGAGGAAGAGCCCAAACCCACCCCAATCTGTACAATCAAGAGCTCCAAGGCCCCCTTCTCTTTTTAATTTCCCTCCTGGTTGCTGGGACGAGTATTTACAAGGTTGACTCTTTGGCATTTTGCTGCTGATCAAGCAGGGGACTTTGCCAATAGTACTGCATCAAGGTCTTTTCAGTTGTAATGGTGTATGACATTTCTGAGACCAGATATGGCTCAACTAATCATATTTTAATAGCCTTACCTTTTAGGAATGGACTGGCTTGGAGTGTACACAGTAATATTTTAATTTCTGAGCTCTGATGAGCATAATTTTGAGCAGGTATTCAGTTTCTGTATGCTATAAATCGTGCTCCCAGATGTTCAATGCCAACGGGCTATAAAGAGCAACTGCACAAATATAATATTTAATACCGAATGTCAGTTTGGGTGTTCCACTCAATTTCCTGGAAAGATCTTTAAACTCGTCTTATTTAGCTTGAATACCCAATCAATTCCATACTCCAGCCCGAGCTATGTAATTCCGCATAACTAAGTTCTCTAATTTCTGAGATGGAAATGTAGAGCAGATGTAAAAGGGGAGTGGAGGGAAGGGGGGATGTTCCTGGTCTTTCAGCAGCGCTGGTTATCAGCTCTGGTTGGATCAGAGAGGGAAAGGGCTCTCAGGCTTTGCAAAAAGCGCAGCCCCCAGATACTTTGGACCCTAACCAAAGGCTGGTGGAGAGGAGGTGGCCCTGCACCTGAGCAATCAGCCTACTGGGGTGGCCAGATCATAATGGGAATAAATAGTGGACCTGTCCTGCTAGCAAAATCCCATTGCATTAAATGAGCCTGAGCTAACAGGCAGGCTGAAAGGAGCACTGAGATTTTGAAGGGCTGAGGATAAAGGTGAGTGTACGGTTTTCTTGGCAGTGGGATGGGACAGGGACATCTCCAAGGTAGATAAATTCACTTCTTGCTAGTTGCCCTGTTGTGCCACATAATGTTCCTCTGTCAGTGTGTGGCCATCAGTTGTCCCATCACCTGTTATTAACAGCTGAAACATCTGCATTCACTGCCCCACCAGCTCCTAGAACTGTCCTGACCTCCCTTATGTGGCAGAAATCAGCAAAAGTAGAAGACCCTTTCCTTCCTCAGAGCCTTGTCTCCTCCACAGACACCACAGCTCTGATCCAGAGGCTTCGTATGTTAAACCCAACATTGTTCCTGCAGAGCCTGTCCACATGGGTCAAAATCAGGGCTGGGGGAGTCTTGAGGGAGTAAGAAGCAGACAAGCCACCCAGTCTAAGGGCTTGCTGGTCTGGCAGAGGGTGAGGGAGGGGGACATAACCCCTGTAGCAGCCCCCACGAGTGCTCCCGGGGCACAAAACTTAGCAGCTGCCAGTCGCAGCACTATCCATCACCACGGGCTCTTTGAGCACGGTGAAGTTATTTGACCTTTTTACTGTTTTAAAAAGAAATACAATAAAAATGCAATTCTGGCTGCAGCTTCTAAAGCAGAACTGACCAAATACCATATATAGTATCAAGTAAGGACAGTCACAGACTTCCTTCCATCTTTCTAAGCTATCCCCCTTCCTACAGCCCCATCCAAGTTGCATTAATCACAAGCTTCTTCAGGGTAAACGGGATTAATCTGCCCTCTCGCCATTTCCCTGATGTTTTGCAGCAAATCTTGGATGCTTGCGGGATCCTGTGCACCTCGCAGGCACGGTGGTGATACGATGCAAAAGGAAACGGTAGCTATTTCTATCAGGTCGAGCCTCACGGTGTTTCCTGCTCCTCAGCAGATCAGTCCCAGGTGGTCAGAGCCCCATTGCACACTTAGGTCAAAAATGCTCACTTTCTCCATGCTTGCTTGCCAAAAATAAAAATGGTTTGCTGAGTGACCCGTCCTATTTCTTTGCTTTTAAGATCTCAGCAGCTTCAAAGCCTGCTTCCGTGTCCCGGGCTTTGGGCGTTTGTTCTCAAAAAGCTCAGAAAGAGCTTCTGAAATTGAGCTGGGTGAATGTTTCTGGCTACCTGTCAGTGCCTTTCACTCCCTGGGAGTTTCCTCCTTTCCTTGTTCCCAAACACATTTGCCAAAGGACTCCTTGGAGATGTGCTCAGTGTTAAGCAGACGTGTGTCAGGTAGTGCAAGGTATTCATAAACCAGTTTAAAAAACCCCAAACCTGCTGCGCTTTATCTAAGTTAATCACAGTCTTTCTCTCACATGGAGGATATAGGTTCTTCGCATCATGTCCTAGTATCTTCATAAACAAAACTCTTTAGAAGGTCTTTTTGTCTTCTGTCTTTTTATTTTAATGGGAAAACTACTCGTGTATTCTGCCACATGAAAGTAGATTTGTGGCCGTGCTGATTGCAAAGCCTTGGAGATCTTTAATTAAATGGCTTGGGTTTGGTGGATTTCTTTCAAAGAAAAAACCATCAAAATAGCATTTGTGACTCATTACAATTATAACAGCGATGCTATCATCTTTGCCTTCTTATATTACTTATTTTGATCGAAACCGCTGCGTGCCGCGCATACCTTTAACAGCTTGTGGGTGTGCATCCCTCCTGCTCATGGAAGAGGATGCTCCCCAGAAGCACTGAGGCACAGCTGGCCTTGGCACCTCTCAGGGGGAATGGAGAACATCTCTCGCTGCTTAATTGTTCTGTTGAAAGCCGTAAAGTCAAGACATTTTATACACATTCAAAGCCCATGAGCGACTGGAATTTGCGCAGAATTTCTTCTGGACGTACCCGTATCACTGGGATGTCCTGAAAGCTGTCAGCACAGTTGCAGTGTCCTCTCTTGCTCAAAATCGTTCATCTCTTGCACTTTCTTTTAAGAGCAACAGGGCCCTGGCAAAGTAACTCAGCATCTGCATCACCTGCTCTGGCCTTGCTACCAAGTAAAGTGACTAACTACAGCCCCCGTTCTGCTGGAGATGGTTGTACATGGTCACATAACTTAATTGTGCTTAGTTTTTTGTTCTCCATTTTTTGACTCACTCCATTATGTCACCGCACTGAGAATCAACTCAACTTTTAGACAACTCTTTTAGACAGGGGAATGGGGTTCATTCACTGCCTCCTGCAGGGACACTGCAGCCCAGCACGTAACTGATGCCACCACAGCCCCCAGCAAAGTATAATGTCAGAGTTACAGACTCTCTGGGGATGTTAATCCCACCAAAACTAGCCATGCTCAATGTTGTGGGGCTGTCCCACTGTGAGGAGCCATCCAGACTCCTGGGTCAGAGACCTCTTCTTAAAGACAGAAGTTACTTTGGAGAAAGACCAGAAATGAGAGAAAGGTTTTTAGGGGCACTATGATGGGGATGAGAAAAGGGCCACCTCCTGCTTGTACTAAGGTTGGATACTGTGGGTTTTATGTTAAGGGCAGACATGCTCTGAGTTACTGTCCTTAAGATGGGGTCAGGATATTCCCAAGGGAGAGGGGATGCAGCAGAGAGGCCTTCACTTTTGAATAAATTTCAGGTTAGATCTGGCTGCAAACTGGATGGGACTATGAGGACTCTAGGAGATGACCAGGGATGGAGCCATGGACTCCCCAACTGGTCCCACAGATCCCAGCTGAGGAAGAAACCTCAGAGGGGCTTCATGAACATACAGGCTTAATTTATCAAAGTCCGAGGATACCCTAAAACCGCATTGCTTATTGGTCTGTGGCCTTAAAAGCCACTGCTGCTGCCACTTTTTAGGCTGGGGAGAAAGCGGTCCTGGCCCTGATGTTGTTGCATTGATGATGATTGCCACGGGCACGTGTTTCCTCATGTTTGGTTTCCGAAACGGCGGGGCATCCCTGTTGCCTGGCGAGTGGCATGTGGGTATAATCAGTCTCAGGCAATTTATTTTTACTACTTGGTGTAAACACTGTGCTGAAATTGTCACTGTGATTTAGGAGGTGCCAGGTTTTTCTGTTAGTGATTTNCTGTTTTTTTTTTTTGTTTTTTTTTTTTTTTTTTTTTTTTTTTTTTTTTTTTTTTTTTTTTTTTTTTTTTTTTTTTTGTGTGTGTGTCTGTTCTTTTCTTTCTTGCCACCTTCCACTCCATTTCTGGAATGACACTTCATGAGCAGCTTTCACCAAGGATTTCCCTGGTGATGGGACATGCTGGTGAAGTCTGAATTCTGCCTCTGCAGGCTTCCCTAGATGCTTTTTTGGAGACTGCAAGAAGGAGAGGACAAATTTACCTTTCCCTTTTGCCCAGCAACCATTTTGTGTGCTGAAAATAGAAGTATCATTTTAAATGAGCCGCTCAGAGAGACATAATCACTCAAATACAGATGAAATCACTTAAAAATTTTGAAACTGGCAACCTTGTATATTTTAATTATAGACTACAGTGGTATTCTGCTGAAAGCAATTATGTTGTAGCTCTTCCCACACACACAGGCAGTCCCAGTTGAGCTCCACAAAAGCGAGTGGTTGAGCATATAAAGCATCATGTGTGTATATATATTTAAAAAAAAAAAAAAAATCAATTTTTTTTCAGCACTTTGAAATAAGGCAAGAGATTCACAGTTCTGGGCACGGCCTTATTGCATAGACGTGGGGTGCCTTCAGGTAGGGGAACGTAGGTGTGTTGATTGCAGCAGCAGAAACACGTATCTGCAGCAAGAACAACTTTTTTTCCCCCCATTTTTTGAATGGCCTCTTGTTTTTCCGATGGAAATGGCTGTCCCTGCTTCGTCAGTACTTTTTTAAACTTGCCATGGCCAGAAAAGATACTTCTGTTTAAAATCAGAGAAACTATCCGCTAAAAAGCTTCACATGAAAGATATCTATTTCACCGGGTTGGACTGGCCAACAAGTGTGGCTTGCTGAAATGTGGTCGAGACACTCAGATACAGTTCATGCTACTGATACCCCTTGCTCTCCCTTCAAAATTAGCCCAGATGAATGGGGCCTTTTGTAGTGAGGAAAGAAACGGGCAGAAATCACAATAATCTCTTTCTAGCCAGGCCTCTGTAGCGCGGGGTGAGTCAATGGCTCTGCCTGCTGCTGGAGAAGAAGGAAAACAGCAATTTCTCAGCGGTTTCCTTGGCATGTTGGAAACTGAAGGCGATCTTCTCGCACGCGGCTCGTTGCACCTCAGGCTGGTCGGCTCCCGTTGACTCCGTTCCAGCCATTCAAGCGCCGTGGGGGTGTGGGCTGTGAATCGCATCCTTCACCGCCCAGCACTGCGGCTGAGCAGGTTTGTCCCAGCCAGGTGCCCTGGTACCCCTCGAGTGGCAGAAGGTGGCAAACATCTTCTGGCTTTGGAGCACAGTGGCTTTTGTCTTTTCCATGCAGGCTTCCTGGGCCAGAGCCTTTGCTCTCGGTGAGGAGTTATACTTCTTTCCTGTTATTCTAAAACTAAGTACTTTGCACATTTGGGAAGTATTATTAAGTAATAGTCTGAGTGACGGTCTGTGGTTGAAGTTAATTTCTTCCAGTTCTCAAAGTGTCTAATTACACTTTCTTCAATGCTAACTGTACGGATTGTTTCAAATGTGCAAAGACGTCTTGTTTAAATTTAAAAAAAAAAAAAAAGAAAATTCTCAGTTCATCCCTCCGGAGTGAAGGTCTGGGACCAGAGGCGTAACCCGAATGTCTTCTGGCTTCAGCACTGTATGTGGTTCTGTACATCTTCCCCCAAGTACCCTGCAAAGAATGAAAACCAACAGGGCAGATGCTACCTGGTATAAATCCAGATCATCCCTTTTAAACAGTTTCAGTATTCCCCAGCTTAAAGCCGGGTCTGTCTTTAAGTTAAACCCCTGTCAGCTGAAGACATGGTTAGGCAAATGTAGGCAACCTTGTTTTAAGAAGTTGTGCCCCACTTCAGTTGCATCCTCCATGGTGTGGACACCGTGACTGGCTGCCCTTTCCTAGTCCAGGGTGATTCAAAGTGAAGTGGGCACTGGAAAGGGCTTCAGCCTGATGGTTTTCACCCTAGAGCTCAGGCAGGGTAGGAGAAGGTACATGGGTTCTCTGTCATGTTGTCTCAAAACTGCAATTTGGTAAGCCACCTTAATTAGGTGGCGTTTAGAGATTGTTTGAGCCTTTCTTTAAAGGCTGATGGGAGAGCAGCACAGGTTTCAGGTGGAAAAATGTCTCGTGAGAGGGTGAAACTCTGTTTGGACAGACATTTCTACCTCTTTGCTATGGCCAATTTAGAAAAACAAACACATCTGACAGCTTGTTTTTCTGATTGCAGTTTAAAATACATTAGGTGAGTGGCAGGGAAGAGATTAGAGGGGGGGAGCCAGTTGTGGGGCTGTGAGAAAAGTCAACAATGCACATCACCCTTTGGTGCCCAGGAGACATCTCCAGGAAGGTGCTAACAGCTCAGTAGATCTCATGACTCAATTCAGACCGATGGCAATGCCCTTTTTGCCCAAGGATTTTGTCCATCCTTGACTTTGGCCATGCTCAAAATGAGGATTTCATGGTTATCCGATCTTTTGTCCATTGTCAGACCATGGAGGGGGAAGATAAGGTGGAGAATTGGGAAGAGTGTGTAAGATGGGCATCGGCCTCACAGCAACGCACGGGGCTGTGCTTGGCCTGGGTGGTTTCACGCTGTAGCCTGGGTGGATGCTGCTGATGCAGCCGCTGTGTTCACTAGTTTCTCTGAGAGATGGACATGTCCAATTTGAATGGTGGCCTACAGGACTAGACGTGGTATCCTCTGAGACTGGGCGAGCTCACATTGTGATTTATTTTTCTTTCCTGGGGTTTGTGACTGAATCAGACGGGAGAGAGGAAGTGAAGGTTTGTTCTTTCTAAAGATTTATTTCATTACATCTGCAACAAGTCAAGAAGAGAACAGGGTAGAAAGGCTTTTGGTTTTGGGCCTGGAACAAAGCTCAGTACTTGAGATAAACAAATGGGGGGAAAGGAATTATCAAAGAAAGAGCTGGCCACAGACTTTGTTATGAGCTTTACTGTAACAAGCTGAGAAACTTTGGTAACTTAAACCAAACTGAAAGCGGACCAGAGTTGCAGGGTAAAAGGAAAAGCAGATGACTGAGGTACCTCAAGGAAGAAAATGTTCTGTCTGTCTGTCTGCCTATCCATCTCTCCTATGTTGCTCTTATCCATGGGGATACTTGACATTGAAAACAACCCAAGCTTTGGATTAGAGGATCCAGAAGATTTTTCAGGTGTGTGAGTTGCCCTGCCATTAACGTTGATAGCCATGAACAAGCCCTGTTGGCTCATCCATCAAGTGAAGCAGTCGTGCTCTCTTAGGTTTTACAACAAGCACCAGGTGCAACACTTTACCCGGGTGCAAGACAACATGTAGGTATTGATGCGGCCAGGAATTGTGCACCCGTGTGTTTTACCTGCCAGGTGTGAGGTGTGATTGTACACACAGCCAGAAGCTACTTTTACATGCAAGACTTTTCTCTGAGTTGGCTGCAAAAATTTTCAAGTATTTTATTGCAAGTCACTTGCCGAAAGTGCTGCCGAACAATAATGACACCTTGTCCAAGTTTCCACTTTGGTGTTAATAATTCCTACCTGGTGCTCAGACCACTCTGGGAGCTCAATTACTTCATGTAAGTCAGCAGAGATGGTGAAAAGTATAGAATTTATTTCTCTGTGGGGGGAAAAACAGAAAGAGGAGAAATGATGAAACCTTCATTTTCACAGTGTTAAATTAACAACAGCAAAAGCCACTCAAAAGAATAAACTGCATGTTAAGTAAATTTAAAAGAATTACTATAAAATGAATGCCAGCTTGCTTTTCTAGTGTTTGCAAATCCCAAGTCACCAAAATCCCTTACAGCACATCCCAAGAAGCTAAGAGGAGGTGCCAATCGCCGCTACCCTCCACAGATCCTTAGGACCGTGGTGTCCCTCTTAGGAGGCTGGTGCGGGAGAGATAACCCCTCCAGCTCACCCCACCACAGGTCGGGCAACATTTACCAGTTACCTGTGCTGAGTGCTCTTTATCTGACTGATACCCTATCAAGCCTGTTCAAGGCAAGGCTGGTGAGATAGTAAAGTGGCACAATTAGCAGTAATTAGCCTAGTGAGAAACCCGTTCCTGGGATAGAGCAGGTCCATGTCTCCTGGTCACTCCAGAGAAGCTTGTAGGCTGGGGTGGCTGTTGGCCTGGTAGCCAGGATGGGTTTTGTCCTGCCGGTTGCCTTTTATTGCTGTGCGTGATGGGGTTGTGTTTGGGGCAGAGCCCCCGGGAAAATGATGGGATGGTTGAGGTGCCTTCACCCTGGGGGTGCGTGAGTGTATGGGAGGCTCACACCTCCACATGGGTGCTCAGACAGACCACCCCATGACATTGTAAAGCAATTAGCCTTACTGAAAGTGGCCGGGCTGATCTTGCATGTGGTGGTCCATGACCATCAAGCACCTTGCTAGGACCTGCTGTTCCTCACTGGTTTGGTTGGAATGAGGAAATCTCGGTCTGGTGGGAAATTGAGAGAACTGGAAAATGTGAGTACCTCTAGTACAGTGATACTGGGGATACAGTGATGACCCAGCCATCAGTGTGTCCTATAGAATAAGAGGGGAAAACTTCAGTAAAGATGAGATTTGGCTTATTTTGTGCACACACAGACTGATTTGCATGGCAACCTGTCTCACCTGGGGCTGGAGTGGGTTGCCCCAGTTTCTTGCTCCAAAAGTTGGCTCTGTCTACACTTTCTAAGCACTCACCCTTGAGGTGAGGGTTGTCCTGTCTCCAGCCCACAGCTCAGTCCGGCGGCGTGGTCAGTGATATCCTCCCTCTTCGCCACGCAGCTTGTGCATGGTTAAAGCCCCTGTGTATGAAGTCTCTGAATTAACGGGTTGGCCGTGACAGTCATTGGTGTTGCTGGCCAGAAACCTGTAAAGCAGAAGGGAAATGGTTTTGGTGGCAGAACTACAAATACTCAATAAAGCACGGCTTGTTTCAGAGCTTTTTTATGTGGTTCTGTGCTAAGTTTTCATCCCCTAATTCACAGCAGAAGTGTAGCAGAGTGTAGTAGAGATTGAGCATGAATCCTTTGCGCTTGTTTAATGGGAACAATTACAGAAGTTTCTTCTTTTTCTTTTGCCAAGCTGTGATATGAAATCATTTGCTGGGTTCCTGTTTCCATGGGAACAATTAGTTTCATACCATTTTTATATTACACATCAATGAAGTGATTAACTAAATGAAGGCCAACACTTCATAAATGTATTGTCTCACGCAATAATCAAGTAGCTACCAAGTACCACAGCTAAATGCAGTTAAAATGCAATGAATCCAGCTCTGCAAAGCATTTATGAGTGTGTGAATATTTATTGATCTGATACGACACATCAATCATGAGCCAAAAATACCAAACGTGTGTGTGTAGGTGTTGCAGCGCTTACTGGCTTTTGAGTAAAGCCTCAGTTTCTCAAAGGTCCTGGTCGCCTTGAGCCACCCCCAGGAAAGGGTTTAGGGACCTGTTGTGCGATGCAGATGGACTTCAGCTGCTGACAATGCCAAGAGCTGCCCATCAGCTGCTGGTCCATCTTGCAGGCAAAGGCAAGCCAAGGGCGGATGACTTGCAGGACCTCCTAGCCCTGTGGTTAGTGTGCTTGCAGGGACGTGCCTGGTCCCCAGCCTTTCTCCAAGGACTCTCTACATATTTTCTTCTTAAAACAAAATATACAAAGAGTCCACCCAGCACGGAGTGGAATTCAGGACTCTGCCCGCTCCCTCCCGAGCACATCTGGGAGCCTTTCCCTCGCAGAGCCGAGCAGCTGCACAGCAAGAGAGGGAGGGAAGAAGGGAGGGAGGGTCCCATGCTCTACCAGGGAGGAAAGCAAGGGCTAAAACAGGAATTGAATTCAGGGACGTTGCAGTGGGTGGCTCAGCCCTGAGGCTCTTCAGTGGGACATGGACAGGATGGCAGGGAGGTACAGCCTGGGCTGGGTGATGGGCAGGGCTGACTTCCCGGACTTCAGGCTTCGTAATTAATTTCTGAAAATGAGATGCTTGCTTAAAAGGCTCAGTAGGAGTTGGAGTAGCTTATTTTAATGAGTAGCTAGGGAAGAATTCACTGTGCAATCTGCTATATTGGACCCTGCATCCTTATTTCACTGGGCAACGGATTGGAGTCTTTGTTGAGAAAGACTTTTTTCCCTTAGAAAAAAGGAAATTATGTTTTCCCCTTCATTCAAGATGGATTTATGCACAAGTAGTCATGAAAAACAAACAAACAAACAAAAAAAAAACCCCACAACCCCCCCAAAAATCCCTGATTTCAGTTTAGCAACTTAAGAAAATCAGAATTTTGCTCAGAGCATTCTCTTTTTTTTTTTTCCCTTTCCCTCTCTTTATCAAATATGTCCTGGGAAAATGTTGTAATGCACGTAGAAACAACCTCTCCCTGTTCCTGGTCACACCAGGTTCAGTGACCCCTTCCACAGCTATTTCTTAGATGAAGCCAGTTAGCTGGCCCTTCCAGACAAATGCAACAGAAATTTCACAGAGAAACTTCACACTAAATCATTTTTTAACCTGATCCCAAAGGACAACTTTGCCCTAGAGGGGAGAATGGTTCATTGCCATACAAAACGGACCCTTGCTGTCCAGTGCAATGGTATTTGCTATAACCCTTTCTGTTGACAAGCTAGCAGGTGGTAAAGCACCACAAGATGACATGAAGATAAGTGTTCTGTGAGGGATGACAGCAATCCACAGAGCTGCATCTCCATCCGTTTGAGATGGACACCCATCTACGTCCACCTGACAGAGCTGTTTCTCCCCTTCTTCTGTGTTGTCCCCTGCCATGTGGCTTTTATGCTTATTTATATTTCCTTTCGGTTATACCACACCATCTCAGTTGCCGCTCATTCTTGTTGCCCTGTGAAGGAACCAGGGATAAGGTGCTGCCTAGCAGAGCTGGCTGCCTTACCCCATCACTCCTTGCTCCACCTTGACCAGTCTGACCGAGTTTGCAGAGGTCCCATGCATGGCCACCCTCACCCAGAAGACTTTGAAGCTGTGCCTGGTGCACGTTCGCACAGACGAGCTGCAAATCTGGAGAGAAGAACAGGCTCAAGTCTGCACTTAATAGCCAGTGTAAACATCCCCCTGAAATCTCTTCGCAAAGCCAGCCTCAACTGTCTCTCAGCTATTCCCCACTCCCCTTTTACCACCCAACCTCCTGACCTTGCAAAAATATGTCTCTGAAGGGTCAGAGCTTGGGCCTGGAGCAGATGCTGATGCCTGGGACCTGGGGTGGGTGGCCCGAGGGCTGGACAGTGCAACATTCCTGTACGGGGTCTCTGGCTGAGATAAGGCAGCCCCATGCTGTGATTTACTCCAAGGAAGTGGAGTTCGAGTGAGTTCTGCATGTTTCCTGGCAGATGAGGCAGGAAAAGTCCTGTAGAATAAAAACCTTTCAATCTGTCAGTAATGGTTTGCTTTAGAAAAAACATCTAATTATGTATAGCTAAAAGCACCATACGGGTCTGGACCACAAGTTGTCGGTCACAGCCTCCAACCCAAAATGCGCTGGAACGTACCAGGGACTGACCTCATTTATTTCTTCTTCAATTAACTCTGGGCCAGATCCTTCTGATTTTTCACCCTCCTCTTGGTTGGACTTCAGCAGCAAAGGTGGGACAAAAAGCAGCAGTGCTTCTGAGTGTGAGCTGCTTAAAGTCTCTGTTCAGGGACTGGAGAGGGTCAGGACTTCAAAAATGGGTTGACCTCCCCCACCACAATGATCACACACCTAAAGCCAGCAACTCCAAGTGCAGCTGCTTTGGGCCAGCTGGGAAGAGAGCAGTAAATGCTGAAACAGGAGAGTGGACTCCATCCCTCAACACTCCCTCTGAAAGCTGGTATCACTGGCCTTTCTCTCCTAAAACTCCTCTGACACAGCATTTAGAGAATCGATCTGCAACCGGTGAGCAGCAGCGTCTTCTGCCAGAGAAGTCTGAGCCTGCAGTTGTCCCCACGTAATGTGGGTGCTTCTAGGTTCAGACAAGGGACAAACTGAGAAGTTCTAGGATTGCAGTTCCAGNTTTTTTTTTTTTTTTTTTTTTTTACTGTCTCAAATTTACTGTACCTACATCTGTATCTGCAGTATTTGAAAAGTCATAACCCATCCCCAAAACAGCTGGCTGGAAAAGAGTATGAGTTCCCAACCCAGCAGTGTGGAAATACAGCACTACAGAGTCTGAATTCTCTCTCCAGGGGGTTGTCTCTGGGCATGGTGGTGTGTGTGTCCCCCCCAGCCGTTTCCTTCACCTAATCCCTCGCATTCCTGGCACGCTGCACACACTGAGCCAGCCCTGGGTCTGGGGGAAGGGGAGAGCCAGCCATACACTGGTATGTGATCACTCTGGCCAGTTTCCCTGGAGGGAGACCTGCAGTAAGAACTCTTCCAGCCCCATAGCACATCCCCATATAACCCCGTGGCTCACAGGGAAGAATAATTGGACATATTGATGCATAAGCATGGTTGGCATGACTGCCAAGAATGACTTGGACTGTGCCTCTGATCTCTCTACACCCACAATGCTGGTCCCTGAGACACCCAGTCCAGATGCTACCAGCCCCAGTGAGAATTTGGAGCTACCAACCAGCCACCTCCCCAGATGCGACCGGTTCTTCCTTGCATCCCTCTGGGTTGGAGCCAGCTGATGGCTCAAGGTCCTTGCCTAAGAAATGCGTTTCCAGCACTGGTGGGTGATTGTTGGGAAATAGGTTCAAGAAGAGAGGAGTCCAGGGAGTATGAGTTATGACTCCACATCTAAGGTCACATTGAGAATGTGACATCAAAACCAGGACTGAATTATTCTAATACAGAAAAAAATCTTCATTGACTGTAACAAATGACTTTGGAATTTAAGCACTCACTTTTTTCCCCATGTATTTTATTATGCAATATCTTCTCCCTAGAAGAACACTAAGTTCTCCTCTTGGTTTTCTTTTTTATTTATTTTTTTTTAAAACAAACTAAGAGAGGTAATACTAATAATCTGGTCCACAGCCTGCGACAGTTTGGTTCATTGCGTCAGCGCAGGATGCCACATGGTCTTAACCCTATCTCGGGAAGCTCATCGAAATGAATCAGGTAACAAATAGAAAACATACATTTTACGCAACAGCGTGCGACTAAGAAATCCTCCCTTGGCAAAACAATAGGGCCATTGTGTTCCCCATCGGAGTGGTCGGTAAACTGTGCTAGTCCAGGGCTGTAATGAATTAGAGGCTTTTCTGCAGCAGATACTGATCGTTACTAAGAAAAGCACATTGCCTGGGTGTCAGCAGCACGGCAAATGCGCGCCTTCATGTTCCCAGCACAGTCAAAACTTGCCAAATAGTGGAGGGGAAGGTGATTACTAGACCTGAGTGACTCAACCCTGTGCTAATTTCTCCCATTTCGTAGGATATCATTTCTCAATAACAAGGTAGTAGTAAGGCTCACAGCCAAAAATTCTCTCTGATAGCAGAGCCTGAGAACCTGCTTGGAGGGACACAAGGGTACCAACAACTCCTCTGCTACTTGGACTGTCAATACTCATGGCTGTTAGACTCTATCCTTCCAATTTTTCAAGGCTCAGCTAAACAAAACCATGGCTGACCCGATCTAGCACTGGCGATGGAACTGTTTTGGGCGGGAGGTTGGGCTGGAAGTAGCATCAGGACAGTAGGTTACAGGATGGGACACCAACATAGACCTTTCTGCCATTGAATAACTGAATGGCCTTGGGCAAGGTACTAAATCTTCTCTTGACTGTATTTCCATCTCTAGTCAGTCAGCCTGGTCTGTATTGGATGTAAACCCCTCTTTTGGCTGGAAGGGCAGAGGTAGAGGCTACCTGGTAAAAGATATGGGCCATAGGTGGTTTTGCACCACCTCTGGAAAGCTGGTAGCTATTTAAACACCAGAAATGGTTAAAACTGATCTGTTTGCACTTCTGATATGCCTGTAGCAGCAATTAGGGCTTACTATTAGACAGAAGAGATCAAATCCCAGTGGTGGAAATTAGGAAGTGAAATGCCAAGAGCAACAACTAGAACAATGTCATGTATTTCCTCCACCACAGCACTGACAGAGTGTGGTAAGGAATATTTTGATGGGCCTAAATAATTCAGAGCATTGGTTTCGCTTAGGAAATTCCAACTCAACAAGCTTGATATTTGTGTTTTCTTTTTAAGTGTTAGCAATGGTTTGAGTTGCTGTCATGGGTGTGCGTCATTGCAGTGGATCCTGGGCTCCTGTCTTGCTGCTCCATGGGCTCCAAACCAGTAAGCAGCTTCATGGAGCTGGGAAAAGGAGCTGTGAAGCTGGCTTCCTCCTGCATCCCCTTTCCCAGAGCACACACATACCATGTGTCATGTTGAAACTGGATGCACCTGCTGGAGGAGCTGTGTGGGGGCAGGCGTTGTGCACCCGTTATAAATCCTTGGGCTATCAACAGCCTTTAGTAAACATTTGGACAATCCTTCCTACCTCTCGGTCGTCCAAATATTTGCATCATGAGGGGCTGCTAGCCGTTTCCTGACATGCTGCATATCTAAGAATATCCTCCGATCGTTGGTCGGTTCCAGTGCACCGTGATGGATAGTCGTATTGGATGAAATAAATGACCTAGGGATGAAGAAGTAAAAAAAAATATATATATATCTATCTGTCTCCCGATAATAAATCCAGGTCAGGATGGAGTGAAACAGCTTGCAGTCGTGAATGGTATTTTTAGAGAGCTTTTAGGATCTGATCCGAAGCATCCAAGGGTTAATGATGAACAGCCCTGAGCTCAATTAGTGGATACACTTCCCTTGGTGACTCGGACCACTTTGGACCATTTCTCAGAGAAATGGTTGAAGATGCTCCTGAAAATTCTTCCTTCCTGCTGTTGGAAGTAACCTGAGCCAACTGGGGATATAAAATAGGAGCCTGCTGCACCAAAGGCAGGTTTGGCAGCTCTTCTTCCAGACCAGAGCATCTCCCAGGTGAACCGTGGGAGGAGATCCCTGCAAGGCACAGAGCTTGCAACCTGTGTGCAAATCATTTAATGCAGCAGAGTTGCCAAACAGAAATAAAACATACCTCTTTTTTTTTTCTTTTTTTCTTTTTTTTTTTTTTTCCCCCTTAATGGAAAGGAAAGAAATGGGAATGGAGAGGAAGGCAGCCTGGACTCTGCTTTAGCAGTTAATAGCATTTAGCAGTTGATTTGGTTTAGCAGTTCATAGTCTTAAACACCAAAATCTTGTTTTGTGATTAAGGCTACTGTGCTAAATAACAACGTCAGGAAGATTAAGCCTTGCAGCAGACTAATTTTAGTCTTCTGCTCAATACACAAATGGTACTGTATGGCTAAATATATGCCATAATAAGCCAGAGGATGTTCTGATAGTGTAGCAAATAAAATAATCAACCTCTGGCTTAACTGCAGGGTAGAGCTGCGCCGGGTGCAGTGTGGCTTTTCCACTGCAGCTTCAGTGCAGACCGTTCATTTAAATCTTCTCTCCCCTCTCAATAAAGCCACCAAACCCACGACAAATAGGCAACGGCTCGCTGCTGCGTGATGGTGGAGGTGAAGGGTGCCCTAAATGTGTTTTCTTACGGAGATGTGGGGCTAACCCCATGCAGGGGGTTTGCTCACACCCCCTGCCTGTTACCAACAGGTATTTCCCCTCTGCCACCCACCCCACCCCTGGTTTCTGTTAGCATCTCCTCTCCCCCCAGGTCATTACTTCCTTTTGGGAAGCCCAACGCTCCGACCCCTCTTTGGGACAGACTAAACAACATCTGCAAAGTCGCCTCTCTCCCCTCCAGCCCTCCCGGGGGAAAAAGAGCCGGTCCCAGATGGACAAGAGAAAGCCGGTGTCACCGGGGAGGGCGAGCGGGGCTCCTGGGAGGTGGCGGGGAGCAGGGATGTGGCGGAAGCATAAAGCACCTGTTGGGAGGCTATTTAGGGATTAGCCAAGTGCTGACAGACAAATTGGCAAGATTAATAAGAGCAATCAAGGCTGTGTGGGCTCGAGTTGTGAGCTGACATTAATGTGACATCACTTTCATCTGCTTTTGCCTCACACCGCATAGCCGGTCTGCGGCATCATTAGTGCTTCTAGAGAGCAGCACGGTCGGATGTGGGGGTTAGAGGAGCAGGGGGCTCTCTGTGAGTGTGTGTAC
>VZRU01016450.1:7222-21715 GCA_013398155.1 Pedionomus torquatus | reverse complement strand
GTCCATGGGCGAGCCGTGGAGTGGGGAGGGGGCTGTGTGGTGGTGGTGGGACCGGTACTGTATGTTTTTCTTGTGAATTTTCCCAAAACTTTGTGCATCACAAGGTTTGCTGCTGGGGTTCAGCCCCAGAGAAGCCACAGACCCTAACGGTGACAGCCAGGGTTACCGTGGCCCTCTGAGCTTCCGTTGAGTGAGAACCAGGTGAGTCGGGGGAGCCCCGTGGGTCGAGGGCAGGAGGGGTCTATCAGCGCCACAGTGAGCGTGGGGCTGGGGAAGGGCTGCTGGGCGGTGGGGCCAGTGGGCCCGACCTTGTACCAGCCAGCCTCACCCATGCCCTAGATCAACTCCCCAGCGGGCTCCGTGCTGGGCTTCACCCCGTGCAGTAACAGGTGTGAGCATCCATGCAGCGTTTTGATGGTCATGTATGATACTGCATACAAAAGACTCTTGCAGATAAAAAGAGCTTATAGATCAGTTTCTTTAATGTATACTGGATCTTCTTTTGAAAATATTCCAGCAAAATTAAACTCATATTGTCCTGCCTTTGCAGGCAGGTTTTACTGCAAAGCAGACGTGCAAAGCAGAACTTAGATACATTGCACATGTGTGGTTTTTTTTTCTTCACTTATTACTGGTATTGAATTACAAAGCTCTGTTCCCCACATAGTAGGGAATACTGATAAGGTGTGATAAGGCAGTTTCTTTACTTGAGCGCATTGTAAGGCTTTGTTGGAAGTTGTGTACATAGCTCTGCTTACAACTGTGATTTTCTTTGTTGTTTGGTTTTTCTCCTGCAGCTGGGGAGTTCAGCTGGGGTCACAGCTCAGGCAGCACATGCCCTCTCAAGCATGGGAAGGGGAGTAGAAAAGGCCTGTGCTGTGAACCTGGCACCAAAGAGACCCTGGCTTCTGACAAAAACTCTTTGATTTAAAAGAAAAGCTGTTTTCCTCTTTGTTGTTGTCGGTTGGGTGATCTGGCTCACAGCGAGGTCACTCCAGGTGGTTGCTCTGGTACGTCTGAGAAGCTGTCAGACAGTGGGAGGAAGAAGGTGCTTCTTAAACCAGCTTTGCTGTTGCTGTACTTTGTGTGTGGCTGCAGCTGATCTGCTGATGATCAGGAAGGTGTCCTGGTGTAATTTGGGATAAATGGAAGGGATATTTTGTTGCTGCTGAAGCAGGAGACCCTCCCTGCCCCCAGTCCTGGTGAAATGCTTCTTTTGCTCACCTTAACCTGGCACTGGGGTTTGTCAGGCCCATGTCTCAGCAGATTTATGCCAAAAAGCAGCAAAACCAATATAATCTCTGGGCTGTGTGTTATGGCCATTTCAGCAGAAATGCAGTCACATTCCTTTCCCCCTGGGTTACAGAGTGGCATTTTGGCCACAGGGACTGTCAAAATAAAGCATATGGAGGCCTAGACAGGGTGATTGCAAATATCCTGATCTTAGTTGCACCTGGAAAGTGAGCTGTATTTATCCTTTAAGCCCAAAATTAATAAACTTTTCTATATGTAAAATTTGCCAGGTTTCTAATGAAAGAGAGAAAAGCTGGATGTAAATCAGAAAAATATGTTCTAAGCTTGAGCAATTTTAATTTTAAAAACAAAGTGATTTGTCCCACCAAGGATTTTCCTGTCGGCTGACTTTTCAACTATAAACCATTTTTTCAGTTTAATTAATATGCAACCTAACCATTTGCAGGAGGGCCTTGGCTCAGGAGCTCTTTTGACAGCCTCGTGGAGTCTGACTACCTGGCACACCCTGAGCAGCTCTGGGGTCTGTGTCCAGCTTTCCCTACAGCATTTGCTCCAACTTAACGTCCTGATCATTTCTTTTCCAGGTGGCTGGACCAGAAGATCGTTCTGAAGGATGGTGAGAGCGCCGCTCGTGCGATTTGGTTATACCTGTGTTGTCTTTTTTTAGAGGATAGAAAGTAGTCTTGCCTAACTGGATGGTAAATTAATAAAATAAAATATAAATAAATAAAATCCAGTTCAAAGTTGATTTTCTTTCTGTTTTCATATTTGACACTTGTGATTGTGCATGGATAAAGGAGATTTTTAACATGCTGCAAGTGTGCATAAAGGCAAGTAAAGGCACGAAAAGCTACTTCTGCACTGGCACTCATGGCTTGTGCCCGGGGCAGTCGCCCGCTTGAGATGTGTAGGGCTCTCTAGATGTGGTGCACTGGGGATCTGCAGGGGCAGTTCAGTCTGGAATTCAGCAGCAGTGAAGGGTTTGAGAGCATCTCCTCACTGTGCCAAGCTCCCGTCTCCACTAGAGGGTGTGAAGCTCTGCAGAATGGTTGAGTTTCACTGAAGCTGGAAAACGGGGTAGACTTGCTTCCTTTAAACAGCTGTGCGGGCAGCGAGGCCTCAGTAGGATTATGTTCCTGTTGAAGATCCCCACTCTGTGCGTTGGCAGCAGCCCAGGCTGCTTGTGCGTTATACAATCCTCAGCCGGGTTGAGGGGTGAGTCCATGTGATGGTGCTCAGCCCTTCTCCCAGCAGAATTACTGGTGAGAGCCTGTGGGAGACACCTCTCTGCCCTGGATTTGGTAGTGCCCACCTCCAGCGCAGAGACCTGGAAGAGGTTGCTCAGAGGGTTAACTTGCAGATGCCAAATTCCCTTTCTTTCCACCTGGGTAGTAAAACATCCTGGTAGTAGTTAACACCCTTGTTAACAGCAAGTAAGAACTTTTCTCTTGCAGTGGGAAGAGCCTGGCTCCTAGATTGCCTTTCACAGCTACAGAGGGAAGTTCCACTCGATCTGGGACACTCCCAAGCCAAGCCTGAGGCCAGTGTGATGTAAATTGCGGTGAACCCATGCTGGTTGCTGGGTTGTGTGTGTGTTCCCTGGGCTTAGTGCTCATAGGAAGTGCTGCAGAAGTCGCTTGGCTCACGGTGGCTGTGTTGGCTCCTTGGCTTAGCACAGGATTTCTTCCTGGCTAAATTTTGCCTCTTAAGTGTCACATTAAGAATGAATTCCTAAGCAGAACCCAGCAGTGCTGGCTTTGCTCCAGCACTCGCAGTGCTTGAGGAGCATCTGAAGGAGAGATGGGCGTCTTCACGAGTACGTTATTGCTGCAGCTTGAGAAGCTGAGGAGCACACGCTCCATTCGTGCTGCTGGTACCAGGTGGGGTAATGGTTGATGGAGCTTGATCTTTCCATCCAAGACGGGAGCAGTTGTTGGCTGAAGGATGGTGCGTGCCAGTTGCTGCTCCTCCTGCAGCTGGTTGTGTGTCAGGGCAGAGAGCAATGGGGAGGCAGCTGAAACGGGATGGTGTTTGTGTGGGTGAGGAGTGTGAGTACGGAGGGTGGAGAGGGCAGGGGGTGCCTGCGGGACGGGCAGTCCTGCAATGGCTTTTCTGCCTTCGTTTTCAAGGAAACTTCACATCTTTCTGATCCTGTGGCTTCTGCAAAAATGTTAATGTTCTCTCTGAAGATTTTAATTCTGAACAGGTGAGTAAGGAGCTGGCCACCACTTGCCTTTAAAAAATCCCCATGCTTTTACCCAGCTTCTCCTGGGGGATGCTGTGTCTTGATACGGTCATATGCACATGACTGCCAAGCGTGGTCCCCAGCCTGTCCCAGCACCTCTCCCAGGGTCTTGCTGTGAAAAGAGCCCCAGCAACTGAAGTCGTTAGTTGCACTAGAAGAGCTGTTGCAGTAAAAGCCTCTTGGGCTGATGGGTACATGCAGGACTCAGCTTCTGCCAGCTCGGTGTCTCTCTGAGGTCTCTGCTTAACCCACACGTGAACTGGATTAGAGATTGTCAACAGCCTTCATTTGAGGAAAGCCCAACCGACCTGGGAGAAGTGGGTCAGTTGGATATTTGGGGCTGTGTAACTTGCAAATGATGCTTAAGGATCTTATTTGTTTAGCAGCTGGAGTGACTCAAATTACTCAAAAAGTGTAAAAACCTGTCTGGAGCAAGTTGATGTGTCCCCCTGTCCCTGCTTGCCTTCTCTGGTGCCTCTCATGGCCCTGGGACTATGGGTGTACCCTGCTTTGCTAATCAGTTGCCCATTTGGTTTTCTTATAACTTGAAGCTGCTGTGAGATAGTAACTGAGAATTTATTGCCAAGACAGAGCAGGCAAACACCCTCGCCACTCAATGTGGGTATTGCATAGATACGTTTTGAAGCCTGTGCTGCTTTACTAGTTTTGCCCACTAACTGGGCAAAAGTAATCCCTGGCGTGGTTAGTTCCAGACTGTCCCAGCAGGGAAATGGTTTTTAACCCTGTGGTCAACAAGGTGCTTATTGCCCTCTCCCTCGCTGCTCCCTCTTGCCCATGGGAAGGTGGGCAACATCAAACAGTTTGTCTTCTCCAAGGATTTCCTGTGTCCCCAGCAAGTTGGTTCTGGTTGATGTGAGGGCGGCTGCAAGCCCCATGTGAAGGACCCAGAAGAGGTGCTGAGGGGGCTGGATGGTGGGTTACACCCAAATGCAGTCCATGGATGTTGTCACCAGGTCCCTGAAGTGGTCTTTTCTCTAGCTCTCCAAACACACCGTTTATTTTCCTTCCCCAGCTGTGAAGGAGGTTGTGCACAAAATGTTTTGGCCACCGCTGAAGCTCTGTGTTTTTGCAAACACAACCCCACTGCTGGAGCATGAGTTTGGAGGAGCCTCATCTGCCGTTTTTGCCCTGTGCGCTGTGATAAGGTCAAGCCATGCACTTGTTTGTGCCATTTGCAAGCTGTTCCTTCCTGAGCGGGTAAGAATAGCTCATCTCATGAGTACATGAGTCTCTGGAGCAATGAGTTATCTGCTTGGACGCGCTCCCCATGCTGATGGTGAGCTGAGGAAGCTGCTTTGTTGGAGCAAGGCCTTTGCTTGCTGGAGGGAATGTTGCTTTTTGGCAGGTCATAGTCCTGGTGGCCCTCCAAGTGCTGCTTTACCCTGCCCTGGGGCAGCATGGTGTGCCTTCATTCCCCACATGGCCCCTGGGTCTCTGCAGCTTCTGATCCATCTCTGGCTCTGTCAGCCTCCTTGGAAATGGCTTCATGGATGGGAGCTGCTCTAATCCTTTGCATGGGTGGGTGGGCAGCACCCGATGTGTTCTTCCAGCTCCAGGCAGCTCAGCTCCCCTCCGCTCTTCCTGTACGCTCCTGGGACCCTGTTTCCCACGTGGGATTTCTTTGCTTGTTTCACCCTGGGCCCTAACACAGTTCCCCTGACTACTCTAGGGACAAGAGCTTCTCCAGCAGCCTGGCACTGCAGGAAAGGAGCTGGACTGCTTGCTGTGCCCAGCTCAGGCTGGCTCTTCTTGCTCCTCACAGGGAGCTGCTGACGCAACTCACTCACCTGACAGAAAAGCATTTTATTGTAAGTGGAGCTGGGGCGGCCCACAGAAGGTCCCGGTGGGCGCTGGATGAGCCAGACCTCTGCCTTTCGGCAGCATCGAGCCCTTATGTCAGCTCTGCGGGTCGGGGAGCTACAGCCTGACTGGCTCTGCTTGTCCTCACCAGCTTTCTCAATTTCTCCACATCATGCTCTGCAAATCCCGTGCCTTTTGGGAAAAAGTTCTGCCCATTGTGTTTTTCTGGGAGACGGGGATCCATCCTGCAATATAAACCCAGAGCACTTAGCACAGACGCTGCTTGCAGTCTTCTCTTCTGCTTCTGACCACAGAATTAGTTTTTTTACTGGCTTCTTAGTAGATCTTACTACAAGAGAAAATCCTGCTGGGCTCAAGGTGTTGGTGCTGAAGATCGTTCCCGAGCTCTGCCAGCAGCCAGCAGCATCTGGTCCCTGCTGAAGCTGGCCCAGAAGTGCCACCCAGGACAGCAGGCAGCTTTGTGGTGATGGCAGACAGTTCTTCATTGAAAAATGGTTGTGTAAAGGATGGTGGAGTCAGGGCAGTTGGTTTTGGGGAAATATGGCCCTTTCTGACATGCAGCTGGTTTCTTTCCCCTGGCAGGAAAGTGCCCCAGCTCATGGCAGGGTTGTGATCCCGTTGCTGTATGTGAGGGTCATCTGTAGGCTTTTCGGCCTATTGGGATGCTAGACTTCTTTGGGAGAAGTAAAGCCTCAGTTCAGGATTCTTGGTCCAGGATGCTAATTCTTCATAATGTTTTTATTTCTTCTGTAAGAGGGAAAAAAAAAAATCAAAAAAGCCTTTCCACTAGGGAGCTCTGGTTGCAGGTGCAGTAAGAGCAGTCTGTGCCCTCTCTGCTGTGCTGGCAGACACCGGTGCTAACAGATAGTGCCACACACAGCTCTGCCACCCGCCGCCATGGCCTGATAAGGTTTGTGCTTGATAAAGTCTGTATAACCTGCTGGTCCAGAGCAGCCACGTTCGTCTTCTTGTTGGACTAATCAGGATCTGGAAAAAGAGGAAAAATCAGACTGGCAGCAGGCTTCCCTCAATAAAACCGAGTGCAAGGCTGATGGCTTTTGCATGGCTGGAGCAGGCACTGCAACTCCTCTGTGCTTTCCAAACACTGCTGCTGGAAATATCTTTGGCACCGGAGGCCCAGCTGGAATTAGAGGGTGAAGCATTCCCTCCTCCCCAGCCAGCACAGGGCATGGAGGGCAAGCCGGAGACAGCCTCCTTCCCTGATTTTTCCAAATCAGTCTTCCAGGCTGAATAATTATCCTCTCTTCCAGGCAGGGTTTAAAGGCATTGTTTTTCTTGATGGGAGGAGGGTTCTTCTCCAAGATAATGAATCCTGATCTGGCCATCTCCTGAAGGCTGAAGGAAGCTGCCAGGGTTCCAACAGAAAGGTTGGGACGGCGTAATGCTGTGTTTCTGCTCACAGTCCTTGATCCCAAACTCAAGTGCTCTAGAATTACAGCTTCCTTCTTTTCCTTTAAAGTTTCGGGGAAAAAAAATAATAATAAAAAAAAAACCAACCCACCAAATGGTCTGAATCTGGCCTGATTTGAGTTTTTCAGTGCTGGAATTTCCTGTGGAACAGAAAACCTGGGACTGGCCAAAGGGTCATAAAAGATGTGCAAAAGTAAAAGCCCTGCTCTGCTGAGCTGCCTTGATATTGCTGGAATCTGGTTTTGTGCTCTCACGTGGGTTGTTTGTTTTTAACTGGTCTGTGCACAATGTTCTGTATTTAAAATACATGCCCTGTTCCCTTCAGGACAGAAGGAAAAAAGGACCTGCTTCTTCCCGCAGCCAGTTGCAGTGGAGAGGAATTCGGAGTGCGAAACCCTGTGAGTGCCTAGGAGCAGAGGATGGATGAAAATGCCCTTCCCCTGGCCACAGGATGGAATAAAATACCTGATTCCTCTTGTGGGGCATCTAACACTGAGCATTCTTCCTCTTAGGTAGAAATCAGAAGAGCAGTGAGCACCTTTGGCCGCCTGTGGGAGCTCAGTTCAGTCCCATTTCACAGACGGGAAAAGCAAGGTGTGTGTATTTGCTCTGCACCTCAGGTCCCTCCTCATCCTGTTCCATGCACAGCCTTTTCCGTGCCCTGATATTGCTTTGCTCTGATGGTGTGCTCTGCTCTTGGGCCCCAACCTGACATTTATCACCCATAACCCTGCCCAAGTGATAACCACCCGTGGTGGTTGCAATGGGTGCATCTTGTGGTGGTGGCATCCAGGGCTCAAAGGTGGTTCCGGGGAGAAAGATAACAGTGCATTAACCAAGGGCTAACGAGCAAAGCGCCCACCTAACCACAGTACTGGTACTGTGGTCAATATGCAAATATGACTATAAGTCACTCATCTTACCTTCATAAATAATGAACAGCCCAAAAGCCTTTGGAGGTCTCCTGAGCGGCAGCAGGTTCAAGGATCTCCCATTATGTACAGATGCCTCTCAGGATTACTCCTCGAGATTAAAAGATTCCCCGCTGCAACAGAGCCTTGGTAAGTGGTTTATCTCATGCAAAACTTTGAAATTCTTAGCTGAGTGATATAAAGGAATGATTGAGCACGTATAATCCTTTAGACATAAACCATTGATCAAATCTGGGGCTAGGACTGGATCCAGCTGGCCCTTGACTCCTCTCTGAAAAGGAATTCAGAAAGCCAGGGGATCCTCTCTCAACGGGTTCTGTCTGCCCCTGTTCTCTGTGCTGTAAATAACCACATGGGCCTTGCCATCAAATATCTTGTTAAAACTGTCACCTTTGATAAAACTATCAAACTTTGTTAAATTGTTGTTTTGTATCAATAAATACATCGCTGCTTCTTTCCTACGACTGAAGTGTATTGCTCCATCTGACACTCGCAAGGCTGAGCAGAAGGGTAGCTGGGGCCGTGGTGGATGGTGCCCAGCAGCCACATCTGGGTGTACTCATCCAAGCCCAGGAGTGATGATAGAAGGCAGGTGAGGGACCAACTGTGTCCTCTGGTGCCAGATCCTGGTACAAAGCCAGGGTCGTAACCCAGCCGAGCAAATCCTTCATCAGCTGAGCATGAAATGGATATTTATGCGCCCAAGTCAGAAAGAAGGAAGGAAGCAAAGGTGTTTGCATATGCACCCATGTTTTACCTCAACTGCGGATGGGCCAAATCCTGAGCTCTGGGGCTTGGCTGGGAGGAAAATCAGAGCCTGGGGAAGGACAGAAGGCCCCACGTGGGCAGGGGGCATGCCCTGGCTGCAGCAAATGGAGGCCAGGGCGGGCAAGTGGCTGACAAGGTAGGGTGAGTCAATGAGCAATGGGGAAAACTGCTTTGACCTCTAGAGTTCATCCCAGGAAGTGCCTTTTTGTGGAGGTGGCTTGTCACCTCGCTTTAAGCACCCATAGCCATGAGACCACCTTGCTCTTCTGACAGGTCAGTTCTCAAGAGCTGGCCAGGAACCAGCACCATGCAGCACCACAAGCCTGTCTGTGCTCTGAGACCAACTTCTGCTCTCTCCTGCTTTGTGCTTTGGCTGGAAGAGCTTCAAGAGCTGTGCTTGGCAGGTTGGACCTTGAGCTGGGACAGGAACCGGTTCATGGCGCCAGCCTGTTATGCAAAGTGTTGAACTTTGCATTGTCAGAAGAGGAAATGTTTGTACTTTGGCTCTGGTTCATACAGGAATTGAGAGTGTGGAGATCTGGGGCTGTGGCCTCTTCTGATGAGTAAACAGCTGGAGAATTGCCTGGTTTCCACCTTTTCTCCCTCTACACCATTCATTGAGGAGGCTCCAGTAGCTCTCTTAATGCCTGACACCTGGGAACAGCACTAGCAACCATCAGCTTGAGCCAGATCCTGGCACTCAGCATCGCTCAGCCTTTTGTGAAGGTTAACCTCTAAGAGGCTGCTTTTAGCTGCTCCCTTGAGAGCCGTTGTTAGCTCTAGCTGCTCCCTTGAGAGCCGTTGTTAGCTCTGGCTGTAGCACTGGTTTTCCGTTGGCAGCAGATAAAAGTCCTGCGTTTACTGCTGAAGGGGGAGCACAGGCTGCAGGGAGGTGACATTGGGATGTCTTGTTGCCCTGTCCCCAGGGAAGGGTTGGGGCTGGGTTGGGTACTGCTGGAGCATCATCCCGGCCCTGAGTTCCCACCTGTGCCAGGAGTGTACAGCAGGAGTGTATTTCAGACACTGTACTGTGATGATGAAGGAGGGAGCAATCAAAAAAAAGCTTAAAAATATATATGTATTTTTACTCTATAGCTATGAAATCTGCCATGGCTCCATGTTGGACCTTCCAGCCAGAGGTGAGCAGGCTTAACTTGACAGCTATTTTTTAACTATTTAAAAAGCTGCCTGGAATAAACTGAATGCTTCCGAGTAGTGACCTAAATTCCACTTGCTGTAAATTTCAATAGAAAGTAGATTTGTGTGCCTGCCAGGAGCAGGCCACTTTGCAGGTCCATTGATCTGCCCAAACCACGTGCTGTGCAAGTGCTTTCCTCAGCAGATTTTTAAAGATCTCACTGCTGCATGCTGCTATCCCAAAATGTGGGTTCTTTCCCTGCTTTTCTCCTCCCTTCCTCTCTTTTTTTTTTTTTTTTTTTCCTTTTTTTTTTTTTTGTTCCTGGTGCAAATGTATCATTTGTTTACTAATCATGTCGCATCGTTAGCTGTGTGCAGTCATCCCACCAGCTGCGTGGGCAAGGATGTAGCAGCTGGGAAGGAAAACGTCACTCTCCTTCAGCTCGCTTTGCTCTCTAATCCCATCCCACGCTGTGGAGGCCAAAGACTTTTGCAACCCCGGGGGGGCTGCCTGCAGCTCTCCAGCGAGGTCACCTGGGGTTCTGACACCCCCTTGAAGAAGCTTCCTTCCCTTCTGCTGTCCCCAAAGTGCTGTCTATCTCTGTGCAACCGCAACTTTGGATCTGTGGATAGGTGTGATGGTAGCACAGATGTCATATACTGAGTCTTGCTAGGGAAGAAAGCCTGGGGAGATGTGGTGCTGCCAGACCTCTGGGTGCACAAGCAACACGTATCTCCCCAGGCCTGAGTAGGGTCTCAGCTGATGCTGAACTCCCTTTCCATGGCAGAATATTTGCAGCCCACCTGCCCATGTTAAAGGTAGCATAGGGGAGCTCCACACAGCCACCATGGGGACACAGGGCCTCTGCAAAACTACAGCTGCCCCCGCCTCATCAGACATGGAGCAATTGCTTGGTTGAGCTGAATTAATAGGCAAGGGGAAAGGCGATGTGTCCCTGTAGCCCTGAAGTTGGGTACCCAGCCTGGCCTTCCTTGGAAGGAAACCCACAGAAGAGAAGGCTCCAGGGAGACACTAGAGCCCCTTCTAGTCCCTAAAGGGACTACAGGAAAGATGGGGAGGGACTCAGTCAGGGAGTGGAGCGACAGAATGAGGGGGTAATGATTTTAAACTGAAAGAACAGAGATTTAGATTAAAGAAGAGGTCGGAGAGAAATATCTTCCCCTTCTTACCAAGGTTTCTGTGTCTTGCTTATGCCTGAACATCGGGAAGAGATGTCTGGGGAGGCCTCCAGTGCTCCTCTTGCTGTATGGGTGATGGAAGTGGGAAGAAGCCCCTGTGCTGGACCTGTGGAACACAGGGCTCTCCTGCCAAGGACTGTCACAGAGGGGGCTTTCTTGGGCTGAGTTTTGGCAAGATATTGGCACGGCTGGTCCCAAGCAGCAGCAGCAGCCTTTCCTCTGCCTCTCCCTCCTCTTTGGCTGCCAGCACAGATGGTGTCCAGGCACAGTCAACCTGACTGTCCTCTCCCTCGTAAAATAGGGATTTATTTTCAGAAGTTAAACCCAGGGCCTGAAGCAAGAGGCCACATCCAGGGCCAGGAACATGGGCAGTCCTGGGGACAGGGCCTTGCTGGCTGTCAGCGTCCAGACAAGGGCTGAATTAATTTCCCATAAATCTGAGATGCTCTGCTGGTTTCCTGGCTTCTCAACATCTCTGCTGGAGTTGCCTGTTATTCATTTGCCTGAGGTCTAAGGAGATGTGCAGTGGGTTTTGCCCAGGCAGTGGCCCAGGTCCTGTTCCCTCCTACCACCGGTACCTGCAGCTTTTTCCTTACTCTGGCCACTGATGTGGGGTTTCTCACTTGTCTCCAGGTGGCTTCATCCACCCCCAGCTGCAAGCCAGGGAGGGAGGATGGACAACTGGAGGCAGGAGGTCTCCTGGCTCTTTGCTGCTTTGGCTTTCGGCAGTGTGAGTGGTTCAGCCCTTTTGAAGGGATGCAAACGGTGCCTGGGAAGGGGGTGCTCCACAAGGTCCCCTGCCTGCACCCAGCATAGCAGCTCTAGGGATCACACCAGCCCAGCTGTGACAGAGAACTGGGCAACAGGAGCTTCCCTGCTACATTCCCCTGTCTGGCATCATGATGCTGCTCAGCAGCACAGAGTCTGGGCTTCATGGCTGGAGAAACTGTGCTTGTCGGCACCGAGAAAAGGGGTGGTCGGGGTGTAGGTTCCAGGGAAACTGGGTTTTAAGTGTTGTGAGCATCCCCAAAGCACCAGCTTCTCTCCACAACCCATGAGGGGGTTAAGTGAAAAATGAAATTTCTCTCGATCTCCTTCCTTGTGCTTTCTCATCTCTGCCAATGGAGCTGAAGATGGGGGAGCATTTTTTTTCCTATATTTAGCTTTTGAGAAATTGCTATAACTAATCGGCTTTAGGATACTGGGCTCTCTCTTTTATTTTATCTTTTTCTGTCACTAAGACCTTGTCATGTGGCTATGGACTGCAGCTCACTGGCTCTGGCAGCTTGCTGGATTCAGTTGTTTTGGTTTTTTTTATGGAGTCAATTAATAACCCGTAAAAATAACACCTCCAGCTGTTCCACTTGCAGCTGCCGGGCTGGAGTCTAATTACCCGGCCTTGGATCCCAAATCCTGCTTTGCATGTAAAAGTGTGAGTAAATGGGAGCAGGCAGAAGAGATGGCAATGGGGAAAAAAAAAAAAGGAATGTGGTTTGGGGTGCTATTTTTAGCCTTTTCAAACCCAATGTAAAAAGACCCTTAGGCTGCTTGTGTCCTGCTGAATCTGATCATATGCACAATATTGTTCCCATGGCAGAGAGCAGCAGCCGGGGTGGGTTGGGGTTTATTTTTGGCAGTTCATGTGTCTGCATCGAAAACCTCCTTCTGGGTTAGTTTGAGCAGCACTGTGTTGATGTGGCTCCCACCCATGTACTAAAAAGGTGGGGGTTTTTTGCAGTCACCTGTAGTTGTCTATGTGCTGCCGACCGTGCCAGTGCTGGAGGTGGCCTGGGAAATGGTGGGCAGGGAAGGCACACACTTCCTCACCTAGTGTGGAGCTTCCATCTCTCAGAGGGGTGCTAAAGGGCTGCCCAGCCCACCCTCAAAAAGTTCTCTCCTACTGATTCATTTAGCTAGAGCTCTGGTGAATATACAGTAAACTGGATCATAGAATCATAGAATGGTTAGAGTTGGAAGAGACCTTCCAAACCAAAAGCCAATCCAACAGAACAGCTGTTTATTAGCTAATTTGAAATATTTAGTGGTAACACATTAGTCTGTAGCTACCAGCTTGAAACCACGACTGCAAATAGGCTTGCTGTGCTGGAGATCATCCCCTTCATTAAACCGAGTTATTCTGAGGCTGCTATTTGGAAGCTGCCCTCAGAAAAAATTCCTACACATCCCACTTGCACAGAGGCTGCAGAGCCAGTGCTCAGCTCAAAAGGCAACTCCTCCTCTTCCTTCTCTGCACAGCAGGTGCCCTTTGCCCCATACCAACAGCTACAATAGCCAGGAGGTGTTAAATTTACCATCTCTCATCCCCAGAGATGGAGCTAAACTCTCGGTGGGTATCCTGTCTACAGAGCTCTGCTACCAGTTTGCTTATGGAATCATAGACTGGTTAGAGTTGGAAGGGACCTTAAAGATCATCCAGTTCCATCCCCCCTGCCATGGGCAGGGACACCTCCCACCACACCAGGTTGCTCAGATTCCCATCCAGCCTGACCCTGAACCCCTCCAGGGATGGGGCAGTCACAGCTTCTCTGGGCAACCTCTTCCAGTGCCTCACCACCCTCACAGCAAAGAAGTTCTTCCTCATATCTCATCTAAATCTCCCCTCTTCCAACTTAAAATCCTTACCCCTTGTCCTGTCACTCCACTCCCTGACACAGAGTCCCTCTCCAGCTCTCCTGGAGCTCCCTTCAGATCCTGGAAGGCTGCTCTAAGGTCTCCCCGGAGCCTTCTCTTCTCCAGGCTGAACAGCCCCAGCTCTCTCAGCCCGTCTTCACAGCAGAGGTGTTCCAGCCCTCTGACTGTTTTTGTGGTCCCTTATCCAGGGATAGAGGATGCCATCCATCTCTGTTCACTCTTGCCTAGCAAAGAGACTGCAAACATGGCTTTCCATCATGCGGTACATTAGCCAAATTAATTCCAGGACAGGGAGTCAGCCAGTGGTGCTCAAGGCCGAGACAGATTAATGCTGCAGCCATGTCAAAACCCGCAGCGTGCCAGCTCCCTGGCCGCACCAGTGTCCTCCACTTGTCAGGAGCACTGAACTCACTAGAACTGGTGACATGGACAATTCCATCGGCAGGAACATCTGTCTCTAAATTGCTCTCCCCATTCAGGCAGCTGCCGCTGTGAGTGGGTGACGTTTTTTAAGCATCTTGCTTGCTTTCTATACTCTCCCAGCTGCAGGCATGCCTGTGGAGCACAGGAAGGTTCCTCCCCCCTGAAAAGGAAAAAGAAATTAGCAAGCAGATCGAGCATGTATAGCAAATAATGAGATTGCCTTGGATACAGGACTGGAATTCATGCAAAGAATTCTGCCAATCGGGGTAGATAAGCAGCATTTCTAGGGCCTGCAAATAGCATTGTGAGACTCCTGCTTCTCAAGTAGTTTCTAAGGGAGCTTTGGATGAAGGCTGCCAGCACAGGCCAGATCCGCAGACAGCATGATTGGAAAAATAAACCCTGAAATAGCTACAGTGGTAGTTATTTTGGTGTGCGAGTGCCTCATAATGATACACCTCCTTTTCCTTCAAGAATAAGCTACACAGACTCACACTGTTAGGCCAGCAGAGGGGCAGCGGAGGAGGAGGCTTGTCCTGACACAGCTCCAGTGAAAGGACACAGTGTTCACCCACAGGGTGCAGACCCAGAACGGGGGTGGGGGGGTGG
>VZRU01016444.1:37532-58372 GCA_013398155.1 Pedionomus torquatus | reverse complement strand
CCTCCAGGGATGGTGCCTCAACCACCTCCTTGGGCAGCCCAGTCCAAGGCTTGATAAGCCTTTCCATGTCAAAATTGTTCCTGATCTCCAATCTGAACCTCCCCTGGGGAAACTCGAGGCCGTTTCCTCTTGTCCCATCGCCTGTGACTTGAGAGAAGAGACTGACCCCCACAGCTGCACCCTCCTTTCAGGGAGTTGTAGAGAGTGAGAAGGTCTCCCCACAGCCTCCTCTTCTCCAGGCTGAACACCCCCAGCTCCCTCAGCCGCTCCTCAGAAGGCTCATTCTCCACACCCCTCACCAGCTCCGTTGCATTTCTCTGGACTCATCAGCACATGGCATCCACCACAGAGCAGAAGCAGAAGTGTATCTTCAGAGCTGCCCTTGCAGCCGGGCCCCACTGAGGTTTAACGTTTTCTCAGCTGGTCCCTGTACCCGCTTCCCAGTCTCACCAGCCCATCGCAGTGAGGAGCACAGATGTCATCTTTTCCATGCGGGCAGCAAGCGGAGCTGGGGTCTATAAAGAGGCACACAGCTAGAAATAATCTCAGTAGACCTGTTCTAGCAGGGAAATACCAGTGTCCTCACGGGGCCGATCCCTGCCGTGCTCCCGTGTCACCCTGGCACCGATACCGGGTGCTTCTGGGCCGGTCTGCCTGGGATGCAGAGATGGATGCAGATGTGAGGGAGGGAGGCTGCCGTGCATCTCTGCTCCCTGCACAGCGTGAAGAGCCGGCGGGGTGGCTGGTAGCTCTCGCCTGTGGGAGTCTCCAGGCTGGAAACCTTGCTTTGGCTCCAGAGGGCTGTGGAGGGGAGCTGACGCTTTCCCGGGTGGGCAGGAGATGGCAACGTCTGTATCGCGGCTGCTCTCTGCAGCAGGAAGTCACGTTTCTTCTGCAGCCTCAGATAAGGAGGATGGAGACTGTTACCCTCATTTCCCCCCCACACTGCTTTTTCCATCTGAGTCCATATCAGTGGAGGACATCAGTATGGGAACAGAGGTCCCATTGCCTCTGCCCGTCCCTGCGACCCCCGTGCACACAGCTGGATCACTAGGGAGAGCTTCTGCCGTGTGATGCTGGCACCCAGGGCACGGGCCAAGCCTCCAGGAGCCACGAAATCAGGCAAAGGGCATTGCTTCCAGAAGGGAACACCCAGCCAAAGGAGAGAAGAAGGTCACCCCATGTCTGCTCATGGACGCAGGTCACCAGGGAGTGGTCCAGGGCCAACTGCAGCTCCTGTTCTTGTGCCCTGCAGGTGTGGATAGTCTCGCTCCACACACACCCCAGCAGTTCTGCCCGTCCGGTTGCAGGGTCCCCAGTCCAGGCCGTGGCATTCGAGCTGCCATCCCACCGGGCTGCCTGGATCCCCAGCCCCATGTCATGGGCTGTGGGTGATGCTGAGCTGCACCCAGCTCCTGCCTTCCCAGCCCGCTCCCCAGAGCTGTCTTCGGGCCTCATCGGGGAACTTGAAGCCTTTATCTTTAAGGGAGGAAAACAAATACTTCCACACGATCTGCCAAAAAAATAATCAAAAAGGAGCCAAACCTACCACAGAGCATTAGAAATGGAGATCGGCCGAGGGAGTGACTTGATGATTGACTCAGTGGCGTCCGTCCAACTGAGTCAATAGTACATGGCAGAAATGTACTGTAATGAGACCGTTTGGCCTCTGAAAGCAGCAGCGGCTCTTGTCTAATTGTTTTGTGGAGCAACTCCACCGCTCTTAGAAAAACAAAGGGTCCTTAACTCGATGAGTGCGGCACGCTGGAATTTCTGCAATGCAGAAACCCGGGAGCTGGGGGCTGATTTCTAGGAAGCAGACCGGGAAAGAATTTTTTCTGCTGCCTCTCAAAGCATTTGTGGCTTTTACTGATGAGGGATTGTGAAGCTCAGGTTAGAGGCTCTACATCCACCTGGTGTGTTGGGAGAGAGAGATGTTGTTGAGCTCATTCACCCCCGTCCCCAGGACAAAGATCTTTCAATGTAAAAGTGCCCAAATTCCCCTCCTGAAGGGCCTGTCTGAAGGCAGCATTGCTCCTGATGATCTCGAGGGTAATGCGAAGTGCCCAACACCAGCCCATTAGCTTAGCAGCTATGGGACCAGCTAACCAGAGCTGTCCTCAACGGGGATGTGTTCTCCATCCCCAGCTCCTGCTGCGGTGGGACAGGGGAGCCCATGGCCAGGAGAGGACTCTGCCAGATCCTCCTTAGATGGCAGGAGACGTTTCTCTTTCCACCTCCTTCTCCCAGCAGCAGCACAACAAGGTTCTCCGCGGCCCCGGAGGAGAAGCACCATATTTAGTAATTGGGCCGAGGAAAGCTGCCTCTCGCCCCCGTGTTTAGTGCTGCGGTTTGTGCTGCTCCGGGAGGAGAGCTCTGCTGTGTTTGCATTCCTGCCATACTGGGAAAGGCCAAGAAACGTTTCTGCTGGCGAAGAGGCCAGCGGGCGGCTGAGAGCCTCGACATTTAAGGCATGTAAGCGGGACGGGGGAAGGCTGTGTTGCAGCTGCAGCAGGATCTGCTTTGGGGCGGCTGCCAGCGCTGTGGACTCTGCCCCGGGCGCCTGGATCCTGCACCGGAGCAGGTAAACACCGAGATGATTGCGAGCCCCTTGGCTGCTGCTCGCCTCCCGCTCCAGCTTGCTGGGCGGCGTGTTCCGAGGAGGGCTTGGAAGCCAACGTGGAGGCTGAGATCAGACCTGGGACAGGAGTCAGGAAAACCTAAAAGTTGGGCAAAGAGTCTGTGTGGCCTGAGCCCAGCACCAAGCTCAAGCTCTGGATGGGCTCAGCTGGGACCCCGGGCCTGGCTGCGGTGTCCTCCTGTCCTGTCTTACATCCCCTGTGGATCCCCAAGCCTGGAGCACCCAGCTGAGCTCGGGTTCCTCACCTGAGACCACCCTGATCATGGCATGGACCAGGGGGGGCACATTAGTGTCATCTCTTCCATCGTGGTCTTGGGGTCAGGAGAGGCAAATGTGCACAAATGTCCCCAAAACCTTACAGTGCCTGAGCTGAGGTTATGGCTGCAGGTCTGCTTTTAGTCCATCTAAACACAAGGAAAAATATATTTGCTTACATCACTTTCCCCTGAGCGTCTGTTGAGTTCATTCAGCCCCATCCCCAGGACAAAGTTCTTTAAATGTGGCAGTAAAAGTGCCCCAGTTCCCCTCCCGGAGGGCCTGTCTGAAGGCAGCGTTTCTCCTGATGAGCTCTGGGGTGGTGCAGGGGGTCTGCAGGGCCCTGGCAGCGTGGCAGAGCTGCAGGGGCAGGGACGTCCACCCCTGGGCTTGCGAGTCCTGCAGTGATTTGTTGGGAAATTTTAACACCCCACCCCCAATTTAAGTGCATTTCCAGGGCACCGGCATCAAGAGGGTTAACAGAGCTCTTCCTTAGTATCAACCTTGTAGCTCTGGGTTGCTTCCTTTTAAAGCCTGACAATGTTCTTCTTGTGATCCTTATCTCCAGCTGTTTTGCATGCACTCCTTCAACCTTGTCTAGGGTTTCCTTACTCCTTGAAAGCCAAGCTCTACTAGCCCTTGTGAGGACTTGTTTTCCCCTGGCTAATTAGTGAGCTCTGGCTAAGCAGGCTAATGGCCCAGCCCTCCCCTCTCTTCTAGTGGTCTGTAAGAAGAACTTGGACAGCACCACCGTGGCCGTGCATGGAGAGGAGATCTACTGCAAGTCCTGCTACGGGAAGAAGTACGGCCCCAAGGGCTACGGATACGGGCAGGGAGCAGGGACCCTGAGCACTGACAAGGGCGAGTCTCTGGGAATCAAATATGAAGAGTGAGTTGAAGTCTCGTTTTCCAAACTGGGGTTTTTGTGGGCACCTTCTCCCCCAGGACTGGTGGTGCCTGGCTGTGTAGCAGCAGTATCTCACCCAGAGAGTGCCATGGGCTGCCCTGCCTTCCTCTCCTTGGGGAAACCCACTGAACCCTGTGTACAGGGTGGGATGGGGATGGATGGGATGCATCCCCGTCACCTCAGCATCCCTGTCCCCTCCTAGCACACAGCCACGAGGCTGAAGTTTCAGTGGGGCTTCACACGTGGTGCCTGAAGATCTGGGCCCTTCAAAACTGGGTTGGGATTTGCCATCCCGTAGCTCTTCCCTCCTCCGTCTTGCCCGTGCAGTCCTGATCATGAACTCCCTCCCACCCACAGGGGACAGCCCCACCGACCCACCAACCCTAATGCAGCCAGAATGGCCCAGAAAGTTGGAGGCTCTGATGGGTGCCCTCGCTGTGGGCAAGCGGTGTACGCAGCTGAGAAGGTGATTGGAGCTGGAAAGGTAAGAAGGCGAATGGAGTGGATGGGACATGCACATGCCACAAGTTGCTGTGTGGCTGGGAGGCCTTTAGAGACGGTCTTGACCTGTCCCACAGGCTGGTGGTGGTGCCCCCAGCCAGGGCTGAGCTTGGAGACTGGTGGCCATGCTCACTTAGAAGCTTGGCACCAAAAGGAGGTCTTGGCATGTCTGGAAACCAGGTTCTCCAGGCTGCCTTGCTCTTACAGGCTTGTAGATGAGGGAGAAATACATTTTATACTTAATATGTGGAGCACTGCTCAGCAGAGGTCTCGGTGGACGTCCCTGCTGCTAGATCTGTTGGGACAATGGTCAGTGACGTGGGCCATGGTCCCTGCCACTGCTATCTGAGCAAGTGCAACATCTAGCAGGTCTTCTCCACCTCTGCTCCAGGCTGGGATGTTACAGCCCAAATTTGGGGCAGGGAATGAATTCCAGTGGTCAACGCTGCCCATAGGCAGGGCAGGTGGTTGGAGTGTGGGCATGGGCTTGGTGCATCTCTTGGGCTGTTCTGCTGGTGGACTTGGTCTGCTCAGGGTCAGATGTAAGGATGCAACAACCCTGGTACTTCCTAACGTCACTTCACCAGGGACCTTTGCCATGACCTTGTCCTGCCCAGGGTGGGGAAGCCTCTGTAAGGCCATGGGGACACCTTCTGCTCTGTCAGCCCTGGGACCCCATGTGAGGTCCCTGCCCTGAAGCAACCTTCCTCCTGAGGTCAGGGACAGAGGCAGAGCTTTTCAAGGCTGCTTGGCTTCACGCCACAGGGGACGGATGGCCGTGTTGGGAAAGCCTCAGCCCTCCCTGGGGACACAGTCGCTCGCTGACCCTCCTGTGTTCCGTCCTCCCTGGGGTTTCTCTGTTTGTCCTCCGTCCCCAGAGCAAGAGGCATCGAGTCCACAGAAAGGGCCTCCCAGCATCATGCTGGCAGTGCAGGGATTTGTGATGGACACGGTGAGGGTCAGCCCAGGGTCAGAAGCTGAACTTACCCTTAAAATCACGACCTGGACTTCCTGGTGGGCTTCTGGCCTCTGTGTTTACAGGGAACCAAAGCTGGCAAAGCAATTGCACTCAAGCAAACCCGGAGAGGATTCCAGAGCATGTATTTCATGTGCTAATGTTTGCTGGATGACTCCATCTGCTACCTCCTCCTCCAGGCCCCTAATTTCACATTTTCTTCCAAAAAAGGTTTCATGTTTTCCGAAGTGTTTATTTAAATTCCTCCGTGAGCAGCTCTGGCTACTCTAGGTCTGCTCAAAGGCTGTGAGCTCATTTATCCCAGAGGATGGATGGAGCCGTGGAGATGGGGGTGGTATTTTTAAACACTGGCTGATTTCTGCATTCTTAGTACGTGTTTGCTGCCTTCCTCGGAGCTGTCGTTGTGTAGGGGCAGGTGTCCCAACCCTGCCACCACCCAGCTGAGGTACGGCAGCGGTGGGTCTCAGCAGGGTAACATGAGGGAGTTATCACACTGCTTGAGGGAGAACCATCTCCAAAGAGGGAGGCGATTGCTCCTTGCAAGTTATTGTCCAAGTGAGCTCTGTGAGTGGGGCAAAGCTCTCTGAAACCAGCTCACCATGAGGGCAGTGACCACACCTGCTGCTTCCTCTCTGTATCCGACCCCCAGGCTGGGAGGACCGTTCCTTCCAGAATAAAGCTTTCACCCTGCTCAGACCCCTCCTGCCTCCCCCCACCGTGGGTCAGACCCCCTGTAACAGCCAAAGCCTTGCTGCCCTGTCCCCGGGTGCCATCTGACCGGGTTCTGCTCCTCTCCCGCAGTCCTGGCACAAGTCCTGCTTCCGCTGTGCCAAGTGTGGCAAAAGCCTGGAGTCCACCACCCTGGCAGACAAAGACGGGGAGATCTACTGCAAAGGTGAGTGCCCCCCTTCCCGCTGGCTATTCCTGGTCCCCGAGGGGTGGGTGGGGGTGATGAAAACCCCTCTGCAGGAAACCAGGGGGTGGGACTGGGCTCTGGGGAGGTGGTGGCCCCAGAAGCTGCGTGTGGGGACTGGCTGGTCAAGGAGTTGGGGGATTTCCTCTCTGTTTGCCCAACAAATTTGGCAAACCCAGTCCTGTTTAGGCAGTGCCTGCTTCGAGAGGAGGACCTGCTCCTGTCCAGCTGCTGGCCTTACCCGTCTCTCCCTTCCCGTCCTCTGCAGGTTGCTACGCCAAGAACTTCGGTCCCAAGGGCTTTGGCTTCGGGCAGGGTGCCGGGGCGCTCATCCACTCGCAGTGAGGCACCAGGAGCCGGGCTCTCTGCTGGCTCAGGGCTTGTCTGCTCAGGGCCTCTGCTGCCCGACCCTCCCCACACCCGCCGTGAGCATCCTCACCGTCGTCAATAACCACCCGCCGCTTCTCAGCACGAGCCCCTTCCTCCCCGCCCTGACTCAGTGCACCCTGAAGCTGTGGCAGTCCCAGCATCGTCCCCATCGGGTCCTGCTGGTGTGGGGGGACAGCTCACACCCACCCGCGGCGAGGGCCCCGCACCCCAAACGTGCTGCTGCTCCGCGTCACCCATCCCGCCGGGATGCGTGCTCAGCCGCGCCGCGCCACCGAGCAAGCAATAAACGTCAGAGCTGACCGATGCCTGGCCTTGCCAGAGAGTTTATTCCCTGTCTGGGGCTGCAGAGGTGCACTGGGTGAGCCGGAGGTCTGGAGGGAGAGGGAGGAACGGGAATTGTTTGCAAGCATGGCTTGCAATTAAAGGGAGGAACTGCTGGGTGCAGTTTGATACGGCCCAGCTGTGGCCAGCTGTGCCCCGGGCCGGGCTCTCCCCCAGCTCCTGCAGTCAATAACCAGTTCAGAGGCAGCAGTTGCTGCTGGGAGGCCCAGGACAGACCTTCTTGGGTGTAGTTTCTCGGTAGCACACCACGCCTCTGGCACCCTTTCCAAACCCCTATCACTGCTCCGAGGTGGCGCCTCTCCAAACAGGCGTGCCCGGCAGTGCTGAATAACTAACAACTTTTCACCTACTCCCTGGATTTTTCGCCGTGCTGTGGATCATTAAGCCGGCACTTTGGCAGCTTCCCAAATATAATTCTTTTACATCTAAAAGCTTTACTTTCCTCCTGTGCTTCTCTCGTTTGACCGGTGTGACATACCCACAAGATCGGCCTCGCTGCAGCTTAATGAACAGGGAATTGAGTTTTGGCTTTATTATTTTATTTGTCTGAAGTTATAAACATTGTGGTTGAGTCAATGAGATGGGTGGTATTTTGAGAAGCACAACAGAGGCAGAAATCCTTCTGTGAGGCAGCACTTGGGCTCCTTTATCAACTTAAGCCCTGTCTCATGTTCATCACACCCTGGGACTTTACATGATGCTTTTGAAGTGGAGCATAAGAATCATAGATTCATAGAATGGTTAGAGTTGGAAGAGACCTTAAAGGTCATGGAGTTCCAAGCCCCCTGCCCTGGGCAGGGACACCTCCCACCACACCAGGTTGCTCCAAGCCCCATCCAGCCTGGCCTTGAACCCCTCCAGGGAGGGGGCAGCCACAGCTTCTCGGGGCAACCTCTTCCAGTGCCTCACCACCCTCACAGCAAAGAAGTTCTTCCTAAGATCTCATCTCAATCTCCCCTCTTCCAGTTTTAAACCCTTCCCCCTTGTCCTGTCCCTCCCCTCCCTGACCAAGAGTCCCTCTCCTGCTCTCCTGGAGCTCCCTTCAGATCCTGGAAGGCTGCTCCAGGGTCTCCCTGGAGCTTTCCCTTCTCCAGGCTGAACAGCCCCAGCTCTTCATAGGAGAGGTAACATCTTTAAAGATCTTAAAAAAATCCACCCCTTCCCGTACTCCAGCTTTCCCAGTCTGGGTCCCATTCTAGCTGGTCCCGTTGCTCCGGGGAGCGTGGCTTGGGTTTGGTGGGGCCGTTGCAGACAGCACTCGGTGTGTGGTGCGACCAGCCTGGGCTCAAGCGATGAGGTGGTGGGTTGGGAGCTGTAGCACGGCAGGGTCAGATACAGAAGCCTGGCTGCCCCGTTGGGCAGTGGCCCTGCTCCCCCGGGGAGGTGTCGGGAGCTCCCTGCTGCAGCACTGCTGCTGGATGGGCCGCAGGCGGGGATTGTGCCCAAGAACAATCGTTTAGTCAATAAAGGTAGAACCAGTCTTTCTTTAGTCTCTTCTTCCCATAGTTGTAGAGGTTGTGTCAGAGAGAGGGGACATACTGACATATCACAAGTGTGATGGACCCCAAAGAGGCCATTGGCTCCTGGAGACCTGGTCCAAGCCAGGGGAAAATGCTGGGTTTGGGTTTCAGGGGGTCACAGAGCAGAGGAGCCCTGCAGAGGTCTCGAGTCCAACCTCCTGTTTCAGGCAGGGCTAACTCCAAAGGTCAGGTTGATCAGAGCCTCTGGTGGCCAGTCGGGTTTGGGAACCCTTCAAGGATGGAGGTCCCACCACTATGGATCTTGTTGCACTGTACGCCCAGAGAAGGTTATTTTCCATGTGGCATTGGAGCTTCCCTTGTGGAACCTGTGCCCGTTGTCTCTTGTCCCTTTGCTATGCACTGCTGGGTCTCCCTTCTCCACAATCTTTCTCTAGGTAGTGGAAAACTGAAGTTTGGCCTCCTTGAGCCCTCTCTTCTCCAGGCTGGTGGGTCTCTGCTGAGCTTTGAGCTCCAGAGGTCCCAGGTGACATTATGGGCAGTGTCCTGGGACAGGAATCTTGACCTGAGGGTTTGTGATTGGTGTTGCACACCTGCTGAAGTTGTGTTTCTCACCTGATAATGGCTAAGGGAGTGACAGAGACCGACACCCCCAGCATCAGCAGAAGGTGTCAGCACGGGGACACTGGGATGGGCATCACTGGGGCTGCACATCTGGGCAGAGAGCATGAGGTGGGCTGGAGGAGGTGGTGGGGGAAGGCCCAAGAGCAGGATTCCAGGTGCTTTTTGGGTATCCCTTGCCCAAACTGCAGTGGGATGGCTGCAACCATCTGCTACCCTCTGCTGGTTACTGCTCCCCGAGCACGCCTGTGGCCCTGCACCGGTCAGCCGGCGTGTCGGGACGTCAGCACCCAAGAGTCGTCCAAGTCCCCGTGGAGGCAGCAGAGCCACGTTGCACCCAGCAGCACCCATCCCTCCCTGCTGCTGGCATGAGGGGCTGCCAGCCCTTGGGAAAAGGGCCATGGGACTCAAATCCACCTCCGAAGAAATGAACCAGAGGGTGGGCTCATGGCCGAGCACCTTGAGCCTGGAGGCTGGTGGTGATGGAACCACTCCAAATGGTTGGACTGGAGCCCTCAGAGCCCCGTGGCCGACGGTGCCAGGGGATTGCTTGGCTGTGAGCACTTTGTGGGAATGTCACCCTGCCCAGCTGAGCCCCACAGTTCCTGTTACGTGCCCGTAAGGGTTCTGTGCGGACAGGATGTGTGTGGGGACCACAGGTTCTCTGCTTGCTGGCAGCCTGATGACCCATTGGGTTTGCTGGAGGGCAAGAGCTGTGGTGTTGATCTCCAGGATGAACCTCCTGCCCTGCAGACCTGGGGTTGGACAGAGAGAGAGAGGAGGAGCTGAGAAGGACTTGGTCAAATCTCCTTCACGTCTGTGGCTGTGGGAAAACGAGCGTTCCGTGGTGGCTGGAGCCTGGAGAGGAAGCGAGCAGCAGAGCTGGGGCCTGGCGTGGCGGTGGGGATGGCAGCCGCTGGGTCTCCCCAGGATGGTGAGGAAGGAGATGGGGCTGGCTGATGAACCAAAAGTACCCATGGACATCCCAGCTTGCTGAAGCAGAGCTGGGAGTGACAGTCCCCGAGCTACTCCCAAATTTCCAGGGCTCAGCATCCTCATGTGTGGGAAAGCAGCCTTGGATGCTCCCTCAGGGAGGGAACCCACACATCTGCCCTGCTCCTGCTGAAGGTGCTGGGGTGCTCGGGGTGACCTCCGGGGCTGCACTGCCCCCCCAGGGCTGTCCCTGGCCCTGTGCTGCCTCTGGCTGCGGGGGTGTCGAGAGCCGCGGGGGTGCTGGGGCCGCCTGACGTCACCAAACCGGGTCTCCTGGGACAGCTGGGACCTCTGCCAGCGTGGCGAGGTTGGCCCCAGGGAGCACGAACCAGTTCCTGGCTCCGCCAGCTGCTGCCCTGCCCTCTTAATGAGGGATAATTAGGTGCATCTCATCAGTGCTGCAGACTTGCCCCCCAGCCATGCCGGCTGAAGGCAGGGCCTCCAGCAGGAACAGGGGACATGGAGGGGCTGGGGCGAGAAGGGCTCCAGCTGGGGACACCAGGGGTGTGTTGGGGTCTGTGGGGGTACAAGTTGGGTGATTTGGGAGGTGAGCACGGGGACAGCAGCTGCAAGCCAGGGAGCTGGGGGGCTGACCTGCGGGCCACCAGCTTCAGACAGTGACCCTGGCACATCCCCAGGAGGATTTTTTTCCCCTTCCAGACCTGGGCAAACGGACCCACACCCTCAGCATCTCCAGGGGCACATCCAGCTGCCCAGCAGGCTCTGGCCATCACCCCCTTTGGCAGCCCATGGCCATCAGGAAGGTCCCTGCTGGTACAGCCCAGTGAGCCCCCTCTGTGCCAGGCGCTGGCAGAGGAGCAGATGAGGCTGCAGGGGCCGGGAATGAGACGGGCTGGAAAGGAGACGTGTGTTTTGCTGCAGGGGAGGGTGAACTCCGGTGCTTCCCCCCTGCACAGGTCACACCAGGCTGGGGGACACTGGTCCCAGCTGTGGGACAGGCTGGGGGCTTCCTGTGTCCAAGGGAATTAGGGGGACAGGAGCTCTGCATGCTGAGGGCTGGGCCAGCACCCCTGGGCGCAGGGCTGGCTGGGTGTCAAGGGCTGTCCAGATTGCAGGGGACATCTCAGAATGGTGACACCAGACAGCTCCTGTCTGCGTGTGTCCCCCCTCCCAGGGTCCCCACAGACCCTGCCTGGCTGGTGCTGCACCCACAGCCCCCCGCCCCAGCTGGCACTGCACCCCATAATCTCTACCCTGGTTGCAGCTGCATCCCATCTGCCTTCCTGGCTGGTTCTGCACCCCACAGCCCCCCCAGCCCAGCCAACACTGCACCCCACAACCCCATCTGTAAGCAACACTGTGCCCCGTAACCCTCTGCCTGACTGCTGCTGCACCCCACAGTCCCCCCAGCACTGCAGCCTATAACCCTGTGCCAGCTGGCACTGCGCCCCCAACAGCTGGCACTGCACCCCCAACAGCTGGCACTGCAGCCCACGCCCAGGCTGCTGTGCAGAAGGCTCCAAGCCCTGCCCAGCCCCTCTGCCCTGCAGACCTGCACCCCAACCCTGCCTCTTCACGGGAGGACCCCAGGGGCAGCGCCTGCCCACGGGCACCCCGAAAATGCCTCCCGGGTGAAGCAGGGCTGCAGCGGGCCTGGCCAGGCTTCGTCTGGGCGTGAAGGGTGCCTGCACGGCAGGAGGGGCCAGGCGAGGCGGGGAGGAATGCGAGTGGGAGAGCGGCCGGGCATGTAGCGACAGCTCCTGGGGCGCGCGGTGTCGGGGATCCCACAGGCTGCAGGGAGCAGAGCCCCAGCAACAGGGCTGGCGGCCGGCATGGGGCNNNNCCTGACGTCACCAAACCGGGTCTCCTGGGACAGCTGGGACCTCTGCCAGCGTGGCGAGGTTGGCCCCAGGGAGCACGAACCAGTTCCTGGCTCCGCCAGCTGCTGCCCTGCCCTCTTAATGAGGGATAATTAGGTGCATCTCATCAGTGCTGCAGACTTGCCCCCCAGCCATGCCGGCTGAAGGCAGGGCCTCCAGCAGTGGGGCGTCTTGGCCCTGGGGTGCTGGGCTCCCACGTGGAGGGGCTGGGAATCCCCCGGCGGGTGATGCCCGGCTGCTCTGACACGAGGCGCTGAGGGTCCCCGGGGCGGGGGGTCTGAGGAACCGCTATGACCCCCGAGAAGGTGCTGAGAGAGGGGGTGCTGGAGAAGCGGAGCGGGGGGCTGCTGCAGCTCTGGAAGAAGAAGCGGTGCCTGCTGACGGAGAAGGGGCTGCAGCTCTTTGAGCCCAAGGGCTCGCGGCGCAAGGAGCTGAGCTTCGCTCGCATGAAGGCGGTGGAGTGCGTGGAGTGGAAGGAGCGGCACATCTACTTCACGGTGGTGATGGACGACAGCCACGAGATCGACTTCCGCTGCGCCCAGGAGGACCCGGGCTGGAATGCTGAGATAACCATGGGCCTCGTCCGCTTCAAGAACCAGCAGGCGATCCAGGTCGTGCGCGCCCGGCACAGCTGCCGAGCAGGTACCGGACCCCACACCACGCCATGGGTTGGGGGGGCCAGACGCTCCGGAGGATGAGGTCCCCAGCTGCCAGGTCCCACCTCCAAGTCACAGGGGGGGTCCCGTGGGTGGGGATGGGTCTGCAGGACAGTGGTCCCTGGTCCCCCCGCGCTGGCTGGGCTCTGCCCTTCACATCCCCCCCTGGGTCTCACCTCCCCGCATCCCTGGAGAGGGACTTTCTGACGCCCTCCCTTGGTCTGGGGTGGCCTCAGGGAAAATGGGGCTCTTTGCTGCCTTGCACACGGGCTGGCAGCGGGGACCAGGGCTGGCTCTGCTCCACAGCTCCCCTCGGGGCTGGATCCTGCCCCGTGTCCCAGCACTGGCCGGGGAGGGGTAACAAGCACCTTCTCTCTGCAGTGGTGCAGTTCGACGCAGACCCCGTGGGACAGTCCATGGACGCACAGAACATGAAGAGCAGGAGGGAGATGGCCTTCAGCTCAGCAGGCGGTGGGGAGAACGGGATCACAGCAGGCAAGTGAGGACACTGCTGCTTGCAGCCCAGGGACGGGGATGGTGGCCCCGGGGAGGCCAGTGCGGGCGCTGGCTCCCCCCTCCTGGGACAGGACAGAGGCACCCCAGGAGCTGGGCTGGCAGAGCTGCAGGGGACAACCCACATCCCCTTGGCATGACGGGGCAAAGGACACAGTCAGGGCCACCACCTGGGGCTCCGGACATGGCAGGAGGTGACACCCCTGCCTGGGGACCTGCCGTCCTTCAGCTGACATGGTCAGGACATTGGTGGACCGGTGGGGACCCCCGGGCCTCTCCTGCAGGACGGGTGGATGAGGTGGAGCCCGAAGGAAGCCGTGCCACAGTGAGCTCTGCCCGACTGCCAGTGACACTGGGACAGATGGATATGGCTGGGGACGCAGCCCCCCTGAGCCCCCGCACTGGGAAGGGACTGGAGAGCTGCTGCTGCAGCAGGGACCCCTCTGGACACCATACCCAGATGGTGCGGTGACACAGCTGTGCTGCTGGACACTGTCCTGCCCTCGGCTAATGGGGGATGCTGGAGAAGGCGATGGGGACCCCGACTCCCTGTACCTAAAGTATCCCCAAACAGGACCTTCTGCTGCTTACCCTGGTGTTGCTTTTTAATTTGTGGGACCCCGCAGGGTATGGGAGAGCACAAATCCTGCACAGAGCTTTGTCAGTCGTTAGCATCCCCCTAAATCTGCCCCGATTTCCTACAAGGCTGGGCTCCAGAGCCCGCTGCTGACACCCCTGAACCTCTCCTGTCACCCAGGCTGCTGCACCCGTGTCCCCAGGGATTCCCAGGGTGGTTTGCGGGACCCGGGACCAGCGCTGCCCGGCTGTGCAGGCAGGGACGGCGGGCAGGGGAAGGGATGGCTCTGCCCTGACAGGCAGCGCAGACGCCAGTGCCCGGAGCCACCAAGCTCCACAAGCCGGAGCCTGAGCCCCAGCCCCGCGGCCGCTGCAGATCCTCCCGGCTGCGTGGGAATCGGGGAGCTGTGGCAGCCAGCCCCAGCCCAGGGCCCGCACAGTGCCATCCCCACGCCAGGGCAGCTCCGGAGGGGCCTTGGGGAGGGATGGTGGCATGGCCAGAGTCCCCCCTCCCTGCACCGTGCAGGGCCAGGCTCCTGCTGGCTTTTTCCAAGACAGAGAAAATAATATTCCCAGAGCTGGGAGTAGGCAAGTTGGGTTTTTTCCACCCGAGGACGCCTGCTTGGCCACCCCTGTCCTCTGAGGTTCATCGGCTGAGAACCCTCCCTGCTCGTGAGTAGAGACACGGTGGGGGGGTGTCCAAGCTGGGGGGATGGAGGTGAAAGTCAGATCCAGAGCTCTGCACTGTCACCGTTCCACGGCAGGAACAGAGGGACAGAAACACGGAGGGGCTCCAGGGATGGCGGGACCTGGTCTAGGTGTGGGACCTCCTGCTCTAGGCACGGAGCCCTGCGTGGACCAGCCCCCCCAAACCAGGTCCCTGCATGCATTTTGGGGAGAAAGGTGTTGGAGCGTCAGCGGTTGGAGGCAGGTGCTGGCGCTCACACAGCATTTCCATGGCCAGGATCTCTGTCCTAGGGTTTCTCGTAAATCCTCACCTCCCGGGGTCAGGGGATTCAGGGAGGGTCGTTCAAATTCCTGTAAACATCCTGAGCCTGTCCCGGGGCAGGGCAACAGCCAGGGGTGGGGACCACCCAGCGTGATGGGTTTTCCAAAGTCTTCTGAATTTAGAGCCAGTTTTAGGTGGTCTGACCTCATTTTCTACTTTCCTGCTCTCTTGCTCTCTGTAAGTAGGTATTTTCTGTTTTCCAAGTCCCAGCAGGGAACTGGGGAAGAAAATCTTCAGGATGGGTGTGTGTGTGAGCACCAGCCCTGACCTCGGACACATCCACTGCGCTGCTGGATGAGGCGGCAGGGGGCTGTGATAGCTGGGAGCTGGGGGGAAATTTAGGCAGTTAATAGAGGAGAGGGACAGAAAGAGCAAGGCAAATCACCATGTCAGCATTTCAGGTCTGGGCATGGGGAAAGCCAAGGTTTTCTATCCCCGTTCTTAGTTCCTCACCACTCTGCAGACCAAGATGCAACCGGACCCCCTCCCCATACTGCGTATCCCCCCCAGGTGTGGGAGACTTTTCTGCACAGACACCTGAATCTGCCAGATCCTGCCTCGGCGGGTGGATTCGGAGCCTGGGCGCAGTTGAGAGCGGAGCCGGCGGCGTGTGCGGGTGGGAGGTGGGATGGCTTCACCCGCTGCCTGCGAGGGCTGAACTTTTCGTGCAGAGGAAAAGGTCACCCATGAAACTGAAAAGCAAATAAACAGCCAAGAGCCTCAGCCAGAGCGCAGAGCAGGGATGGGGCCGGCGGCTGGTGCATCCCCAGTAACGTGGGGCAGCACATTGCCCGCCCCGATGGGGCTCAGCGTTGGTGGGTGAAGATGGGGTGATTTTTCCTGGTGATAATCTCCTGCAGGCAGGGGCTCAGAGAGCAGGGGAATTTGCAGGGGGAGCAAACTGGGGGTACCGGGGGGGAGAAGGGCCCAGGAGCACCGCAGGAGGCTGAGCACCGGGAAACTGTTCTTACTTTTGATGATTTGCAAAGCATTAGGGATGCAAAGGGAGCTCGGGAGGTGCTCCCAGCCAGCCCCAAACGCAGGGAGAGGACACATGGAAAGCCTTTCTAGCACCCCTGTGGGTGGGGAAACCGAGGCACAACGGGGTGGTTGATCAGCATGTGGCCTCACAGCCCCCCCATCCCTCAAGCACCTTGGCTGGGGGAGAGGCTGGCTCCTGGGGACCCCCTTGCTGGGGACAGCAAGCAGAGCTGGGACTGAGCCCCAAAACGGAGCGAGGTGCCCTGGAGCCACCCGAGTTCAAAGGCAGGAGCCTGAAAATCCGGCTCTGCTGCTCCCAGCCCTGCGGTGCTCCTGCTCCATCGACCCTCCCCGTGCTGCTCGGAGGATGCTGGGGCTCCTCCCCAGGGACAGAGGCTCTGCCAGCACCCAGGGGTGCTGGGGATGGCAGCCTTGGTGCCTTGGTGAGGTTGAGCGCAGGAGTGGAATGGCAGAGGGAGCTTCAGGGCCCTTTTTTTCCCACATGATGAGATGCCACTGCCCAGCCCTGGCTTTGGGGTCAGTCTGGGGCTGGGTGGACCCCACAAACGTGGTTGGTGGTCATGCTCCCCACGGACGGGGGTCTGTGGCACAATGGGGACAGTGCTTTTTAGCAGGTGAGACCGTGTGTGGCTCTTCCACCATCCTGTGCCCTGTGGGGAGCCTGGCAGTGCCTTGTTTCTCCTGTGAATGTCAGTGTAGTTTGTGGGTGGCTTTTCCTCAGATAAAAATGAAAAGGAAAAAAAAATCAGAGATGTAGCAAGTAGTGTTATTTCTTTTTAGCTTTGGGTCAAGTGTGGCTTCCGTCAGATGGTCTGTTACTCGTCCTTAATTATAATTCCTAAATCACTGGATTTTTTTTTGGAATCCAGAGCCTGTCCCAGGCAGTGCCAGGCCTCGTGTCCCACTGTGCCCACATCCTCCGGGGGAGCCGATGGCTGGGACACCCACACCACTGCTGTGCTGGGTTTGGCCACCTCCAGTAAAGTCCTCTTGCGTTTGAGTGCGGGAAGAAATGCTGTGAACTGTAATACAGAACTTGGGGTGAGGCAGTGGGGCCCAGGCGTGGATGGCAGGGACGTTCTCCATCCCCAGTGTCCTGACACTGTCTCCTGGAGAGGGTGTCCCAGGGAGGTGCAGGTGGGGTGGGCAGTGAACATGGTTGTGGGCATCACCCACCAGCAGAGCTGGTGGAGCCGGTGGGAGGGAAGGGGCTCACCATCCTGTCTGGCACTGCATGAAGAAATAAAAGTAGTGGCCAGACGAGCTGCAGAGGGCAGCAACGGAGCTGAATACACGCCAGCGCCTGGCTGTCACCTGCTGTCCCCGAGCAGCAGTCACCAGGCTGCCCTGGTGATGGGCAGGCTCAGCCCGGCCTTGCAGTGGAAGGGGATGCTGAGATGTGTGGTGTGTCTCAGAGACAGATGGGAAGGCTTGGAAATACTCCAAGAGTGTCTAAAAAGTGTGTCAGGATCTCTGCCTGGGCCTGAAATTTTGGATTATTTGGAATAGCATGTTTGTTTTTTTTTTTCCCTGTGAATTATTTTGCCATAGGCTGAAAACCAGGCTGGATTTTAGGATATTTAAACTGACATCGCCATTGAACCGTGTCAGCCCATTAGCACGGACAGAACAGCCAACATCCCCCTCCTGTATATAGGAGCTGACAAGATTGACATTGGGAAGGTTTCATGTGTCACTTGGCAAAACCACAGAAAGCTTAAAGTCTTCAGTGGGTGGCTCAGCTCTGTTTTAATAATGTAATTTATTTTTTTTAATAAGTAGATAATTCCTCCTTGATTAATCAGGAGTGGCAGGAGGCAGGGAGCACGTGCTGCTCCTAAAGAACCCCTTGGCTTTGAGAGACCCCTCCACAGCTTTTACACCTCCTGCGAACATTTCAAGTCTCCACAAAGCATTCCAGCTGAGAATGACAACTTGTCCCACAACACTCCTAGAAGCTGGGGGTATTTCTCCCATTTTGTGAAAATTGTCCTGACTTTGGATCCAGCCCCACAGCTGCTTCCACACGGATTTACTGCCTGCAGCCCTACAAGGTGGGAAGAGCGGGTCTCATACTCATGGACGAGAAGGCTGAACGCAGGCGTTGTCCCCAGATGGTGTCCAGCCAGGTAGGTGGCTGGAGAACGCTCTCCAGCTGCAGTAACTCTCTCTGGGAGACCAGGATGCGGAGCAGCAGATCCCAAATGGATGAAGATCCTTTGCCCCACTGGGCAGTGGGTGACCAGAATGTCCCAGTGGGGCTGATGCAATGGGGTAATGATGGGCAGGGCAGAGACCTGAGCTGGGAGAGGTCTCTCAGCCCCGTGGGGCACGTTTGGGGTCAGGCCTGGGGCCTCGTTGGGTCCATGTCTGACTGTGATGGTCACCCAATTTCTGGGCCACTTTCCATCTTCACAGCTGTCCCCACCGCCAGCTCTGCCTGACACCTCAGGGATCGCCCAGGTTTGGTGAGACTCACAGAGTCAGCAGGCTGAGAAAACCCTTTGAAGGGCTACAAAAAACGTTGGTTGTTGGAGACCCTCCCCAGGAGGCTCTCAGCCTCTGCTGACACAAACTGAAGGAGCAACGGACAAGCTGGATCCCTTCTGGCAGCTTGTGGGGGTTGAGAGCTGCTGGACAATCTGCAGGAGAAACACCCAGGCAGGGACCGTTTCATCTGGAAAAGTCACACGGACCCTCACGATTTCATTGCGACGTGGCACTGCGGTCCCACCAGCCTTGCAATCTCCTTGCTTGTGGGAGGTGACCTCAGTGCTCCCATGTCTCTGAGCTGTTCCACAGAGGGAAAACCTTCTCCCCCGCCATGGAGGCTTCTGTGGGGCATCCTCTGTCCCAGCCCAGTGGGAAACCTGAGGCAGCTGGTGGGCTCCTGCCATCAATCCTGGTGTTCGGGCCTGGCTCTGAGCGTGGCAGCTAAGGGGTGGGATGGACATGTTTGGAGACTGAGGTCCCAAAGGACAACAGAGGCTCAGCTGTTGTTTCTAAGTCTGTCCTGGACGCCCTGGGAAGCCCGTTGTCTTTGTGAATGCCATCGGGTGGACAAAATGAGGATGGTACTTTGAAGAGGGTAAGGACAGGATGAGCGGGATGACTCCAGGGCCTTGAGGAACGAAAAGGGATCTCTGCTGCATCTCTGCTTCTTCAGGGAAATAGGCTTTACATGGGACAACCGAACTGCTCACAGGGGTCAGTTATCTTTGAACTCGGAAGCCCAAAATCTCCAGCAGTCAGGGACACCTGTGGCCCCAGTGCGGTTCTACCGAAGCCGGAGGGCAGCCGTGGTGGCCCCTGCCACGCGTGTGGGGCTGATGCCCAACGATGAGGAAACACCGACACCCCCCAGGGCCTCAGCATGTCCACAGGGAGAGAGAAACTGCCCACATCCACCGAAACACATGCAGGGTTGTCCACCTGTAAGAGACCGAGCACAGGTGACCTGTAGGACCACTGGGATGTTAGGACACAAGTGGGCTGTCCTGGGGGATTTGGTCCTGGGTGGCCCTGGCTTCCCCGTACAGCTCTCTGGGAATCATCTGTTGGCACTCAAGCTCTCCATGGCAGCCCGTGGGGCTTCACTTGAATCAGTGGCTCCCAAGAGCAGGGGGATATTATTTTACTTTGAATTTGGCCTCAACATTGGTCTACCCCATAGATTTCCAGGCTGTCCCCTTCCCACCTGCCAGGAGTCAGAGCACAATCTCAGGTGGCACCTAATAAAATAACCCCTCATCTTGAGGCAGCTCATTGTGGTTTGTGAGCCAGGGATGGAGACCCAAAACATCCTCATCCTCTTGGCTGGAGAGGAGGGACACTGAGACCATGAGCTCCTGCGAGTCCTTCTGCTGCTGACCACCCCCCAGCAGTGCTTGGAGCTTTGAAATCGATGCTGAAGCCGTGAATCGAGGGGTCCTGCTATCCCATCTCTCGCTTGCCCTTTCCTCCTCCTCACGCCAGGTCCCAGCAGAGGAGGAAACCTGAGACTGAAGCAAATGGCATCTGAAGAGCCCCCGGGCCGTCTGCGGGAGCTGGTTGGATCCCCGGGGCAGGGCTGTGGGGAATGCGGCGCCTTTGTCACAGGCTAATTTTGGCTCCTCTGTGCCCTGAAAACAATCCCAAGGCAGCCGGGAGGAAAGATGCTGGAGGCATGGCCCCGCGGGGGCTTTTGCCTTATAAAGGTCTAACGGGGCTGGTATAAAGTCTCCTCCTCGGCGGCTGGGAGTAGATCTGCTCTGCTGGAGCCGGGGAAGGGGAAACGTCCTTGGAGGGGCACAGGAGGGTGGGCACAGGGGGTTCTCCTGCGTTTGCTGGGACTTGACTACTGCAGGTCAAAAAAGGATGGCCATTGCCACTGTCACCATCACTGACCTCGCACCAGCCTGGGGGTGATGCATCACCCCCCGGGCACGATGCATCACCCCCCGGGCACATCTTCCCCCTTGGTGTCCAGGATGGGGGGAAGGAGCCAGGGCAAGTGGCCGTGCGTCCCAGAGCAGGACTGGGGGGGCTGTCATTGCTCCCCAGCACAGGAGCTACCCTTTGCATGCAGCTGCGTGTCCCTCCACGACCATAATAGCCTCTGGATTAAAATGCCGGGCATTGTCCCTGCCGGGCTGCGGGCTGGGAATTGTTTGCTCCTAAACTTGCCCCTAAAAATATCCCAGGGAACAGGTGCCACCTGCCCCCCTTGGTCCATGCCTCCTCCTGCGGGACACCGGGCAAGGGCCGATGTGGGGTGCAGGGGGGCCAGACTGCCGGTTCTTTGCTGCTTTCCAGAAATTTCATTGGGGAAAACATCAGGGCTTGGAGGGGCTGGGAGTTGCTGGAGCATCCCAGCTGGGTGAGCCTGGCTGGTCCCACTCCCCAGAGAGGGGTCTGCCCCATCCTCGGTCCCAACCCACCGCCTGTCCTGATGGTGTAACCCCACCTTTGCTGTTCTACCCCATCATCCCTCAGCGATGTGCCCTGGCCTGGCCTGGGGTGGCTTTGGTCTTCTTGAGCTCTGACAGCTCCCGGGAGGCCTGTTGGCAGGAGTTCCCTTGGGAGCATCGCTCTGCACTTGCAGCGTTGCAGTCCGTGTGTGCACCATCGTGTGTGCACCATCATATGTGCACCATCGTATGTGCACCACCATTGTGTGTGCACCATCGTGTGTGCACCATCGTGTGTGCACCACCATTGTGTGTGCACCATCGTGTGTGCACCATC
>VZRU01016444.1:10478-36917 GCA_013398155.1 Pedionomus torquatus | reverse complement strand
TAAGATGGGGGTGCCCTAAGCCAGGGCTGCATTAAGCTGGGAGTGCCCTAAGATGGGTGTGCCCTAAGATGGGGGTGCCCTAAGACGGGGGTGCCCTAAGCCAGGGGTGTATTAAGCCGAGGGTGCATTAAGTCAGGGGTTCCCTAAGCTGGGGGGGCCCTAAGCCAGGGGTGCATTAAGCTGGGGGTGCCCTAAACTAGGGGTGTCCTAAGATGGGGGTGCATTAAGCCGGGGGTGCCCTAAGCCAGGGGTGCCCTAAGATCGGGTTGCCCTAAGCCAGGGCTGCATTAAGCTGGGGGTGCCCTAAAATGGGGGTGCATTAAGCCGGAGGTGCCCTAAGCCAGGGGGTGCCCTGCTCTGCAGGTCATGTGTGTGTGTCACCCCACGTTGGAGACGGTGCCCCCAGGTGTGCACGGCACGTCACAGGGCTTGCAGCGAACGTTTGCCCACAAGAGGGGATTTGTGCTATTTTTACTGACCACTTGCAGGCGGGCTGCCGTTTAATACTCCCCCTTCGCCGCTGGCCCCCGCAGTGTGCGGCTCTCCGGAGGCCAGGCGTCACCTCCCTCCTGCACAGCCCCGAGGTAAGGCGCTGCCGGGGGTCCCCCGACTCGGGTCCCCCCACCCACGACTCCCTGGGTGGTGACACGGGCACACGTGTGACACGGCTGGTACCTGCACGGGGAGACGTGGCAGAGAGGAGCCCCCGGCACTTGAAATTGTCTGAATTCTTCCCCCTGTCTGAGGGTGCTCAGGCATTTTCTCTGCTCTTGGAGAAGGGGTTGGTGAGTCCACAATGGGGAGCAACACCACCAAAAATACCCAGCTGGGCTTATGGAGCTGAGAGTTGATTAATTTTTCCCCAAAACAGGGAAACGGGACCTTTTTGGGGAGCTTTTGCCCTGACTGCTCACAGTCCCTTGTGTGACAGGGCGGTGAGGATCAGTGTGTGCGTGTGGCATCGCCTTGGCTGGGCACATGTTGTTGGTGTGTGTCCGGTCCCCTGGGATGTGGGAGGATGTCAGGATTGAACAAGGCTTATTTCTTTTAAGGATTTCCATGATATAAAGGTTTACTGAGTATTTTAAGCTTTTCCTGGCTTGTGGCATGCATGCAGTGCAGAATTATCTTGTCCAGATCCTCTCAGCAGGGAGCAAAGTCTCTTGTGGATGCTTCAGATCAGGCTGGAGCCCAAAAGTCCCTGCAAGAGGTGGCTGGGGATGTCTTACCGGCACAGCTGAGACCTGGCTGGCCTCTGGGAAGCAAATGCAGCAATATCTCTCCCTAAAAATTGATTGACCTTGGTAGAGGTCACCAGCCCGAGGTGTGGTGTGGGTCCCACCTTCTAGGGCCACCAGGCTTTGCTCCGGCGGGGGACGCTGGAGACCCTGAGAGGCTTCACCCAGTCCTCGCTCTCCTCCAGGGAGCCATCAGCTTTCCTGCCTGCCCCAAAGTAAACTGGGGGGAGCAGCTGGGACCCGACCCCTCGATGCAGCAGTGTCAGGCGAGAGGAGCCGCCTTGCCTGGATGTCCTCTGGGACATTTGTTGCGCTCCAAAAACTTCCAAAAAGACATGAAACCGGTGGCTGGCTCTGGCTACACCTGCCTGACATGAATTTGGGGACAAAAAAAAAAAAAAAAAATCCCGTTCTTGGGATTTTTCCTTGTAAATCCAGACATCTGTTAGGGGGAGATAACCCCTGCTGGGATTCTATGGCATTCCCCTCTTAAGCTCCAGTCCTTCAGGTCAGGGCTCTGGCCAGGCAGCGGGGGGCAGGGAGAGGGGACAAGGATGAGAGGATGGAGCTGGGAGGTGCACTGAGGTTTGCTCGGGGTGGGCTCGATGGCATACGAGACCAGAATTGTTCATTTTTCTATCCCTCAGAGGGAAATTTAAAACAGTTCCCCAATTCAGGGGGATGTAAAGAGACCGAGGCAAAAAATCCCAACTTTGCCCTTTGAGTTCTAAGGGAAAGGAGTAAGCCCACTGCTGGAAAATGCTGTTGCTTTCTGAAATATGGCACCAGTTTGTTACTCCTGGTTGTAAAGATTACAAAAACCTAATCGATTGGCATTTCCCCCCACATTTTTCTATTCCTTAGGCTTAGGCAGTGCCTCGGCAGGAGCGGGAAGTGTTAGGGGCAGTGAGGGGAAGCAGGACAGGCAGTGCCTTGTGGAGCAGCTGCCAGGGCAAGGGCTTACCAAGCAAATTTAAAATATGAAACCACGAGTATTTCACCAGCGACAAGGATGCTAAAGAAATCCCCTCAGAGCTGCGCGTTGTGGCTTGTTGCCCCTTGATCTGTCACTCCAGAGATCTATTTTGGCTCGGGGAGCTGTGGGATGGGACTCCCCGAGCCAGGGCCATGTGGGGGACCCCGAGGCACCCCGGCTCTTGTGGTGTTTCCATCGCGCTCGGCTCCATCCCCTCGCCCCGGGCTGGGGTGGGGGCCGCAGCCGGCGGGGGAGCAGCTCGGTGCCTGGGAAAGGCCCCGAGGAGCCGCAGACCGAGTCCCGCAGGGCCGGCTGGAGGCGGGTTGGAGCTTGCCCGAAATCAGTTTTCCTCAGAGCCGGGAGGTTCGTCTCCGTGTTTCTCAGCGGGATGGAGAAGTTGCCGAGTCGCTTCCCTCCGCCGACAGCACGGGGCAGCACCGGACCTTGGGAGCATCCCACCGCCGGCGCTTTCGGGTTTGGGTGGATTTGGAATCTCTTTTCTCGCCTTCTTTCCCCAACTTTTTTTTTTTCTTTTTCTTGTCTTTTTTTTTCTTTTCCTCTTTTTATTTTCCTCTTTATTTTTTCCTCTTTCTTTTTTTTCCAGTCACACAGCACACCGCCACAATGCCAGAGCCGTAAGTAGCACAACTTTCCCTCAAATTTCATTAAAGCCTCCCGGGGCTGCTGCGCCGCTCCTGCCAGCTGAGCTTGTCCATTTTTGGGGAGTTCTGCTGGGAGACGAAGTGGTGCTTGAGACCTCTGTGCCGCTCCCCTTGCAAAACTATCTTTCAGTTAAAATTGTTAGCAATTTTGATGTCCAAATTCAGACCTTGGAGCCTTCCCAGATCCCGAAATAGGGATCGGAGGTGGGTGGCAGCACTCACTTTGCCGTGAGGCTCTTGGTAGCACATCACAGACAGAACAAGTTCCCCAGCGTGAAGAGAAGGGAGAAACCTCCCTGTGAGGCTTTTGTCAAGCAACCATGGGGAGATGCACCAGCCCTGAACACCTGCACAGGCTCCAGCATCCTGCGTGCCAGCCCCTGGCTGCCTGGGGAAGCTGGGAGTGAGGGTGTTGTGGCCCAAACTGCGGGGACCGAGCCAGGGCTGGCACCGTGACAGCCCCTGTGCTGTGTCTGAGTGGCGTCTCGGCTTCCCCAGCAGTGGCCTTGAGCTCCTCACTGCATGTCCAGAGAGCTCGGCCATCTCAGACCCGGCTCACTTGCAGATGGCAACTATTAGGTAGTAGAAGTAAGGAAACCAGCTGCAGTCACGTGAGATGCTTCTCTTGACTGTCACCTCCTCTTCACTGTTGCTCACTGATGCCCTGTTCTCTTCCCTTCTTCCTCACTGCTCCTTCCCGGACACATGCCGGCCTGCAGGGAAGTAAGTGCCTTTCCTTTCGGGAGCAATCTCGATGCTACTCTGCTTTTGCTGTGGGTTTGTTCTCAAAGGTGGTGTTTATTCCTTTCCCTTTCCCCTAGAGAAAATCCAAGATCACAGCCTCACGCAAACTCCTGTTGAAGGTGAGTCTCGAGGGTTGGAAACTCCCTGGGGTTTGTCTCTCTGGGGAAGAGGAGCCAGGGTTGAAGCGCGTGGTTGGGGGGACAGTGATGAGGAACGGCAGAAGAATGGGCCTTGGGGAGCAGCTCCCGCTCACATCTCTCGTCTCCTCAAAAATCCTCACTCATGTGGGCTTTGTGGTCCAGCCACCAAACAAACCTCCCCTCACCTCCCCATTACAAAGGTGGGGAGAGACTCTGATGCCTTCGGCTCTGAAGCCACAGACCTGGTGTTGGTGCACCAGCAGCTCTGCAGCACAAGCTCAGGACCTCCCTGGGTTGTGGCTTGGGAAAATCATTTACTGCCACAGCAGAGCAAACCGATGCAAAGAAAGTGCCAGCATCAGCATCCCTGGGACCACCACCTCCACAGCCCCATGGCTCCTCTGGCTCTGCTGATCCCCCGGCCCCCAGGGTCACCACACTAAAGGTGTAGGGATTTTTTTGATGTGTGTTTCAGCTGCACAGCGATGTTGGGAGGACAGCTACAGCTGGGAGGAGGTCTGGGAGGCTGACAGGACTGTCCCATCGGGATGTTGTGTGAGAAGGCTCAGGGGTGACAGAGGAGCCTCTCGGTTCACCCTTCTGCCTTTCACTTGTGCTTATAGAGTCTGATGCTGGCAAAAGCAAAGGAAGAGTGGGATCAGGAGATCGTGGACAAGCAGTCAGAGAAGGAAAGATACCTATCTGAGAGGATCACACCGCTGCACACCAGCGGGCTTTCCTTGAGCCAGCTCCAGGTATTTCTCAGGTTTGAGGGTGGTGTGAGCTCCTTGGGAGCATGGGGAGCATCGCTCACGGCTCTCCTGTTGTGCTTGTCCCTCAGGACCTATGCAGGGAGCTGCACGAGAAGGTTGAAATTGTGGATGAAGAGAGATATGACATAGAAGCCAAATGCAACCATAACACTCGGGAGGTAGGAGGCAGGATGGGCTGTTTGCTTCTTCATTAACTCCCTCACAGGTGGTAGCTTGGGCCTCGATGGGGGTCTCCCATGGACTGGGCTGAGCGTGGATGTGGGACGTGCATCAGGGTCACCTAAAGGTTGGTACTTGCTCTGCAGGGCATCACTCAGCAGCAGGTTCATCCTGCCTCAGGGTACTTGGACGTGTCCACTGGGTCCACAGGCAGCCTCCTCACTCTCCTGGCCACCCTTGTGGGTCTAAAGAGCTCCTTCTCATGGTACAGCTGCTGAGTGGGTTGGGAAAAGGCACTGACAACAGCCGTACTCAAGTGGACAGTTCCTGGGTGAAGGTGGTCCTCATGGCTGTGGTAGAACCACAGACCCTTCTGGGCTCAGTGCAGGCAGAGATTCCTTCTTCACACAGGAGCTTTTTGTGCAAGGCAGCCATAATGACCTCCTGCTCTTCCTCTTTTCCTCAACCTGCAGATTAAAGATCTAAAAATCAAAGTGCTTGATCTTCGAGGAAAGTTCAAGCGACCCCCCCTGAGGCGAGTACGTGTCTCTGCTGATGCCATGCTGAGGGCTCTGCTGGGCTCCAAGCACAAGGTGTCCATGGATTTGAGAGCCAACCTGAAGTCTGTCAAGAAGGAAGACACAGAGAAGGTGGGTGACTCTTCTAGAGTCCAAGAGATGGAGACACCCGGGGATGTGCTTGACCTTCTCCAAGGTCCCCCGTGAAGCCCATGTGGGTTGTGGTCACCCCACGTAAGCCTCAGAAATATCATGGGGCAGTCTTTGTGAGGCACTGCCCATTGTGGGAGGTTGTGGGACCACATGGGAGCAGTTTGACTGGGCCAGGTAACTGGTGAACAATAAGTGAAGGTTTAGGTGTATGTCCATGATGCTTTTCCCTCCCAGAGCATGTGGGAGTCTTCCATTGGGACTCCTTTGGCATGTCTGTTGAGCTGCACTTGCGGAGTTTGGTCTTTGGTCTTCTAGGGAATCAGGAGAACTCCTGTTTGGTATAAGCACGCCCAGAAAACACCCAGGAAACTCCCAGATCCAGATTAGATAAGGCAGAGCGAGCCCAGCACGCTTGGCCTGAGATAAATGGCCCAGCTTTGCAGAGATGCGAGAGGGGAAAGTCTCAATACCAGAGCTGGAGAGTGATGCCCAAACCTGCCTGGGGTGTGCAGGCACCCTGCGGCAAGAGTTGTGCTGCTTTGCTAAGGTCTCTTTCCAAAGGGATTTTACCCTTTGGTCTCATCTCAGCAGTTCAGATGTGGAACCCAATTTTCAATTATTTTTCCTTTTCTCCGCCCTGTTGATAGCATAGCACATTTTCAGTCCTTTGGGTAGAAAACTGTGTTTACAGTCTTCAACGCCAGGTGGTGAGCAGATTTGAGTTTATTTTAGATGTCGTGAGATGGTGTTGGGGCATGGCTTGTAATCTATGAATGCTTGTGGGTTGGCAGAGCAGACACCTGGGCACACTCCCAGAGCTGCCGCCACCTCCCCATTCTGTCCTGCGAGTGGCAGCCAGGCTCTCACTGCCACACCAGCAATCCCAGTCCCCTCCAGGAGCTCTGAGATGGGTTTTATGTGGGCTGGGAGGGCTGTGCAGAAAGTGGTTTTGCTTGCATTTGCCCCAACGTGCTGGTGTAAACCCAGAGTCAGTCCCATGTGCTGGTTTCTTCCTCCTAAAGAAATCTTCTGTGATTTTTTGTGCCTTCTGGCTCATTAATGCAACATAGCTAGGCTTTGAGGGGGTATCCTCATGAATCCAGACCTCCCTGTGGAGATCAGACCACTGCTGCCGTCTTCCTGGTCAGCTCCATGTGCAGGGACATACGGCAGAGCTGGCTCTGAGGGAGAGGGTGTTTGCAGTGGGGCAGCTGCCCTCCTCGTGCTGCTTCTGCACTGGGGGGCTGAGACCCCCTTTTTGATGGGGTGGGACAGCGCGGGACTGCTGACCATCCTGTCACGTGGCCATCACAACCCCCATCCCCACCCTCCCCGGCAGGAGCGTCCCGTGGAAGTGGGTGACTGGCGCAAGAACGTGGAGGCCATGTCGGGCATGGAGGGGCGAAAGAAGATGTTTGATGCTGCCAAGTCCCCCACGGGCCAGTGAGAGGTAGGGGACTGGTCCTCCTTCCCCGTGCTGCCTGCAGCATCCCCAGTCTGTGCTTTTGGTTGGCCAAATGCAGAGACCGCCCCCACTCATTACAGAAAAAAGCATCACATGCCCCATCTCCCACCCTACACTGGGGACGGGTGTCTGTCCTGCACGTTCCCACAACGAAGCCTCTGCCAGCAGCTACCCTTGTCTCCCAGCTTGTTCTTGCTGGCTCTCTGGCATCTGCTGCCCACACCACACTTACCCTGCATGCCAAGGGCATCTCTGGCACCACTAAAGACTCTGCCCCACTGCTCTGCTCTATTTCTTCCCCACAGGAGCAATGGGAAGAAGAGCCTCCCCAGGCCTGCTGCCTGCCCCCTCCCCCTTGCTACCCCTCCGTGCTCTTTGTGCCTTTACCCTGAATTCAACTCAGAGCTGAAACGTGTGGACAACTGTTTAGGAATGAGACGTGAGCTTCTTTCTCTCAGCACCACCAGCAGCTCTGCTCCCGCACAGCCCCAGCACAACAGCTCCTGAAATCTCCTGCACGGGCCATGCTGTCCCCAAGGAGCCACTGGCCACCCCTCCCCTCCCAGCACTGCAGAGAGCCCCTGGAGATGGCTGCTGGTCCTCCCACCTCCCCATCCTCTGCTGGGCGCAGCCCAGGATGTACCCGCGCGGCCGCACGTGTATTAAAGGACGGTCTCCCGCGCAGAGCACCGTGTGGGCTCATCTCTGTGGGACCATTGGCCAGGGGGGAGGTGCTGGTCAACAGCGTGGTGGGGAAGACACCCTGGTCCTTTCCTGCCACCTGGCAACGTCCCCATGTTGGTGCTCAGGCCAGCAGCACAGCCTAGGATCAGACTTGCCTTGGCCTCCTCTCTTCCAGCCCCACAGGCTGCTCCACCAGCTCTGCTGAGACCCCCAGCCCCAGACACGGGCCAGTGAGAGGTAGGGGACTAGTCCTCCTTCCCCGTGCTGCCTGCAGCATCCCCAGTCTGTGCTTTTGGTTGGCCAAATGCAGAGACCACCCCCACTCATTACAGAAAAAGGCATCACATGCCCCATCTCCCACCCTACACTGGGGACGGGTGTCTGTCCTGCACGTTCCCACAACGAAGCCCCTGCCAGCAGATACCCCTCTCCCATCCCACACACCGCAGCTCTCGCTGGGCTCCAGAGATGCACCAGCCTCCCAGGCAGCAAGGCGTGGGTCTCAGCGTGGGGATGGCTGTCTGCTGGCTCCCCCCACCCCTCCTTCTCCTCCGGTTTTGGGAAAGCCTTCAGAGCTTGCTCACCCAGGCACCAGCTCCCCACCGGCTGCCCCATCACAGGCACCAGAGCTGTGGGAAGTGCTGCAGCCCCACTTGAGGGCTTAGTTAGAGCAATGGGTCAGGAAAGCATGAGGTGAATATACCTTTTGGGCCAAACAGCTCATGTTTCCTCACCAGTCCTATCATTTTCTATTTTCCAGCCCCCCAGACTGCAGCAGGTTCAGTGCCAGTGACTGGAGATGTGGCGGCTCATCCCCAGAGCTGGGTTGGAGAATTGTTGAGAATTAGCACCGTATTGGGTCTTCTGCTTGGTTGCAGTGCAGGAGATGCTGAGGCTCAGCTGCCACAAGGTACTCCTGGTGGTTGGAGCAGTGCCTTGTCCATGTCCCCAAGGTACCCAAAGGAACCACATGGTTGCATGGTTGCAGACCTGTGCCCCGCGGTGGGTGTTTTGCTGAGCACAAGGCTCTCCTGCTTGGGTCAGGGGATGGATCCAACTCCTCACCTCTGCTCTGGAGCTGCTTCTGTGGCTCTGGGTGAGCTGGGAGCCCCCTTGGTCAAAAGGGCAGGTTGAGCGTTTCGTCCCACCTTCCCTTGCACCAGGCCAGCTCTGCAGCTCTCCAGCCGCTGTGTTGTGAGCTTGTAAAGTACAGAAAATGCTATTAACTCAGAGCAAAGTACAGGTTACCAGGCAGGCACCAGGGCTGGGCGGAAACAGCACCAAAAAGTGCGTGGTCTCCAACCAACAGAGCTCAGTCTTCCCAGAAAAAGGTTTCTTCAGGGGCAGAAGAAGGTGGCTCCACGCAGTTGGCTCTTGCAGGACTTTGTGCAGCAGGCTCTGGTAGCTCAGTGGCCAGAGGTGCAAGCGAAGGAGAGCCACTGTGGGGAGCTGGGTTTGGGCTCCAACGTTGGGGGGGGCAGCTGGATTGCTCTGGGCATCACATCCCCTCCTTTGGCCAGTTCAGGGATGCTGAGCCAAACTGCTCACTTTTGCCCCTGGGCATAGAGGATAAGGGCAGACTGTGAGTGAACACTTATTTCTAGCACAGTCATTAGCACCCGGGCTGCCACGCCACCCAGCTGCTCCTTCGCAGAGAAGACTCAATATGAAAACTCTTCCCCAAACTAGTGTTAAATCAGAGGTGCCTGTCAGCTGGAAAATACACATTCCCTGCCTTAGCAAGCACAGATGCTCAGACTTTGTCTTTCCGCCTGACCCTCCGTTCCCATCAGCATCCCACTGAGTGGGGCCAGGGCCACCCCCTGCATGGCTGGAGCGGTTGCATGGCACACAGAGCTTTTTCCACCTACATTGTCCTTTCCAAGCTTGATTCAGCGGAGCAGCTGCAGCCCAGCACGGTGTGAGAACTTGCAGATCCTTTGTCCTCACCCTGCGCACCTCAGGACAGGATCCCAGCAGGAATACCCCTGGGAAGCAAGTTCCCACCTTGGCCCACCCAAGTGATGCCCCTCTCAGAGGTGGTTGGAGATTGTGCACGGGGACGTCTCACCACTGAAGGCAAAGGGTTTCAGCTACGATCTCGACCCTCTGAGCTCCTGCCCAAGCGGGAGCCCTGCCGAGGCCGCGTCCTGGGATCCGGCCGCTCACGCTATCCCCAGAGGGAACTCACACACTCGGCAGCGATCCTGGCAGAGGAAGAAAGGTGTGTAGGGAGAGGCAATAACTGCTACCTGACCGACTGGTAGAGCTGGAAAATGCAAGAGAGGTTTCAAAGGAAACAAAGCCTTCTTCAGACTGGGAGCAGAAGCAGAAAACGGCAAGCCAAGTCCGAGAACAGTTGCTCTGAGCTTAGTGTAATTATGATAATTTAGTAATTCAAAATAAAAAGGGGGTGGTGTTTGTGGGGCGGGAAGGGATGGTGGTGAGATGAAAGGCAATATGGGTGATGGGTGCTGCGGGACCAGGCTCCGGTCGGTGCCTGGCAGCCTGTGCCCGTGCCCAGCTCATCGTCAGATCCTCAGACCTGAAACTGCTGCAGAGCAAAACCCAGGGCTTGCCAGCACGTCCCTGCAGCCACAGGGAGAGCCAGCCGGGGTGTGCACACACACTCATCCTAGGCGAGGGCTGACTTCACACGGCTGCCTTGTGCTGGAGATTAGTGGGGAGAAGAAAAACCCAACCCCAAAACTGTTTGCTCTGCAAGCTGCCCTGCTTTTTCAAAGCATGATGTTCCCCCGTCACCATGTCTGGCTTTCAACCTTCTCCAGCTGAAGAACACCTTGATTGGTTATGGGGAAACAAAGGTTTATGGATTTCAGCTTTATTAGAAACATGGAAAACCCCCACCTCTTTGTAGGGATTGAATCTCGAGGGGAAAATGCTGAGCACGAGGCTCTCCTGCTTGGGTCAGGGGATGGATCCAACTCCTCACCTCTGCTCTGGAGCTGCTTCTGTGGCTCTGGGTGAGCTGGGAGCCCCCTTGGTCAAAAGGGCAGGTTGAGCATTTCGTCCCACCTTCCCTGGCTTCCCTTGCACCAGGCCAGCTCTGCAGCCCCGCTCTTGCTTCCCTGCCACGTGACAATAATCTCAATTTATTCTCTCTAAATTAGAAAGGAACCCTATGGTAATCCATTTATATTGAAAAATCAGCCCAAATGAGGGACTTGAAATGCTCTTCTTAGGCAGAGAAGGTGATGCTGGAGCAGCTGCTAATGAAATCTTCTTTATTTCTAGAAGAACCTCATTAGTCAGCCCTGTCTCCTTGAACTGGGCAGAGCCCTGCCCCTACTGTCTTCCAGGTTCCTCCATTGCAGCCAAGAGCCCTCAAAGCAAAGCACAGGAACCTTGACACAGCAGAAACTGCAAATTAAATAGGACAGTAGAAAAAAAAAATTAGTCAGCCCAATGATTTTCTACTGGAAAGGTTTTGCTGACAAAACTGCATGGAGGGAGGTGCAAAGGGCTTGGCCTGATGTGGCCTTTCAAAAACATCCCTCCCAGTAGGTATGGTCCCTTCCCTTCCGAGGATGCTCTGCAACCTCCTTGCCAAGTGGCCAAGTCTGGAGACATCTCATCGGTGCCCAAATATTTCCCTGAGCGTTATTTGCAGCTCGGTGGAGCTGCAAAGTGAGGAAGGGGAGGAGGGTTAGCAGCGATGGGCAGCCCTGGTCAGGGAAAGGGCAAAGTTTATCCCACGGCCTCAGAAGACCCCTGCAGACCCTGCCCTGCGTGGGGCTAACGCCAGGCTGCAGTCCCTGCAAGTAAAAGTTAAACACTTCCCCCTGCAGCCCTCATGGAGCTGCTGGGGCAGGATCAAACCCGCAGCTGCAGCGGGGCAGTAGGAGACCCAGGGCAATAGCTTAACCACCCGTCACCCCGAGAGTTGGCACTGTGGGTCCCATGTGTCCCCTGCAGCAGAAAATGGGTGAAAATGAGGTGCTTCACCCCTCATTTTCCCCTCCCGCAGCTCTCCAGGCTCAGATCCAGCAGCCTGGGGAGCCAGGGAGGAACAATGCCGGGCTGGGGTACAGCACTCAGGGTGAGCGGGTACCTCCATCTTGTCCATCTTTTCTTGCTGTGGCCTCTCACTGCTCACATTAGAGGGGGTTTCTCATTAGTTGTAATTAATCTCATGTGCTGTGAGGGATGCAGTCTGCCATAGAGCTGCTGGCAATGAGTCATGTTTATTCTGCCCATGACCTGAAAAGTTTCCACTGACACTGACACCACTTTTGGGGGATGCCCGTGGTTCTTCATGGTTAGTCCTGGGGCATCACAGAAGATGGCATCTACTGAGGACGCCAACCTGCAGAGGAGAGTGGGAACCTGAAGGACTCTATAGCATCCATGGGGCACCACGGTGGCATTTCTAAACCAAGATTTGTCTAAACTATTTATTTTTCTAAAAAAAAAGTTGAATTGTAAATAAGAAATAGCCCTCTGATAGTAAGGTGCAAGGCAGTTTGGACAATGATTATTCCTTTCGTAGAGGAAATGGAAAAGTTTGTGGTTGGGTTTTGTTCAGTTTCTGAACAAATACACACCGGTCTCAGACACTTTCTGGTTTTCTTCGCAGAGCAGAGGTATCTCTGTACTATCAGTCTCTAGTGCATCACACACATCTTCCCAAAAGCTGAAGGAACCATCACTGGGGAAGGACAGCCCTGGACCATCCCGACAATTGCAGAGAACCAGCACGGGGAGGCTGGGAGGTGCCTGGGGGTGAGGGCAGAGCTTTACAAAGCATTTGCTGTTGGGACCTTTGGGAGCTGTTGCTGCAGCCATGGGGTGGCAGCTAAGCAAGGGTGAAAAAACCCCTTTTCCTGGTCATTCAGCCCCATGGCCCAGCCCAGTGGGGAAGCCTGGGCAGATGCTGCTGCTGCCTCCATTCCACCACTGGCAGTGTAGCAGGGATGAACCTATGGTGCCAAGGGAGGAGCTGGGCTGTGGCCGATGCTGGGGTACCGGCAGGGACAAAAAGGGTGGAGGTGGAGGGTTCAACGCTGGCCCCTGGGGTGAGGTTGAGGAATGCCCTAATTACAGCACAGTTGTGGAAACTGGAAGAACTCCACTGCCCTGTAGCCAAAGAAACAGGCTCTGCGTGGGGATGAGACACAGGACACTATTCCCAATGGAAAAAAAACCAACACCAAACCCTGCTGATACTGGTCTAGCTCCTTAGTGGGTAGTAATGGGTGTCTTCTGATCTGCATCAGATGAAGATCTGGGCTCCCTGAGCTCCTCAGGCAGATGCAGGTCTGCTGGCAGAACCCTCCTGTGAAAAGCCACCCCAGGCAAAGTGGGTACTTGAGGAGAAGTGCAATTTTACACCAGAGCCTTGCCTTGCAGAGTCCTGTGGCACAGCTCCCTCTGCTAAGAGCACAGAGCTTTCTTCTCCTGGTGTAGAGCTGGGACAGCAGATGTGACAGCCTGGTGTCTAGGGCTGATCTGGATAAATGTCAGGCTGGTTCCCCTGAGCATCCCTTGCCCAGATGGGATTTCATGTCCCTGCTCAATTTCATCGCCTTCAGGTTTGTGGACCTGCAGTTTGGTGTGAGCTTTGGTGGTGACCTTGGGGTGGCCAAAATAGTTCTTGTAAAGGGAAGTCCAGTGACTGGTGTACACTGAAGGCATCAACAAACTTGTAAGGGCAACCTGGTAGATAAGAGTTTTCCTGGATTTCCATAAGCAAAGACCTTTAGATCAGCCATGACTAAGAGAGAAAGTCCAAGCAGCTGTCAAGAAGCAATTAGCAAATAGGAAATTATGGTGAGATAACAAACTCTGCTGATAATTCTTGCGTATTTGGTGTAGCAGAGATGATGGCCCATCATGCAGATATTTAGAAGGATCTTGAAGGACTTTGGAGTCTGGGGATAAAATGGCAGGGGATGTTTGGGGGAGTATAAAGTGACACAGAGAGGGAAAAAGCCAACATGGTTTCATATATGAGATAAGGGCTGCTTTAGCTGGGGAGGAATGGCTTGGGATTATGGTGGATGTGAAAGAACATGAGGGGTATCAGGAAAAATATGAGCTAAATGCTCCCTGGCAGCAAAAATCTCCAACCATGAGATCAATGCTCTGTGCTGTCAAACACCTCATCAGGACCTCATCCAGACTAAAGGAGAGGAGGGAACTTCTCCAGACCTGGGGAACTCCTTGGTGAAGGATGTTTTGTTTTAATACTAACAGCTTCCCTGGGTTTGAGGGAAACTGGGCAAATCCATGGTGGAGAAAACCACTGAGGGGTCTTAAATAAAACAGGAAAGAGTGTTCAGCTCGAAAGGTCTCTGAGCTGAAAATAAAGACTGTGAGGGGCAAGTGTCATTGAGGCTCGTCCTCTGCCTAATCCCCAGTCGTTAAATACTTGTCTAGAATTTCTTCATCTTAATAATGAGAGAAATCACAAACTGTGAGGTTTGATATTCCTTTGCCATGCAGATCCCAGCTGGGGGTGTTCTTTCCCTACGTTCACTCTAATCCCTTCTAAAATCCTTTTAAGTCCCATGCTTCAGTGATATCCTTTGGCAATGAGTTTTGCAAGTAAAGTTCTCGCTGTGCATTAGTCAGAAAGGTTTATTGCTTTATAGTAGCTTGCTGATGCTGAACTGCTATATATAGTTTACCAGCAATTAACAGGACACTTGCAAGGTTATTTAAGTAATGTTTTTTTTTCTTATGCCACAACTGGCTGATTTTTCTGTTTGTATGAAAACACTTGAAAGACAACCAATTACTGCAAGAATAAAGGAAACCAGAGAATGAGCTCCGAGCAGACCGCTCATTTGACAGAGCTATCTTTTAGAAATGGGATTTTAATCAGGGACTTTTGATTGAAATAGTACCTTTGGTTGCTCAGGTCCCGGGCACACCCCTGTGGGCTGGATGCATGCGTGGCAAACCCAGCCTTGGAACCAGTCCCTGGAGGACTGGCAGAGAGATGGATCTCACCAGGATCAGAGACTGAATTTGTATTTGGGGGGTCCCGGATGACTTTTCCCACAGGCATCTGCTGTGATAGCTGCCCGGCTGCCCCCATGGTGGGAGCACTGGGGTCCTGGCCATACTTGTGTGCGGGGCTGGCCCCAGGTGAAAAACGAGCTTGACCCTGGCTCTGCTGGGGGGGGTGTGCTCCTCCATCACCCTGTTGCCTTCACACTTGCCCTTTGAAGGGGAGTGTGGGGAGAACGGGGTCTGAGGACCAGCTCTGGGGGTGAGGATAGGTTTGATGGGCTGGGTGCGGGCGTGGGATGGGCATACACAGCCCCCCTCTGGCACAGGCCTTCAGCACCCGAAAATTGGACCCCCCTCCAAGCTTCAGCCGTGTCCTCACTCACTTCGTGAGTGCTCTCTACTGCAACAAATCTCCTAACGATGGGGAGGCCGTGATGGCTGAATCCAAAACATCCAGAAAAGGCTGAAAGGAGCCGGGCACCCTCCCATGCTCTTTGGAAAGGGCTGGACTGCACCCAGACGGAGGTGTTTTAATGACTGTTTTGGATCCCTGGGAGCCAGCCTCCTCCCACTCAGCCCAAGGTAATTCACCTCCTCCACCGGTGCTGGAGGAGTTGTTGACTGGTGGAGAGCGGCTGGTAAAACAGGTTCTCCGCAGGGAGTTGTCTCCGAAACCCTGGGAGACCTGGATGGCTGGAGCCCCGAGCGCGGGTCTCCGCTCCAGCCCTGGCACGGCCGGCAGCGGGGAGGGGTTTGGTTTTGCGTGGCACTCCTGGGCAGGGCGTCTTTCGCTCGGCGCCGCTAGTAGACAAATTACAGCCTCGCTTCTGTCAAGGTAGATAAGAAACCATGTGATGCAGTGTGGTGGTAAACGGGCTGCGGGCAGGGTAAAGGTGCACCGGGAAATAACCTTGCAGGGAGTTCCTCCCTCCTCGGGAAGCACCACTCTCCGGGTGGCACAGATCTCTGTGGATCCAGTGGCACCTTGGCCTTGATGCCCACACAAGTTTTGGGGGCTCTCTGAAACTCTGGGAAAGCAGGAATGTCTTCTGGCAGAAGGAACTGGTCCGATCTCTCCAGGTAGGTGNTCAAGTTGGGGCGCTGGCACCACGGAGGGGTGGGCATCGGGGAGGATGGGGAGAGGGGGCAGCCACCGTGGGGGTTGCAGATTTGGTGCCAACCCCATCAAGTGCTTGGCGCCGCTGGAGCCTCGTGCGGGTGGGCAAGATCAGAGGAGGATTTGATCCTGCTGCCTGGGGGAGCTGAGCGCTGCACAGGAGAACGGCTCTGGAAACGCACCCATACCCGTGCTGGATGTATTTTTGGTCTGGTTTGCCTTTCTTTGTGGTAGGGTCTGGCAGGTTTGCCACAGAGCTGGCTGTTGGGTTTTTTTTCACTGGCCCCATGTCCGTACAGCCCCTGGGTGCCTGTCGCAGCCGCACCACGCAGAGGCTGCAGCCTCAGCCCACCCAGTGCTGAGCAAGCCCTGATTCATCAGCAGTTACGGAGCGATCCCCGCAGCCTTGTGGCCATGGACACTCCACTTGCTCCTACCTAAAAAGTGATTTTGGCTCCGATGGGACCAGGGGCAGGTGAGGTTCCTGCACAGCTGGGTGAGTCAGGGGCTCACCCGAAGCCTGGGTGATACGGGGATGGTTCCCAACCTCCTGCAGGGCCCAGGGCAAGCACCGCTGACCGCAGTGACTCGAACGCAGCTGTGCTCTCTCACAAAACAGAGCAGAAATCCTAGACTGAGTGGATGTGATGGCTCCGAGACTTAATTACAAACTCCACTCCTTAGGGTAGGACACCCACTGTGGCCAGCCCAGGAATGGGAATGAAGAGAGACCCCCATTGCTCAGAGGTTGCCAGCTCACACCCTGCCTCCGTCAGGGGTGGGATGGGTCCAGAACGCATCCCAGACCCATCTGGATCCTCCTTCTCGCAGCCACGGACCTGCCTCAGCACAAACCCAGGGGGGTCCTGCACCCAGGGCGTTTCACAACCCAGGAAGGCAGTTTCTCCTCTCCCGTGAGATGAGACAGCAAATGTCAGATAACTCAGCAGTAATGATTAACAGGGCAGGAGAGGACAAGGCAGGGGAGACTCACCGATCTTTTTTTATTCATCTCTTTGAGGTTAAAAAAGGCAAGACAGTGAAAAAAAAATCCTTCTTTGAAAAGAGGAGAGAGAGAATGGCAAAGCAAATCCATAGCCTAATGGGTGGATTACCTAACTGCACATAACGAGAAGCTGCATGTCGATAATGTCAGGTTCTGTGCTGCCTCTGCAGGAGCCAAGCAAATCCAAGGCAGGAAAATCTCATTTTCATTTTGAAGGAGCCCATGCGTGCAAAACCAAAGCAGTAACTGGCTCTCACGTGGCTCTAAAGCGGCGTTTGTGCTCTGCGCTGTCACTGCTTGAGGGACAGGAGCGAAGGGCAGAGGCACCTGCGTGTGAATGTCCCCACGCACGTGCTCACCTGGCGGGTGGGAATGCGTGTGCAGTGATTGCTGCGCGGGGAAATCACGCTCTGCCGTGCAAATAAAGCCGAGCCGCTTTCCCAGCGTACAATTACTTACAGGGTCAGGCCCATGGGAGTGATCACAGCCGCAAGGAGCTGAAGGGGGAGATGTCCCCTGGTGGGTGAGAGCTTACTGGGGACACTCACAGGCTCCCTGGGGCAGGTCCCAGCCTTCTTCCACCTTTCTCACCTGATGCCATGACATCAAGGACCACCGGGACCCCTCCATCAGTGTGTCAGATTGCTGTTAATTTTTCACTCCAAAGGTGGTGAGACCCTGGTCCAGGTTCTCCAGAGAAGCTGTGGCTGCCCCATCCCTGGAGGGGTTCAAGGCCAGGCTGGATGGGGCTTGGAGCAACCTGGTGTGGTGGGAGGTGTCCCTGCCCAGGGCAGGGGGTCGGAATGAGGTGATCCTAAAGTATCTTCCAACCCAAACCATTCCATGATTCTGTCATTCTGCTGGGGAGGGAAGGCTGCTCGTGGCCACAGGGATGGAGGCAGCAGGGGGGGAAGGCCAGCACATGCCCTGCTGTTGTCCTGTCCCCAGGACCTGTCCCCCTTTTGGTCTCGGTTCTGCTCTGCTGACCCTCTCGCACTCCCCCGCCTCCCTTGAGCAGGAAGAACAGAAGCCACAAATACTTGCGGGGGGTAATGTGGTTTAATTTATGACCCAACTTTCATTACACAGTAACTCGTAAACCAGGCTGCGAGTCACCGTGTCCGCAACGAATTTAGCGATACCGCAGGCCTGGACCTGCTCTGACTTTCACGTTGTTAAAAGTCAAATTCAAAGTAAACCCCAAGTCTGGAGGAGAGCAGGATGCTGGCTGCGGAGCTGGGACGGGTCCTGTGCAGGGAGGGCTCTGCCCCGACAGGCTGTTGGGGTCGCCCAGAGCTCCCCCAGGACCCCCACGTGTGTTTAGAGCTGTAGGTAAATGAACGCTGCTGTGGAAAGCTCAACCCAGCCAATAAAAATATTTTCCAACACAGTTCATGCACTGGGTGGGGGTGGGCAGGTTTTTTGTGGATAAAGGAAGTGAAAACTGGAAAATGGTCTATTCAGGGTGGCATTTTATTAAAAAAAAAAAAAAAGTAAAATAATATTTACATTTGGCTTGTGCAGATTTTTAAACATGACTTTTTAAATATGGTTGCAAACCTCGTCTTTTTTTTTATACAGCCTGTGATTATACACAATTCCCCAGCCACATGCAGGGAATAAGAGGAGCTCTTGCTGTCCCTGTTCCCAGGCGGAGACTGCCAGAAATGCCTTCAACCACCAAGGCTTTTGCTTCTGAGGCTTTTTGCTCAATAAAAATTAAAATGTCATTGCCACAGCTCATGTCGGGGCTAAAATTTTCTGACACTAGTGGTTACCTTCCCAGTTGATGTGGTTGAGATCTTCGTGGTGGCTCTAGGGTCCTGGTATTCCTGACTCACAGGTTAAATATCCTTGCCCAGGAAGGTTTGCTTAATGTAGGAATTCCTTTTAAATGAGTGTTCCCTCCAACACAAGACATTAGGAGTTGCAAGTCAAGTGCCTCTGTTGGGAAACACCTGGTTCAGCTGGGTGGAATGGGAGCACTTTGTGACACCTGGCTCGCGTTGGTGTCCCTCTTCCCCAGCCCCGTGCGATGGCTGGAGAAGGCAACCTCCGTCAGCCCCTTGGTGCTCCCCCGAGGGTGTCTCAGTCTCCTTTCTTGTCTGGCATCAGGGCTGCAAGCTCCCCATGCAGGGCACAGCCTCACCATGTTCCTGATGTTTTATCCCAAACAGCCTGGCCAGGCAGAGGACCCTTGAGGATGAGGAAGAGCAGGAAAGAGAGCGGCGGCGAAGGCACCGGAACCTGTTGTCCTCCACATCGACAGATGAAGAACCTCCTAGTCCTGTGAAAGACATCAGCCCAGCTTCCAGCAGGTGTGTGGGGGTCTGCTAGCATCACTCCCAGCAGTGATGGTGGTGGCTCGCAGCTTGCTGCCTTGTTTTCTGAACCCTGTGCCAAAGCTGCTGCAGTCAGTGGGATTTTCTTCTGGAGGAGAATGGGAAGAGCAGGGGTCCAACGGGCCTTGGAGCAGAAGGATGGGCTTCACAGGAGGAGTATGAGAAGAGGGGCATATCTCTGGTGGGCTCAGCCATGGGCCTCAACATGTCCCATGGCACAGGGAGCTGGTGTGCCAGGGTGAGGGCTGGTGGGCGCTCAGGTATGGGCTACTGGGATCTTGAGCAGGGAAGAGGAGACAGACATCCACCTCTGCGGGGCAGATGAGCTGAGCATGCAGCGCCTGGCTGGATGTCCTCCTCCTTCTCTAAATCTTGCAGTGATGTACGACCTTTGTTGAAGTAGGGAGGTGACCCAAGAGCTTTCCAATGGTGCCCCCACAGTCCCTTCCTGCAGGGAGCTGGGATTTGGAGGTGCCCTGAAATCAGGCTGCTCTTACACAACCTGACCCACTCTCCAAGTTGATCCTGGAAATGTCCAATATTTAGGTGGGCTTCATCCACACTGAGACTTCTGCTCTAGAGGCGTGCTCTCCGTGTCTCAGATGGGATGGAGTTAAGATGCTTGGGTGGGTATGGGTTGAACAGGGGCTGGACACGACTAATGTGAACAAGTGGGACAGGTCGAGTCCCCCCTCACTGGTCATGCGGTGACTGTCATTCAGGAGGAGGGCAAATATTATTCCATCTCTTTCCCAAGTCCAGTGAAGAGTCATAAACGCCTCATCCAGATCAGCAGCAGACTCAGCCCACAGCTCCTCGGCACAGGACTTGGTGGGTGCTGATGTCCCAGGATGAGGCTGCAGAAATGCTTCATCTCTGCCAAAAAAGTGGAAAACAAGTTTTTTTGATCCAAACTTTTCCACTGAGAGCCAAAGTGGGGTGATGGGGATGAGAGTAGCGTGGCTGCAAGTCCTGGGCTGTAGGGATGACTCCAGGGTGTCGGTGGGATTTTTACACCCCGCACAAAGCCTTTCACCTGGGTTAATCTCACCTGCAGCATAAAAAACTCTGGCCCTGGGGTGCTGAGGTTTGCCCCCCATTTTGTCTCTGTCTCTAGACCTCAATCCCTAGTGAAGCCAGTGTCTCCAGTGGATGGGGAAGAGCGAAAGCTCTCGGAGGTGCTGAAGACACAAGAAGGGAGAAGGACAAGATCCCCGATGGCCATCTCTGCAAAGCTGAGGCAGGAGAAGGAGCAGCAGGAGCCAGGGGTGGGAACGAGCTGCACGGAGGCAGGGATGCAGCCCCACACCGGGCAGGACCAGGCTGGAGAGCGGGGTCAGGACACGACCAAGAGCAGAGGGGACCCACCAGGAGACCAGCACCTGGAGACCACCTCAGAGAGAAAGGCGGTGGTGAGGGGACGGCTCCAGGACAAAGAGGGACAAGGCGTGGGGACGCCTCAGGGGGAGCAGAAGAAGGAGGTGGGGGAGCCACAGAAGCAAGCATCGCCTGAGCTGGGGGGCTGCCGGCTCCGTGAAGTGAAGATCCTGACCAGACAGGGAAGCCGCAGCATGGAGGAGAAGACAGCCTCGGTAGTGACTTCATCTCTGGACCGGCAGGTGAGCAGGAATGGACAGGACACCAGTCCTTGGGGTGCGAGGTCCTGGGTGCTGGGAGGACAACAGAGAGTGAGAGCCCAAAAGTACCAGAGGGGAAATGGAACTCGTGGGCTTTTGGGGAAGGTGTTTCTGAGAGCTGTAAGCCGTGAGGTTGTGGACAGGGTCCCACTACCTCCTTTCCCCGCTTTGTATGTGCTACTCTGAGCACCTTCTCCGACAAGTGAAGTCATGATGGTTTCACTGAAGAGGTGGTTGGGGCTTTGGGTATCCAAGTGAGACAGCCACAGTTTGGAGGATTTTGATCTCAAACTCCTGCTTCCCAACCTGGCTGCTCTGCTTGCTGCTCCTCACCCTTCTCTGCAGATCTGCAGGGATGCATCAGATGTCTGCTTTTTTCCTCAGCAACCAGCCAAAAATCCTCCAAAGGAGGTAATACAGCTGTCTCCCACCCAAGATGAACCTGCAGAAAAGTCAGATGCTTCTCCAACTCATGTCATCTATAGCAGCTCCATCAGACGAACCAGCCCAAGAACTGTCTCCTTTAGGGTAAGAGCTAAAGCAAGTGGGAGAAAGACCCCCATTTAGGCAGCTGAGGATGGAGGGAAAGAAGGGTTGCTTTGGTCTCCAGGTTATGTTGGTATTCAAAATCCACCCTTAACCTGGGCATTGCAGTTCTGCTTCAGTCTTTCCTCCATTCTCCTTCTCCCTGCCTGACCGAAAGCCTGTGATGATGAACATGCACAAGTTCATACTCTTTGTGCTTGTGTGGAAACTTGTGGGAAGTGATGAGAGAAGAGGGAGCTCATTGTCCTCAGATTTTCCAAAGAGTCACAGGAATGACCAGTGAAAGTGAAAGACCTCCAGTGAGCTCTCTGGGAGCACAGGATAAAAATCCATCCTCCTTCTTGTCCCTTGTTACATCCCTGAGAATATTGTCAATTCTAGCCCCTCCAAAAAGTATAAAGTGTTTGGAGAAGCTGGGAAAACAGAAGAGCTGTTGAGGTCCTCCCTGCTGTGAATCAGGACTGACTGGCCAGGCTTGATTGACTTTCATGGCACTTTACTGGGAATAAACCTGTTAGTACTGCGAAGTGTCTTTAGTCAGGAGAACTTCGAGAGATGAGATAAGCTCTTGGGGGTGTGAATGAAAATAGAGGTTGCTTGAGAATGGTCTGAGAGGGTTTCTCTCATGTTTATCTTTGACAACCAAAGATGACTCCAGTATCTCCTCTCCTTGTGTCTTCCAGGTGATCGCAAGAAAACAGAAAGAAGAAAGCCAAAGCCCTCTCACAAGGAGGTCAGCACCTCTCTTCCTGTCACTTTGGTCTTGCTGGGCAGGAATTGTCATCCTTTGTTTCCCAAGGAGGGAGGAGGAGGTGATGGGACCTGGTCCTGGTTAGTGAGTGCTCTTGGCACAGGTCTGCTGAACATTGGTCCCTGGGGTGCCTGGCTGACCGGGCAGCGATGCTTAGCAGAGAACAGAACAATGTCCAACGTACAGTTTGCATCCGTACAAGATCCCCTGAGGTACCCCTGCTGTCTCTGGGTCGATGTAGTACCTCTTCAGTGCTTGTGTCTGCACAGGAGTTGTGAAGTGTTGAGTGGTGCAGCACCTCAACAGGGTCCCACCCTTGGAGATGTCAAAACCCACTGCACAGGTCCACGAGCAACCTCATCTGGCTTTTGTGGCCAGATGAATTGGTTGTCCACATCTCCATGGCAAGGCTTGGACAGGAGTCTTAAAAACTCTTGAGGACCCAAGTGCTGAGGTCTGAATGCAGGGAGCCGATAGGATGCCCTCTCCCAACTCTGCACGCAGGGCAGAGGAGCGAGGCTTTACAGCACCTGGGTTTGCAGCTATGGATACTATAGGGAAACTCGTGCTGATATGGATGAAGCTGCAGCTCAGACCTGACAGTGGAGAAGACAGGGTAAAATGAAGACCTCAGAGCTATTTTTCAATGTACCTTGTAAATGGAGAGACACGGAAATCTTAGTCACAAGGGGGGAATGAGCTGCCTTGGTTCACTTGGCAGTCGGATGCAGGAATTGTGCCTCAGTCAGACAAGGTCTTCTCCTACCAAGTAGAGTCCCCAAGAGCCATGAGCTGAGTCCCAGGACATCCTGAAGGGGTCTGTATGAACTCTCTTCCCTTCTTCTTCACCAGTGCGAGTCTGAGGATCCCAGGGAGCAGCACCACCATTGGGGAGAAGCTGGAAAAGTACAACTCAGCTGTGCAGGTACTGAAAACCCTTGGCATAGCTGGGCTGGCATGGGAGGGATGTGTGGGGAGAGGGGTAACCTGGAGCTCAGTGGGGAAGGGAGACTGGGTGGTACTGTACAACTGGTGCTCATGGGGTTGAAGAAGATGGTCACAGGCAGAAAAAGGAATTGGTCTCATGGTCTTAGGAGAAGGACTGGATATCTGTTGGAGATGACCATGGAGATGCTGCACAGTCCTGCTGGGGGGAGCATCAGGGCAAGCCCATGAGTTGGTGATGGGCAGGAAGGGAACAGACCCCAATGGGCTCAGGACCTGAGCCAGAAGCTGGACTTTGCTTTTTGTCACTTGGGGTGCAGCTCAGCCCCTCTGATGCCCTTCTTTCCTCCCAGCGCTCAGAGGTGGTGAAATCATCCCTGACTATTCAGAAGAGCCTCTTGTTGTCCTCGGAGGGGGTGGCCAGCAAGCGCAACATCTTCGAGGGAGGTTCTCCCAACAAGGCTGAGCCACTGGCTGTCAGGAAGGTAAGGGCAGGAACTGGCCCAGGAGAGGACCTTCCAGAGGGGTCCTGTGCTGGGGCAGGCACTGGCTTTTGGGATGTTCCCTTTGGATACCAACACCCAGCCCATCAGGATGTAGTTTGGGGGGAATTCAGTGCTTGTTGAGTGGTGCCAGGCAGGGCTGGGCTCGGGCACCGGTTGCCACCGAAACTGCTCTGGTGGTGTGTGGGCTCATGCCGAGGCACTGGTATTTGGGGAGCTGGGATGGAGCCAAGGTGTGGGCTGGTCTCTGCCTGCTGCAGGTTTGCTCAGTCTCCCCATGCCCTGGGGACAATCCCAGGTTGTGTTCGTGCAGTGCGAGAGTGGGTGCTGTAACCCTGGTGTCCCTCTCTGTCCCACAGGACAACCTGAGGATCCCAGGATCAGTGACATCCCGCATTAATCTGTGGATCAGCCGAGCTCAGGAGCCTGACAAGGAGGAAAAGAGCAAGGTACTGGCTTGTGCCCACACCTGGGGCTAGAGTCCTGAGCCCAGGCAGCCTGGTGGGACACATCCCTGCATCTGGGGTGGAGGGGCTTGAAGGGTTGATGAACCCTTGGCTGAACCAAGCCAAGCTTGAGAGGAGCTTAGCCGAGGTCTGAAGTTTGGGAACTGCAGGGCCACACAGTGAGATGTTGGGGTTCTATTTGTTGCTGTCCCCTGATCCTGAGCCCAAAATGTCTGAGGCAGCTGCTCCCAGTCCTTCATGGATTGAGGAGGGAGCAAGCACCAGCTGGATGCATGTCCCAGGGGACATGCAGGGCAACCTGGCCCTTCCACCAGGGACAGTGATCACCCCAGCCTGGTCCCACCTCTAACAGTGTCTGGAGGACTAGTGCTGACGTGGAGATGAGCTGTGTGCTCGGTGCTTTAGCATCAGGCTCTGCAAGGCATGGAGTGTGGACTGAGAGGTCCTGTTGCATGTGTGGTCTGGAATGATCTGCATCCCTGTGTGTGTCACAGCCCCCAAAAGTAGAGTGTCTTGTAGCTGTGGGGCAAAGTGTCCGGCTAGGGGGATCCATGGGTCAGCACTTTGGCACCACGGCAGCTCCAGGGACATGGGTGTGAGGGAGAGGGACAGGAGACATTTTGTCCTCAGGGTAGTCGATTGTACTTGGAAAGGAGAGGTTCAGCAAGTCCTTATTGTTACAGCAATAAGGTGTTTTGCCATTGCCCATAGCGTCCCCCTGGATACAGGACCTGGGGGGCAGCTCCAGCCCAGCCTGGGCAGACAAGCCCAGGCACCCCTCGTGCCGAGCTGCAGAGACCAGCGCTGCCCAGACCTGTCTGCGCAGGAGGCTGTGCTGGCTCTGTCTGCCCAGAAAGGGCTTGCTCTGGGGGTCACCTGGAGCTCCTTTACTTTCTTCTTATAATAGTGCCTGCAGCCCTGCATCTCTGTGGGAGGGAGCTTGCGCTTGGTTTTGATGGTCTAACCAGGAGCAGGTTCTCAAATCAGGCTGGTTTCACATGAGGCATGTGAGCTTCAAGATTTGGTTAAAGTCAGACCAAGGCAACACTGCACATGATGCATGGGGAAAACCTTCTCGTGCCACTTACGACCCTCCTGTTTGCAGGACATCAGGAGAATAAACAGCCTACCAAAACGTGACGTGTGGGTAAAGCATCCTGGAGACGCCTCTGGAGACACAAAGGTAGAGACAGAGCTGCTCTGAGAACTGGTGCATCCTCTGAGGGGGATAAGCTAGAGGCAGAGCTGGGACCTCCCTGCTGGCGCATCACCTGCAGGGCAGAACCGGGGTGTGGGGGTCGTGTGGGACATTCAGGACCCCATGAATGGGGGAGTGAGCAGGAGGGGGCTCCTGGAGGCAGCTGTAAGGGAGAGGAGGGGTCTGGGCTGGGAGAGGAAGGGGAGCGCCACATGGTGGGATTTAGGGGATGTCTGCCTGCCCCGGTCTCTGTTCGAGTCAAAGTAGTCGATTTTGGGGGGCGGGGGGGCTGCAACTGCGGACCCAGACTCACTGTTTCTCACTTTCTTTTCCAGTTGTAATGGCACCAGTTGCAATAGTATCAGATGATCCGGGAAAAAACTGTTCTGTTCTGAAGATCAAAGCCCAGCCCTACCCAACCGTCCAGCAGCTCGCTGCCACGAGTCCCCCACGCCATGTGTGGGTCCCAGGTTGCCCCTGCTTGTGGGATGGGAAGGAAGGAGGCTGGAAGACTCTCCCCGCGCCCCCAGTTCTCACTCACTGCCTCTCCAGGAGTGCCCAGGCCTGGAGGCTCCTTGCCAATCCCGAGGGCAGACTCTTGCTTTGTTTCCTGACAACATTTTGGTGTTTTGCTCCCAATAACTCTGCCTGTGCCCCATAACTGCTCTTGCAAAGGGGATCCGCCTGTACATCTCTCTTGCAGCTGGAGGATGTCAGTGGGGCGAGAAGCTGCCCAGACAAGGGAGTTTCAGCTTCATGTCCATGGACCGCGTCCATCCCTGCCACCCAGCTCATGTGGGGTGAGGTGGGGCAGGCAGATGTCACCCCTCCCTCCCGGGCTGTCACTGCTGGAGGGACCCAACCAAAGGCAAATAGTGTTTGAAGTCAGACGTGTACGGGTGTAGCTTGGAGAACTCATGGAAAAAGGGTGAACCTTGTGGCCCTGGTGCTTCCCTCCAACACACAGCTGAGCCAGAGCCTTGGCCTGCCCCATCCTGCCCTTACCATTGCCCACCACCTACAAGCAGTGGCCTCTTTCATTGGTGATATGGGAAGGGCTGGCCACAGCCCTAGTTTTGGGTCACATGGAGCTAAGTGCCCTGTGCTGGGCCCCCACTGCAAACCCCATGTCCTTCTCACCATTCGGCCCGAACCNCCCGAACCCTTTACCCATGGCTGTGCAGACCCCTGCTCCTGCACTCCACGGGCTGCTGAACCCCCCCATCAGGGAAGTGGGGTGCTCTCTGGAGGCCAGCTTTAGGGTGCCATGGGCAGCCCATAAAATGATGCTCAAATCCTTGTGCTGGGGCCATGCAATGGGCTGGGGCTGTGCCTTGAGCAGCCACTGCGGTGTCCAAATTTGGTGTGCAACTCTGCTGCTGCCCTGGATCTCTTCTTGCTTCTTGGGCTTTGGAAAGGACTTGGTTTTCTCTGTGT
>VZRU01016444.1:0-10351 GCA_013398155.1 Pedionomus torquatus | reverse complement strand
CAGGATCACATCCAGGCAGGTCTGGATCTCTCCAGAGACGGAGACTCCACACCCTCCTTGGGCAGCCTCTGCCAGGGCTCTGCCACCCTCACAGGAAGGAAGTTTTTCCTCCGGTTGAGGTGGAATTTCCCGTGTTCAGTTTGTGCCTGTTTCCCCTTGTCCTGTCCCTGGGCACCACAAAGACGAGTCTGGCCCCATCCTTTTTCACTCCACCCGTTTGCTCTTGCTCAGCATCAATGAGATCCCCTCAGTCTGCCCTTCTCCAGCTGAACAGCCCCAAGGCTCTCAGCTTCCCTCCCTCTTCCCTTCTCGTTGCAGCATCCCAGGCTTGGGGCGGTGGAAGAGCGAGCCTGTCTCGGGGGGCTGCGATGGAGGGTCCCGTCCTCTGCTCCCGGCAGCGCTGCCTTATCAGCGTCCCCGGCCCTAGAAAGTGACAGCTGGCTGGCTTGTGTCAGCCCCTCGGGCACTCACGTATCTCAGTCCGGAGGGTTTAAAATAGCAAATCTCTGAGGCCACACAATAGCTTGGGCTTATATGGGCTCCTGGGGGGAAGGGGGAGCGGCGGAGGGGGCCAGGGCCGCGGCTGCTGAAATAGCAGCTCACAAGTGTTGCATTCCTCACTGGGCGCCGGGCACATTCCTCCCGGCGCTGCCCGCCCCGGGGTGGGCGCTGGAGCCCCCTTAAAGCCTCCTGCCCCCAAAGAGCATTTCCCAGACGCCCGCTGGCTTCCCCACGGCTCCCTGGCATCTCCCTGGCACCCCGTGGCAGAGGTAAGGCTGGTGCCTGCTCGTGGCGCAGGATGCTCCATGGAAGGGCAGTTGTTAAGACCCAAAAGGGCTTTGACTCGGGGTTGATGGTCCTCCCCAGCTGGTTGCACTGGGATGTCTTTCTGCCATGAAGACATTCCCATGGATAAAGCACCAGGACCCTCTCCAGGGGCTTGTGTCTGCAATTTGTCCAACACCTTTTGGATGACTCCAATGGGTGCCAAGGTGGCTGAGAAGGATTTTGGCTGTCCTGGTGCTGGGACTCTCACTGATCCTGATTCCCTGTGTCTCTGGAGGGGACAGGAGGGATGCAACACCTGTGGGGGAGCCAGGCAAACCTGGCCCTGGCTCCCTGGTGCCCCGTGGGGTGGGTTAGAGGTGGGATGTTCCCACGCATGGTCTGACCAAGAAGGAAGGGAGCAACGACCTGACTCAACACTGGAGCAAATGCTGGGAAATGAGCGCTCTGTGTCTGGGTATCCTGGAGGAAAGCAGGGACTGTGAACCGTGGAGGATCACCTCAGCCCAGAGGTGTGACCAGCCAGCCCTGAGCTAACAGACAGAGGGGTTTTAAGAAGTGGGAGGGATATCTGGAGTATTTTAATCCACAGCAAACGATTGGAGGTATTTTCAATAACTTGTGCAGTGTTTCCTAGTTAACTCTCTGTCTGCTGGGTTCTCCTAATTCTTTAAAAACAAGATTTCAAAGATTTAATGGAAAGGTTTATCTGTTTCTGTGCAGAGGCTGGATAATTATTTCCTAGAGCTACTTTCTGGTGTAACGTTTTTCTTGTGTACTTACTGGGCAGTCCTGGTTTTGTTGATGTGCCTTAGCAAATGCCCTGTGGGATCTAGCGATGTATGAGAGAGGAGGTGAAAGGAAATGTAAAAATAAGCTTTCACAAAAGCATGTTTGCACTAACACGGCCAGGAGGAAGTCTCTGCTCTTGTGTCATGAGAAGACCACATGAAGTCTTGGGTGCTCAGGGGTCACATAAATGATTCGGCCAAACTCTGGGGGTAGCTTGACTGTGCTGAGGCTGTGGGAAAAGTAGGGCCAGGAATTGATCTTTGATGGGGGGCATAGATTGAGGGGATGGTACTGGAGGGGTGGGGTGTGCTTAGGGCCAAGCCCCGGATGCACCAAAATGACGGCAGAAGCAGGTGGTGAGCCCAAGGCAGACGGGGCTGAGTTCTGACTTCATTTGGCTCCAAAAAGCACCTTCTGAGTCATTGCTCAGAAGTGAGATTTAACAAGCCCCTGGGAGCCACGGGTATGCAGAGGCACCCCTCCTGTAACGCATCTTTCCCGTGCCTGTGGATTCCAGTCCTGGATTCAGCATCTTGAATAAGTGATCCTGAAGCCTGTCCTACCCATCCTGGGTAATAAATGCCCAACAGATGTAGCCAGGACCAGTTGTTCCCAGACCCCAGCAGCAGGAGAAGAGGAGCAGGGCTGCTCTGGGAACAGGTGGTTTAGCACATGAGAGTTATTTCTAGAGATGCCTTGAGTTCTCCTGCTGCATCTCAGCTTTGCTGGGGTCTCGCATGAATGTGAGTTGTGGACAGACTGTGCAGGGGCTTGGGCTGATGCAGGAGGCTGCTCTGGGGTGCCAAGAGCTGGGACTGATCATGGGGCTGGTCTGTGTAGAGCGTTGGGTGGAAGGAAATGAGGTGGGACAATGAGTAAAGCCCTCCTGGCTATGGCTGGGTGTGCTGGGAAGATGAGCTGTTTCTGTAGAGTTGTTAGCTCTACTGCTAAGTCAGGCTGTGATTTATTCCCAGGGCAAGGACCAGGGGAGAAATGCTCCTGCTGAGGTCAGATCACCCCTTTCCTGAGCACACTCTGAGTTGGGGTGGGAGGTCTCACCAAGATGTCATGCTTTGGCTTGTGCAGGGCTGTAAATTTGAGATAACGGGGTGTCCCTGTAACTTTCTATATCCCAACCGCACTAAGAATAGTCAGGAAGCAAAACAAGATGAACATTGGGTTATTTTCCCCTGCCCTGAGCAAACACAGCCCCCCAAGACGGCTGTGGTGAGGGGAGCTGCGTGTCCTGGACACGGCTCCTGACAGCAGTTATCAGTGTGGCATGAGGCTCTGTCTAATCGCCTGTCTCCTATTTGGGGTGAGCTGTGATCCGGGGATGGGAGGGGAGAGCCTTATCTCTGCCCAGATAACACTGCCACAGCTTGGCTGGGGACAGCTCAGAGCTCCAAACTTTGGAGAGAGGCAGCATCTCTGTGCCCGCGTCTCAGGTGCTGGAGGACAGGCTGTGCTTGTCCTTATCTCAGCTCCTAACCCTCACATTTTCCAATCTGCCTTGAACTCTTCTAGATAACCAGGCATGTCAGAGTCTGAAGAGGTCGTCGAAGAATATGAGCAGTAAGTGGTGTGGTTTAAAGTACCCTTCCTTTCTCCTTATTCCTGCCTTCCTGCAGGGTAGCAGCATCACTTAGGGATGCTGTTCAGGGGGGGGCACTGGGTCTCGTCATTACCCCAACACCCATTGTGACAGGGCTTTGAGGTTCTCCCACCCTGTGCCCATTTACACCACTGCTGTGGTTGTGTTCAGACCCTCAGCAGTGAGGAGTCCTGCATGAGGAGCTGGATCAGCATATGCACAGCAAGGGACAGCCCCCAGCCCCAGTCAGTGAGAAATAGCTGGGACAAGCTGGTGTCATCAGTCTGGTGCTTCTGGGGTCCTACCACTGCAACCAGAGCATCACTCCCCAAGGCTAGTGAGGGCTGCTGGACCATGAGGCATGCCTGGAAAAGAAAGGGCTCAATATCCCAGCTATGTGGTTGTAGGGATCAGTCTGAACACAGCTCCTGCTTCTGCACCAGCAGGAAATACAGATCCAAATGCTTCTCTCCTGTTTAAGTGGCACAACAGACTCACATCTCTCGTCAGCCAGTCTGACCCCTGTGCCCGGCATCCCTAGGGCACACCCGAGAACAGACTGTGCATCTCCCCCAAGGTCAGGAAAGGACTTTAGGGAAAAGGTGGGATTGAGATGCCTGTTTCTAGGATTATGGACTATGGTCACTCGACCATCTCATGCTGCCAAACGGTGTGGTCTAACCATTGTTGAAGTGTCAGTTGAGCACTTCAGCTCCTGTCATCTCCAGCCCTCAGGGTGATCTGGGTCTTGTCCTGCTGGGTCTTGTCCTGTCCCCACTGCCACCCTACAGCAGCAACCTGCCCGGCAGTCATTGCCCTTCCCTACGAAAAGGGGAGCCAGCCTTGAGGAAATATCAGATCCCCCTTTGGCCTCACTGATGGACACCCATTGCAGCAGATCTTGGTAACTCTGCAAATGTGTGTTGTGCTTTGCAGGGAGCAGGAAGGTAAGAGGACATGGAAGATCTGCAGCTGCCCCAAGAGGGAATCTAAGAAATGACCAGAGAAACTTCAATAACCTGTGTCTTCTTTCCCTTCCCTCTCTCCCATGCGCACGTGTGCTCTGTGAAGAGGAGTATGTGGAAGAAGGTAGGTGTTTCACTGGTGGTTGCTAAGACAGACAAGTGCTGTTGGTTCAGTATTCTATTCGGTGGGTTGTGGTGGGTCCGTTTACTGCAACGGGCAAATCATGACCAGAAAAGGCAGGTTCTTCCATCTAGAACACCATCAGGATCAAAATCAGAATGAATTTTCTCAGCATGTCTTATGTCAGAGTGATTCCTTAACTCAAAACAGAGGTGGAAATGTTGCATTTGGGTGTCGACATGAGCACAATAATGCAATGGGAGCTGGAGCCTCAGCTGAGTGTATATTAATGATGCTCAAACACAAACCTCCAGCTGCCTCAGTCCAATGAAGAAAGACATTGAGCAGCTGGAGTGGGTCCAGAGAAGGGCAACGGAGCTGGTGAGGGGTCTGGAGAACAGGTTTTGTGAGGAGAGGCTGAGGGACCTGGGGGTGTTCAGCCTGGAGAAAAGGAGGCTGAGGGGAGACCTTCCTGCTCTCTACAAAGGCAGGTGTAGCCAGGGGGTTTGGTCTCTTTTCCCAAGAGACAAGCTACAGGACAAGAGGAATTGGACTCAAGACGTGTCAGGGAGGTTTGAGAGGGATATTAGGAAAAATCTCTTCCCCCAAAGGGTTGTCAAGCACTGGAACATGCTGCCCACGGAAGTGGTGGAGTCACTGTCCCTGGAGGTATTTAAAAGCTGGGCAGACGTGGAGCTGAAGGACATGGATTAGTGATGGTTTGGGCAGTGTTGGGTTAATGGTTGAACTTGATGATCTGAAAGGTCCCTTCCAACCTAGATGATTCGATACAGAAGCAAACCCCACAATGCAGCTACCCTGGGACACATCTGGGCTGTGCATTTGGGGATGGGTTTGGGAGCTGGGTTTTGCTGACCCTCTTGCTGCTTTGGGCTCTGCCAGGCAGCACGGGCTGCTGCACGGCAAAAGGTCCTGAATGCTAAAAGCACAGAGAGGTACAAGGGTGAAACCACTGAGGTGCTAGAGTACTTATCCACACCATAGCTACACTCCACAGCTTCATGGTGTCCAACTAACCTCTGCACTTATTCCTTCCCCTCCTCCCTGGCTCAGAAGAGGAAGAATGGATAGAGGAAGAAGACGGTAGTTATTGCACCTTTCTTTATTTCCTCTCTCCACTACTGCTGTGACTATGTTGTGGGTCGTTGTGTCTTTTGCCTTCCCCTGGTTGGCAAACGGTTTTCTTTCATTCTTCCACTTCTCTCTCTTGCTCCTTGCACTCCTGCCCTGCTGTGCTGTGCGTTCCTGCTCCTGTGTCTGTGCCTTCTCTCTTACATCTATCAACCAAATGCACTCCTGGTTTATGATCTTCTTTTTCTTTCCTTATCTCTTGCTGTGGGACCACAAGTCTTCCCAGGATCTGTGGGCCCCAGCATCGCTCTGACTCCAATGGAGGACTCTTGTGGGGATACTGCTCCCTCCAGTGGAAAAATGCTCCAACAGTGTCACAAATAAGATGGTGAAGGTGCTGAGGGCACTTTCTCTAATGTGGCCAGTCTTGTTCTGCTCTGGCAAGAAGAGAGCTATAGAAATCACTCCCCCCAATCCTGGGGTATAAGAGCAAGATAGCATGGGAGGGAACAAGGGGAAGAAACAGGAGGTGGCTATAAATCCTTTAATTTTATTCTTTTTGCCCTGCCCAAGCACAGAGAGCAGCCCTTGGGTAAAGGTTAGAGCGAAGCCCTTTACTGTTTGAGCTGTTGCTTCTTTCTCCTATGGCTCTGTCTTCTCTGGGTCTTTCTCTGGGCTGTCTTGGTTCCACAGCTCTGCTCGTGCTGGGGTCCATAGGGAGCCAGCAGGAGCAGTGGCTGCCCACGTTCCCCGTAACTCACCTGCCCGTTATTCCACAGGTCAGGAAGAACAGGTAGAGGAGGCAGAGGAGGAGACCGAAGAAACCAAGGCAGAAGGTGTGTGGTGGCTTTGCCAGTGAGCTCCCATGGCTTCGCTGGAGCTGTGCTGTGCTTTGTTGGGGTGCCAGGCAGGGCCTGGGGTGACAGTGGGCCAGCAGCACGGGGTGGCTCCCTGCCACCCACGATAGCTGGTGGTCTCTGCTGATCATAGAGTTTGTGCCCAGCACGCTGAAATAAAGACAAAGATAAGTTAAGCCCGTTGCACCAAGAGGTCCCCATAGCCTCAGAGGGGGAATTTCCAGAGCTGGGGTTATTCTCTGCTGTGTCTCACCATCTGAAGGTCCCTGTGCTGTCACAGCTGGTGGGGCAGACACGGGTCCCAGCCTGGCGTTAGGGTGCCGGCACCCCTGGGCTGGGGGACGCGGCCGCCCCCACCCACGGGTGCTCATATTCTCCCTGTTGTTTTTGAAACAGAGCAAGAAGAGGAAACAAAAGCACCAGGAGAAGGTAAAGCAGGAACGGAGGAGGGGAAATTTTGGTCCTGATTCCAGTTCCCCAAACACTGGCCCTAGTGGGGCTTTCATTGTGGAATTTGCTGCTGAAGAGACAGAACCTGCAGTGGATGGGGCAGAGCTGCCCTGTCCCCCTCCTCTGCCAGGTCTGGGGCAGCAGGAGGGCTGCAGGGGGGATGGTTTTGTGCTGCCTAGGTAAGAAATTCATTCAAAATACAAAAAGAGAGAGTAGATCTAATGCTTTCCCAGACTGAGCTCTTGCAAAGCTTGTCTAGATTCCTCCTAGAGAGGACTTGGGCCTGTCCTGATCTGTGTGTGGGCGAGCGATGTCCATGAGGCAGCTGCTCCCTCCCCATTCATCCTGGAGGGATGGAGCTGGGTTTTGCAGTGGGGATAAATAAGCAGAGGGCAGGGGGGAAGAGCCTGGTTGAACCACCCTGCTGTGTCCATGGACACCATACACAGCAGGTCTGGCCTCCAGGAACCAAAGCTTCATGTTTTCCACAGGTGGAGAGGGGGACCGAGAGCAGGAGCCTGGAGAAGGTGAGGTACCCGTCCTCATTCCTCTCTGGGGAGGGAGGGAGGGACTGTCCCTTGGCCTGTGTCAGGAGGTGCCAAATGCCCTTCTGCTCAGCCAGAAGCCCCAACGTGCGTTCTGGGCGCTGGCACGTGGATGGACACCCTGGATGACCCACGGTGCAGCCCGGGGGAGAGGGGTGGCTCAGCTCAGTGCTGTGGGGTTTGGGTCAAGATGTGAAAGCAAATGCCTCTTTGACGCTTACCTTGTCTTTATCTTCTGCTCCTGGGGACTTGCAGGGGAATCGAAGCCAAAGCCCAAGTAAGTGTTGGTGTATTTTCTCTGGGGCAAGGCCTGACTGAGGAGCTGTGCCAGGACACAGGCTCCATGTGATGGGATGATCCGTAAAAGACAGGAGACAACGAGGCCTCAAAACCAGGGTGTGGGCTGGAACATGGAGTAAAAAAGGGAAACAGGCAGGTAGACATGAACTCTGAAGGGAATACCAAGAATGAGGTCTATTGGAGTTTTGAAGCATTTTGTGTGTTCCTTGGGGAAAGCCCAGTTGCCCTGTGGCCCTACAGCTCATAAAAATCTGTGTGCACCCCAGCCTGGGGTACATGGTCCATGGCAGAGCCAGGGTCTTGCTTCTCCAGTATGCTCCTGGCCATGGCTGGCATGAGGCAAGCACTGGAGTATGAGCATCCCCGGGTCAGGAGCTCCTACCTGAAGGAGTGGGGCTGTGGACCATTGCCAGGTCCTCATGGACCACTGTGGTGCTCCAGTTTGAGAGGCAGACCTGTCCTCAGCCGTGATCTCCTCATCCCTGTGTGTCTTTATGTGCCCCTATTGAGGCATTTCTTGCCCCCCCTCAAGCCCACAGAAGATGAGAGGATGGTTTCCAGCTCCCTGTGCCAGGTCACACCGGAGCACACGGCTCCTCTGTGCTCTTCTGGGTGAGCACAGGGGTGGCTGCCAGGGTCTCTGGCAAAGGGTCATGGCTAAGTTGTCTGCAGCTTGTGGAGTTATTCCAGCCAAATTGGTGCCTTGGAGCACTTCCCGGGAATGGCAGAGGTCTTCCTCTGAGGCTGTCAGGCTGGCAATCTCCAGCAAGCAGCAAAATGTGCTCACTCTGCACCCCCAGGGACTGCGAGGTTCAGAGAGGAGGGCTGGGTGATGGATGAGAGGCACTGTCCTATCCCAGGTATCTGCTGCAGGCTCACCATCTTCCTGCTCACCTTTGATTGCAGGGTCTTCATGCCAAACCTGGTGCCTCCCAAAATCCCAGATGGCGAGAGACTGGATTTTGATGTGAGTAGTGCACCCAAAGTCAGCTCCCACCTCCCATGATGTGGGGTGCTCCCCTTGCAGCGCTCCTCCGCAGCCCAGCAGCTCCTGGAGGGCTTCACTCCCAGGTGTGTAAAGCCATGGCTGCTGCTTCTGTCCGGTGCAGGACATCCACCGCAAGCGCATGGAGAAGGACCTGAACGAGCTGCAGGCCCTCATCGAAGCCCACTTTGAGAGCAGGAAGAAGGAGGAGGAGGAGCTCATCTCCCTCAAGGACAGGATTGTACGTCTGCAGCCCACCCCCTCTGTTGCTATTGCCACCCTCTCTCCTGCAGGCAAACGACCACTATCCTTTCCTCGCAGTCCCAGCAGCAAGACCTGAGACATCCCATGTCCCTGCAAGACAGAGCCTGGGATTTGAGCCAGATTTTGTACCCCAGGCTCTGGGAAGCCCCTGGCCCGGTGCCTACAGGGGATGCACTTTTCCCCATGGTCACTGCTCCACGTGCTACCTTGAGAGACGTGAGAGTCCCAGATCTGCCCTTGGGGTTCTCAGGGCTTCTAGGGTTAGGGATGTGTCCTCAGGGACAGAGAGGATGCAGATTCCCTGGGATGTCCAAGCCAATGTCCTCTCCTTCTACAGGAACAGCGGCGAGCGGAGAGGGCAGAGCAGCAGCGGATCCGCAGTGAGAGGGAGAAGGAGCGCCAAGCCCGCATGGCCGTGAGTGTCCTCCAGGGATGGGGGGTCTAGATGGTCTTGGGTAGGACAAGCCTGACCACAGAGCACCTGGGAGCATGAGCTGTGTGTTCCATGTAAGCTGGTCCATGGGGTTTCCATCCATTTGCTCCTGACTCACTTATGACCCTGGCAGGAAGAAAGAGCTCGCAAAGAGGAAGAGGAGGCACGGAAGAAGGCTGAAGAGGAAGCACGGAAGAAGAAAGCTTTCTCCAACATGCTTCATTTTGGAGGCTACATGCAGAAGGTGCGCTCCTACCCCAGATGGTTGCAATGAAGCCAATGGTGCTCCTAGGAATGGCTTGAGCATGAGCTGGCCCCACAGGACGGTTCACGTTCTCACTGCTGGTAGACTCTGGTTTCTACAAGCAGAAGACAGGCCAGCACAGTTGGGTCACAGCAGTGGTCAGAGGGCAAAGTGAGCTCTGCTTTGCACATGATGGTCAGGGGAGGAGGTTCAGCCTTGTCCCAGGGACGTGGATGGGGGTGCGGGTGGTGTCTTGTCCACTACTGTCAAAAATTGTTTTCTTTCATGTGCTTCTGGAGTCCCAGAAGAAGAGGGTGTTGAGGACAGAACTGGGATTAGGGGTAGAATGAAAGCTGGGCAGATTTCTTTCCCTCCAATGGACTGATGGTTTCCTCAGTCAGAGAAAAAGGGTGGGAAGAGGCAAACAGAGCGGGAAAAGAAGAAGAAGATCCTCAGTGAACGGCGGAAGCCCCTGAACATTGATCACCTCAATGAAGACAAGCTGAGGTGAGGACAGGCTGCCGGAGGGACCTCCAGGTTTGCTTTGGGTCCCATCTCCAGGGGCAGGATCCGGGGCTGGGGGCGCTGCCTGGGGCTCGCAGCCCAGATAAGAGGGTGATGGCACAGCTGGGTGATGGCACAGCTGGGTGATGGGCTGGGACCCTCCCCAGGACATGGACTCCGTGGCTCTGCTGGGTCTGCACCACCAGGCTGCTGCTGACAGCGCTGGCCATCAGAGGGAGCCGCGCTCACACGCGTGGGACACGCGTGTCCCCACCTCACCCATGGCTTTGGTGCACATGTGGGGATGGCATCACCTCCTGGCCAACACATCCCCTGTTGGGTATGGAGCTTGCAGGGGCCTGTCCTAGGGGAGCAGGCAAGATGGTTGTTGTTGGCTGCCCCATCCCTGGAGGGGTTCA
>VZRU01016443.1:72447-105907 GCA_013398155.1 Pedionomus torquatus | reverse complement strand
CAAGTTGGGGTTGGGTTGTTGCCTTGGTTTTTTTTTTTTTTTATTTTCCCTCGACTTTAAAATATTCCAAGGTGTCTCGTCAGGGGAAAACGAGACTTGGGCTGGAGCTTTTGGGTTTTCCTTCCCCAGGTTTGCTGCACGCTGCTCGGCCCAGGTACCGAGGATGCTCCCGAAAGGGCCGAGCCCGACGCCCGTGAAACCACTGCGATTCCTCCCACGCTCACTCGGCCCCAAACCCAGCGTGTGGCAGCAACCTCAGCCCGTCAGAGATCACTCCATGCCCTTCCCCGGGTTTGCACAGCTCCCTCAAACCACCCAGTGGGCTTTTATTTGATTTCTCTCTTTTTTTTTTTTTAATTTTAAAAGCCAACAGCCCCTACTTTACTTACAGCAGAGGAGAAAATCCACATTGATTTAAGAGGCCGGTACTTCAGAGCCCAGTATCACAGAGGAGATTTGTATCTCTGGAAAGAAGAGCCTGACTGGATGTCAATAGAGAGCCGGGAACAACCCCCACCGCTGCTTCATTTCATAATTTATATTTCTGTATGTAGGAGACGAACCCCGTTCAATACCTGGGACAGGCAGAAGCAGGAGAATGCTTAGCCACAAAAAAACTCTCTGAAGTCATCTAATATTTAATCTCCCAGGATGTTCATGGAGGTTACGGAGAGGTCATACGTTGAGAGCTTTGCAAGAGCTTTCTCCTGCCCACGGCATGTTCTTCCCAGAGACCCACTCCCGGTTCCAGTGCCCCAGCCTCCACCTTCCCCCCAAAGCATTTTTCTTCTCCTTAAAACTCATCAATATTCTGGCTCCGAAGCTCCACCACAGTTGTTCTAAGACCAGAAACCACCAACGCTCAACACACAAGTCCCAACACTGGACCTCTGCCCCCTGGTTCTTCCCGCAGAGCCTCACAAAGCTCCAGTCTTCTAAGGAATCAGAAAGGAATCTTCTAAAAGCATCAATCAAGGAAAGAAAGGCAGGAAAATGATGGGAGGATGCTCAGCAAGGGAGCGTTGGACACATTTTGAGGTAGGATTCAAGCGAGGGAAGGCCCAGGCTAAGGAGGAGCTGGGTTGGAAGATAAACGAGATTCCCCCAAAGGGAACCACCTGCTGCTTTCTCCCTTAATTCATCAAGATCTACTCTTAAAGATTCAAATATGGGGTTTCACCATCCTTCTGGCTCTCCACCATATTCTTTTCAAGAATGTGTCAGACAGAATCCCAGAATGATCTGGGGCTGGATGGGAGCTCTGGAGATCATCTCCTCGAACCCCCTGCCACAGCAGCTCCACCCACAGCAGGTCCCACAGGAATGTCTCCAGAGAAGGAGACTCCCCCACCTCTCTGGGCAGCCTCTGCCAGGGCTCTGCCACCCTCACAGCAAAGAAGTTCCTCCTCATCTCGAGATGGAACTTCCCATGTTCCAGTTTGTGCCCATTTCCTCTTGTCCTGTCACTGGGCACCACTGGAAAAAGCCTGGCCCCATCCTCCTGACACCCNGATGACCTCCCTCCACCTGCTGCTCACACTCTTCCTGATGCCCCCCAGGATGCCCTTGGCCTTCTTGGCCACCAGGGCCCATTGCTGGCTCCTGGGCATCCTGGTGTCCACCAGGACTCCCAGGTCTTGTTCCTCAGAGCTGCTCTCCAGCAGGTCAGCCCCAACCTGTCCTGGTGCAGGGGGTTGTTCCTCCCCAGGACCCTACACTCGCCCTGGGTGGATTCCATCAGGTCTCTCTCTGCCCAACTCTCCAGCCTCCGGCTGTGACAGGGTTCTAAGTTCTTCCAAGTCAGGCCCTGGTCCAGGTTCTGGCTGCGGGGATTTGCCCAGTGCCTGGAGCTTCTCATGACCTTCCCCTGGGGAGACACCGGCCCGTCTCCTGAGGAGGAGGAAGGTTCTATTTTGTCTGTTCACATCCTCTTACCACGGCTAAATCCCCTCTTTCCTTACGGCGCCGCCTGACACCGCTAAGCCCGGCACGGCAGCTGAGCACCCGTTTCGGAACCACCGTGGAGGACGTCCACAGCCACCTCCCCGAGCTGTCAAGGTGCACCACGGGGCTTTGATCCCCTCTCTCGATGGGAGCACCTTCCCGAGGACGGAACCGTAAGGAATCCTGGTCCGTTCCCCGGGCGGTACCGGGTGGAAGGGGCCTGAGGAGCTGCAGGAAGCAGAGCAGCCCGAGATCACTGCAGCACCACGTCACCGCCTAATGCCCAATCTGCGGCCGCCCAGCCTCAGCAGATGAATCAGCCTAGTGCTTCTATTTTTGCTTCCCTCCCCAAGCTATTACTTATCCCTCCTAATGCCTTTGCTGGTTGGGGGTTGGTGGATTTTTTATTTAGTTTGGGCTTTTTTTTTTTTTTTTTTTTTTTTTGTTTTGTTTTGTTTTGTTTTGTTTNTTTTTTTGTTGTTTCTGTTTGGCTTTTTTTTTCCCATCTACCACAACCCTTCCTGTGCAATCCTTTCTGCCGGTTTCTACGGCAACATCGCTTTCCGGGATGATGAGCGCCTCCTTGCCAGCATCCCCCAACGAACGCCGTCGTTAATTAAGTGTTATTACCCACAACAGCCAGCGCCGGGGCCGAGCGGAACCCTCCAGGAAACGCTGTGTCCATAAAAGCCGAGGCCACAACACCGGGATTTACACCCTCACTCCTCTGTGTGTTCACACACACGCGTGTTGTGCTGCTCCCACGGTCTTTGGGGGGTGTTATTTTACATGTAGAACAAGCAGAAACACCCAAAACAAAGGCTGAGGCTCCACCCTGCACCCCCTGCCCCCCTCCAGAGTCTGGGAATAGCCAGGAAAAAGCCTCAAATAAAGGATAAAAGATAAAAAGGTGAAGCTGAATAGTCCAAAAAATAGTCCAAACTCTGGCCACGGCGCCTTTGCACGACAAGCGGAACGTCGGCGAGGTGAGGAGCTGTGCAACGCTCAGCCACAGCCTCGTCTGGTCCAGGAGGGGACATTCGTGGGCTGTAAAACCACAGAAAGGTTTGGGTGGGAAGGGACCCTGAAGATCCCCCAGTCCCAGCTGCCCGGCACTGGGCAGGGGACACCTCCAAACCCCGTCTGCTCTACAATTTACACAGAAGACATTAAAAAAAATCCTAGGCGTCGGCCAAAACCAGAATTAAAACTCACTCCAGGGTGTTTCCAACTCCAAAAATGCCCAGTGTTTGGTTATTCAACAGAGGAAGGTGGAAAGAGGCGAAGCAGCGTCACGGGAGCAAGACGCACGGCACGACCCAGTGACACCAGTCAGGGAAAATGAGGCTTGAAACTGGGATAACCCCAGAGCGTTGAACGAAACCACTAAGGAGAGGCCTTCAACCAGCTCAATCTGGCAGAATTCACAAGCAGGAGGAAGATTCATTTCATTCCCATCTTTTCTTGAGAATCGGAGCATTGAGGATGAGCGGGAGGATGAAAATCAAAGCAGCAGCCCAAACCTGGGAAGCCCTGGCCGATGCCTCCGGGGCGGCTGCTTCAAGCCAGAGCTGCTGCGAGACCACCCCGCGGGGGGAAAAGCCAGAATTGCTGGAAAACGGCATAAAAGAAGACAAGGGGGGGAAAAATGGGCATCTGCAGTCAGTTATAAGGGGTTTCAGGTAAAAAGAACATACTCAGAGCTGCGCAGGGATTCCACGAGGGACAAAAAGGCCTTGGAAGAGCTGGGATCTGCAAAAGCGTCCTCCAGGCTCAACTCACAGAATCCCAGGATGATCTGGGGTTGGAAGGGACCTCTGGAGATCATCTCCTCCAACCCCCTGCCACAGCAGCTCCACCCAGAGCAGGTCCCACAGGAGCGTGTCCAGGTGGGGTTCGAATGTCTCCAGAGAAGGAGACTCCCCCACCTCTCTGGGCAGCCTCTGCCAGGGCTCTGACATCCTCACAGCAAACAAGTTCCTCCTCATCTCGAGATGGAACTTCTCTGGACAACAGGATGCCCGTGAGCCAGCAATGTGTCCGTGTGGCCAAGAAGAGAGAGCCCTCACCCAAATCAAAACACCAGAAGAAGATCCAAAACCCAAAACACTGACAGAAAATTAATTTCTTAAAAAAAAAAAACAACCAACAAAGCCAAACCAAACAAACACAACTCTTCTTTAAGAGACTGCAGGAAAGAATATCTTTTCCAAGTCTCAAGGTGGGAACGGAGCTGGAGGGCAGAGCAGTACATCTCCAGAAATGGCCCATGGGTGAATGAAAACCCTCCAGAGCTTCCCCGGTGACCATCCCGGGGCCCAGCCCTGCTCGGAGGAACACATCTGAGAACCCCGTTTTCTAGAGGTAATTCCCAATTTTAGCCCTGATTCCGAGCAAGGAGCAGCGTAAAAGCCCAGCCACGTCTGCAAGGCTGGGAGCGCCCGAGATGCGTTGGTTTCCACCTCGGGTGCCTCCCGGCACGGGACGCACAGAGCAGCTCTGCAGAGGAATCTGGGGCACGTCTGACGAGAACAACGAGAAGCTGAAATAAATCCTAAAAGATGGATAAGGGATTACATTCAAAATTGCACGGAGAGATCGGGCGTTTCTTAACTTTAAGCTGCAAAGCCAAAATTAAAAAAAAAAAAGAATAGTAAAAGTACTAAAATGCGAGAAGTTTGCAGGCCTGGTTTATGAAAGGCACAAACAACTGCCGTCAGGGAGAGAAATCTGCAGCATCACGGTTGCCATGGCGCCCCGAGGGAGCCGGATCACACAGCTCCTGCCTATTTTAGCTCTGTTTTAGTCCAGGAACGTCGTCCTGCCATTCCAGATCACGCCAGGGAAGCGACGGGAGCTCGGCTAAAGAGGTTTCACTTCCTAAACTCCGGCAGAAGATCCCCCAAAATACCTACGTGCACGACTCCCACGTTATCTTAAGCGTGACCTTAACGGGCAGATGAACAGAAGGAGCTCCGAGCAGCCCGCGGCCCCCTCAGCTTAGGGAAATTCTGGAATTTGGTCGTTAGAGTGGTCTCTCAGATCCCTCCAGCTCCTTCTCTGCCCCACAAATAAGCATCCTCACGTTCACCCTCTTGACATCTCAACACCCTTCCCTTCCTGGTTCTAACTTGTGTTCAACCTGGCGCCTGAATTCACTCTTTCACCCTCGGCTGCAGCCTAAGGCGCTTCCGCCCCAGTGGGACCAGTTTAGGGACTTTGCTGGTGTTTTGCAGCTCACTGAGCAGTGGCTTCATTAGGAGAGACAAGCCTCGGTGATGGACCTGGATGGCAAAGCAAACCTGCCGCCCGGCTCCTCCTCTGCTACGAGTGCCACGTCATCCCACGGTCCAGATGTGGCGCGGTCCCCATGGACCACCCAAAGCCATGCCAAGGGCTCCTCTACAGCCCCACAACTGGGGGCACCTGGACTTCAACTGCGCCAGGAACACAGACTCATAGAATCGCTGAGGTTGGAAGGGACCTATCACATCATGGAGTCCAACCATCAACCCACCACTGACCAAACCCACCCCTGCCCCGTGTCCCTCAGCACCACGGCTGCCCGGCTTTTGAATCCCTCCAGGGATGGGGACTCCACCACCACCCTGGGCAGCCTCTGCCAAGGCTTCACAACCCTTTCCAGGAGGGAATTTTTCCCCGAATCCATCCTAAACCTCCCCCAAAACAAGCTCCGTCCTTCAGAGTTTCTCTTAAAACCCCACCCGCGTAGTCTTCAAGCCCAAGTGCTGAAAGGGTGAAGGAAATTGAGGATTCTTAAACCCCCGTGCAATATTGGCCCTTCCCGGGGGCGGCTGCTCCGGACCAGGACTGCTCCGTCCCTGCACACGCGTTACCTGCCAAAAACCTTCAGGAGGAGCTTTTCTTTTCCACATGGATCTGCCACTAAAATTCCGCTCCCTGGAGTACAGCAGTGAGCGAAGGAGAAGAAAGGCTTCTGGCAGACAACGGAAAGGCTTTAAAGGAATTCTTTAGGTTTGGGGTTTGTTTTAAAGAAGAAAAGATGCTGCCTTCAGCTTCCCCTTTATTCCGCAGCGTCATGCACCAGAGAACAGGCACAAGTTCATGCAGGGAACACCACTTGCACTAAAATAGAACTACTTCAGGTTATGCAACACTCATTAAAATTACAAAACCCTCTCCAGAAAAGCCCCTGAGCAGCGTGTTAAGGCGCCCCAGCCCGGGCTTTGGGGTCGTTAGTGGCCGCATCATGCAAGGGGGCAGGGGGGAAGGACAACTGCTGGTGCCTGATGACAAGGCAAAAAAACCAACTCAAAGAGCAGCCCCGAGGGCAGGGACCAACCTCCCCCGCTTCAGCGGGGCAGGAATCCACCCAAAAGGTGCCGATTCTCCCCTGAGGAAGGGCTTGGAATGACACGTACCAGGGTGGTTGCATTGAGATATTTCGTCTCTATCTGCGCGCACCCAGGCTGCGTTCTTCCTTTCCAAATTCCTACCGACTTCATTAAGTTCTATCAAATTAGTTCCATCTCATTTCCTCCGAGCGCAGGGATCTTGTTCCCTGGCCACCAGCCAGGGCAAACAGTCTAAACCACTTCCCAGGCCATCCCCGGTCTCACCAGAGAGAGAGAAAGTCTTTTAAAAACAAAAAAACCCATAAATCAATAAAAATTTCCCCATCAGTCCTGCTACTGTTTTCTTCCAACCCTGCTCTAGTCCAGATCATGGGGCTAGAAGGAAGCTGGTTTATGGACGTAGCAGTTCAGGGAGCTAATGACAGAGCCACTAACGACTGGCAGGAGGAGGAGCAGAGGGCTGCAGAGAGCCTTGAGGTTGGATTAAACCCAAACCCTGCGACTTGGTGGCCACCCAGAAGACTTCCTAGCCCCAAACCAGGCGGCTCCTTGCCCGCCAGCGGCTCCCAGAGCTGCTCAGCGAGCGCCAGGATTCACTGTCCCGTCCCGGATGAAGGTGATGATGAGATGCTAAACTGACTTGACACCAAAAAGTGCAAGCTCCCCTCATTTTTTGTTGATGGATGCGTAAAATGAACGCTGAAGGAATGGAAAAAATGAATAAAGGAGGAGTTGTGGGACTCGGAGCCGTCAGCCCTGCAAACCCTGGGGATTAGCGCTGTGAGACAGGCAAGCACAACTAACAGCCTTTGGTTTTCCTTTTTTTTGGGTAAGATCAGCCAAAAAAAACCCCCACCCCAACACAACCAGCCCAGCCCCGGTCATGCCACGCTCGCTTGTGCCACGGAGGATTATACCGGTTACGGGCTCATGCCAACGCGCGGACACGGAGCGGGGTCTGGCACGCAAGCGGCTGCGGTGCTGCCCGGAGCTCACAGCAAACACACACCTTGCTCTTGCCTCTGGGGTCGGCTCAAACCCACGGGTTTCGGCTGCTTTTGTCTCTCCCGGTCTGGAGGAGCAGCCCTGGTTGGCGGAGGTGGCACCCCTCGGGATTTTGTGGGTCTCATGTAGCCTTTGACGGGTTCTGCCGCTTTAATCCTCTCTTTCTTGGCCTCCTTGGCGGCTTTTTGTTCACATTCCTCTTCTTTTGCTTGAGTTGGGCCTTCAGATGGATCCACCTCAGGCTTCAAGGCATCCTTTGGGTGGGCTTCCCCAGCGCAGGCTGCGTCCTCAGGATGGCCTGTATTGGCATTTTGGGGACTCATCTGGGCTGTCTGGGCAGGTGCCAGGTTTAAACCAGCAGCTTCTCCTTCAGGAGCTTGATCCTTCAGCATCTGCTCGCTCTTCCCACCTCCGCCCGGCTCAGCTCCATCCCGTGCCCCTGCGAGTCCTGGGGAAACCCACCCCGTGGCCTCCTCTCCAGAAGAGACGGTTCCTTCTGGTCTCCCGGTCCCTTTGGCGTCGACAGGAGCCGGTTCGTTGTTGGAGTCTCCCACCTTCTGCAGAAGGTCTGGGGGAGCGCTCTCAGCGTTTTGCTTTTTATTGGTGCTCTTTGTGTCTCTGTCCCCCACCTCTGCCACAGGAGGAAGGTCAACTCTGTCCTTCTTTGGTTTAACGTCCTGTTTAACGGATCCATCCGAAGAAAGCGCCTCATCCCTCCGGCTCCCACCCTGGGAACCAGACGCTGGGGTTTTGCCGTCTTTCTTCAAAACTTCTTTTCCAGGCTCTTCGTCTCCCAGGTTGACCGGTCGCTCGCAAGGTTTCGGCACCTGGGTCTTCTTCTCCGCCCCAGACCCTGGTTCTCCGCCGCCATCCCCGGCCACCACTTCAGGAGGAGGAGGAGGAGGAGGAGGAGGAAGGCTCTTACCCCTCGTCCCCTCGTCTCTGGGCTTGGGGAAGCCAGCAGAAACACCGCTGGCGTTGTCGGGGCCAGCTCCTGCAGGCCCAGCGAAGGATTCCAACTCGGTTCCTTTATTGTCCCGGAGCCCTTGGGGGCCGACGGGAAAGTCTCTGATATTGCTGTTCTCATCTCCGCAGGCGGTGCCGCCCACCCCCCGGCCCCTCGCAGGCCCCTCGGGAGCCTGCCCTTCCCTCTCCCTCTTTTTTGGCTCGAGCCAAACAGGCTGCTCGGGGGCGGCTTCAGCCTTTTCACCGCTTCCCTCAGAACCCCTCTTTTCGGATCTCTCGGCGTGACCCGCCGGTGCTGGAAGCTCTGGGGTAGGAACTCCATCCCCTCTGCCGCGAGGAGCGGGACCTTCAGCCTCAGCCCCACGAGTTGTCTCTGCATGGTGAGGAGGAACCGTCTCCGCTCCCGCTCCGTGCTCCAGGAGCCGCTGCCGCCCGTCGCCCTCCCTCTGCTTCCATTTCTCCTGGTCATCTGCCTGGGATTCTTCTGGCTCCGGGGGAAGAGCCGGAGCTGGGATTCCCACAGGATCAGCCCGGTGCCCACGGGCGCTCGCTGGACCACCCTCCTCTTCGCCCTTCCCAAAAGACTGAGGCTGTTTCGTACCTCCCACCTCTTCACCTGCCGCGGGGACGGCACCTGGACCCAGCACAGGGGGCTCAGGACTATTTTCGGCCTTTCTGCCTTTTAAATCTCTGCTTTTTATCTTGGGCTTGTCCCCACCCAGTTCCCCAGTGGCACCATGTGCCGCAGCCACCGCTGCCCCATGCCCGGGGGGTGGCCGGGCCCTGCCCAGTTCCTCCCCTTTATTCAAGGGCCAAGTTTCTTTAGTTTTGGCTACTTCTGGCTCCGCTGCCTCTATTTTCTGACCCGAGGGAGCCTGCTGATGAGAGAACCCCCTTCTCTTCTCACCCTCTGGCTTTTCGGGCACCTCTAGGGTTACACCTACCAGACTCTCTACCAAAGCCTCTCCTTCAAAACCAGACCCATTTTCTTTACCAAAGCCGGGTTCTTTTGCGTTCCCGGCTCCCTTCTCTCTGCCTGGAGAACGGTCTCTTTCCCCCCCAGTCTCGGGGGGAGCTGCCCACCCTGAAGGGCTTTTTTCGGGCATTTTCCCTTTCCCCTCGCTACGCCTCTTCCTGGGTCTGGCTGCGGCACCCGAGCCCACGGCGGCCGCTTCTCCTTTGCCTCCCTCCTCCGTGGCGCTGCCGGCGTCGGCCCCAGCGGGACCCTCGGCCCCGTCCCTCCCTCTGCCCAGCGGGGAGGGTTGGGCTGACCCCCCCCGACCAGCGATCTCACGTTCCCCAAGGCTTTCTTTAGGCTTCTCCGGGACCAATTCCATTGACTTTTGCGTTTCAGCTGCGTCCGAGGCGCCCTCCAGAAGCCCCCCGGCAGCGACACAGCCCCTCTCCCCGCCTCTAGCGCTCACCCCCTGTGTTCTATCACCTGCCTCGGGAAAAGCCCTCGGGTCCCTCTCAGCCTCGAGACAAGGCTGCTGGAAAAAGCTCCTTTGGCTCTTTTTACTCCTTCCATCGCTACCTCTCTTTCTGGGCTTGTCTGCGGGGTGAGCCTGGGCAAGGCTTCCCCAGGGCTGACCCGTGCCAGGAAAGCCTCTGCCTTCATCGGGGAAAGCTGGCTCTTTCCTACTCTCCTCTGTCCTCACTCCATCCCCCCCTTTGCCCAAATCCCCCAAAAGCACTGCCTGCTGGGGGAGGCTTTGGGATTTTTTCGCTCTCCCTTCACCCCGCTTCTTCCTCGGCCTGTCTGTGCCGGGTGCCACGTGGGGATCTTTTCCAGTCTGCTGCTCCCAGGCGCTAAATCCTCTCCCTTTGTGTTCAGCCGGGGAATCTGCTGCCGTGGCTCCGGCCCAGCCGGGCTGCTGGCTCGTGGCAGATTCTGCCGGGGGAAGAAAGGGCCGCTCGGAAAAACTCTCAGCTTTCCCGCTTTGCAAAGCAGCGACTTCCTCGGGTTTTGGTAAAATTAAGGGCACAGCTGGCATTTCACTCCCATCTGCCGGAGCACCGCAGTCAGCGGCCACGCGCTTATCGGAGGGCACCGGTTTAACTCCATCAGCTGCCTCTGGCTCATTAGAAGGTTTATCCGGGGGGGTCGCGGCCTCCAGACGAGCAGGTTCCCGGGGGAAACCATTCCCAACCCCTTTGTTTTTGTCACAACCGCCTCTTTTCTCTGTCACTTCTTCCCGTGCCCCACCGGGAGGCCGAAGCTCGGGATGGAGAGTGTCACCCAGAGCTTCACGCCCGGGAGCCGCGCGTTTGGCCTCCTTCCATTTGCCAGAAAGGAGCAATTCTGGAGGTTTGGTCTCCAAAGGAGTTTGTACTTTGCTGAAATCAAGGGCTTCCGAAAGAGACGGCACGGGGTCGGCACGTGTCGACTCCTTACGCTCCCTCTTCCCGTTTCTATCAAGAAAATCTCCTTCCACGGGTTTGGTTGGCACCTTGGCTGCAACAGGTTCCTCTGCCACGACCCTGCCCATCTCCCGCGAGGGAACCTCTTCGCCTTTAGGTTGAGACACCAAACCCTCATCTCTCCTTTCTGCTCTTCTCCTGACATCTCTGTTTTTCGCCTCGGAGGCAACGGAATCAAAGGGCATGTTGGGTTTTGGGGCCTGTCCTGGGGCTGGCACTGAGAAGGCACTTTGCTCTTCCAGCACAGGAATTCCCGGTAAGATTTTAGCCTCCTTTGGAATTCCTGGAGCTCTGCTTCCGCAGACAACTGCCTGCTCTTGGCGGGCTTCAGCAGGCAGGATGGGACTGACAGTTTTTGGCGATTCAAGAGCAAAAGGGGAGTTTCTGGGAGCTCTGTCATCCCAAAACTCCACGGACCTCGGCAGCTGGTTTCTCTTCTGTTTGGGTTTCTTTTTCTTTTTCTTGGCATTGGCCAGAGAACCTTCCGAGTCCCAGCTCTCCCGGGGTAGGTCTCTGTAGCTCTCCACAAACTCCGACCCCACCTTGGACGGCTGCTCGGGCGCCTTTTGAGGCGAAACCCTCCTGCGAGGGGAGGCTCCAGCAAAGCCTCCGAGTTCCGCCAGAGATGGGGGGTCTGCTTTTGGGTCAGGGCTCTTCCGGAGCGGGAGACCTACCGGCCGTTCCTCCGGGACATCTGCAAGAGGCACCGGCGCAGGTTTTGCTCTGCCAAACCTGCCTTCCCTGGATTTGTTAGCGTGCCTTGTTTGGGCAGTGGGTAGACCTGGAATACAGGAAGCCTGCTCAAACATCGAAGCAACTATTTGGGGTTTTCATTTAAAAAAAATCAATCAAAATAAGGCTATACTCTATAAGTGCTTTTAGCCACCTAAAGCAGCCCCTCCAGGCACACACGCGGAACTTTCCAGCACCGATACCACACTCATTCTAAATCCACCAGCGGAGCTGGGACAGACATTTACAGGCAGAACCTATTTAAAACCACCACCGATAAATACGTCAGTGAGATTTGGAAAAAAATAATTAATTCCCTAATTCCTGAGACATGCTCTCACCCCACCGAGAAGCAACAAGTCCCTGCAAGGATATGCCATCTCTTTTTTAAAACCACGTTAAGGATCCATTTTGCCTTTAGCAAGACCAGAAGATAGATAAAGACTTCTTATATCCCCACTGGCATCCTTCCAAAAGGTGAAAATACAAATTAAATGGGAAGATGAGTCTGGGGAAGGGGGGAGGGGGGGAGCCAAAGGGTTCCTCACGGTGGAGGCGGTGGAAGGCAGAACCTCCGGAGCAGAAGTCATTTGCTGCGCTCCGTTACGGGCAGCGCGAGGTCTCCTTAGCTACGAAAAGCCACCGGTTTTAATGAGAGCATCAGTCGTTTGTCAATTAGCCCCGGCCCACAAATGAGGCTCCAGTCGGCAGCGTGAGCGGCGGCAGCCCGTGGGGAGAGGCTGGCGTGGGGGAGCAGGAAGAAAATGCCATCTTCCTCGGGTAATTACAAAACTCAATTTGGAAGGAGGTCGGTCTTCAACAGGAATAGTGTAATAAGAATTAATGTCCCTTTTTAATACCAAAATGAAAAGGTAGAAAGAAAAGGCAAAACGAGGGTGAGCTTTTAAATTCTGCAGCAGGAAAGATAAACCGCTCCCAGTGGCGAGGTACCAGCAGCACCCTGACTTTTAGTGCGCTGAAAAGGGAGAGGAAAAGGCAACTGAAGAGGGCAGGGATTAGAGGCAGCGTGCAAGCAGAGCCGCTGGGGGAGGCACAGAACCGCTCGCTGCAAGAAAGGTCTCCGCTCGCTCAAGTGGCAGCACGGCCCGTGGGGAGAGGTGAAGGGTCCACCCAGGAATTTTCCATCGCAAAATAAATAAATAAAAAGATGAATTACGATTTATGTCCTACCTGTGGTCTCTTGAGGGGCTTTCTCTTGCTGAGGTTCCGCGTGCTGGACGTGGCTGTGGTCAGCCTCCTCCTTCTGTATCTCGGGAACAGCAACATCCACAGCAGCCACAGACTGGTCTCTATTTCCTAGTGCAAGGGTCTCTTCTGCTTCCACCAGGACTGAAACAGGAAAAATACAAACAGCTCGTTTCCCTCCTTAGGAGCGCAGGGAACCTGCAGTTTAAAAGCAAGGGCAGAGGGCTTGTTTTTATTTTTAATAGGAACGCCGTTGATAAGATACAGCGGTCCACAAGGCATTACCTCCTCACAATCCCATTTTAAGCAGCGGGTTTCTATCCTGGCAAACACGCCAAAGCGGAGGGGAAACATGTAATCGATCACATCAACCCAATTCAGATTATTCTGGCTTCTCACCGGAATTCAACCCCCAAATCTACTCCATCACCAGGCTGGAGTCCCCTCCCAAGGCTCAGCATCCAGTACCCACACACACCTCCCAGCACATTCACACCGACACTACCAAATCCCTAACTAGACACAATTGCTGCAAGTTTTAATTTGCAAGACATAATTACAATGGAGAAATGTGCTATATATAATTAATCGGAGAACATTTCTCCGTATAATTAATTTTAAACAGAAATAAAAATGGTGACACTGGTACAACCAGGGATGAGGAAGAAACATGAGTCACATGAAGGGAATCTCAAATGTTATGATCCCTGCGCCTCTTGGTGCCAGCCCCACGTTTGCACACACTTCTGGAAATTCAACCTGCGTGGCTTTGTCCTTGCTAAGGAGAGAGGGGTGTCTGTGAGGAACAGAGGGGTGTCTGAGGAACAGAGGGGTGTCTGTGAGGAACAGAGGGGTGTCTGAGGAACAGAGGGGTGACTGTGAGGAAGAGCCTGGTGCCGGGGCAGAAGCAGGTGAGGGCAAAGCGCTGGCGTTTCTCACCTGCTGGTTCTGAGCGGTGGTTGGTTTGTGGTGGGAGATGCTCCTGGTGGGCGCCGGGAGGTTCTCTGCCGCCTTCAGCTGCCCCTGAAGGACCCACACAAACTTCTGGGACTTTGGATTCTTGTTTCGCTTCTACAGACGGGTGGTAAAGAGTAAAAATTCACATTATTTTTAATTTAGATGAGACTAAACCAGATAAAAATCACTTCCTTGCCTAATTCTTATTTTGCTTAAGAAATTAAAGGTTTTCCCGGCTTTCAGAACGGCCATCATTGGCTTTTTCGGGTCACTCCCTACCAGCTCTCCCCTCCTGAAAGCCAAACTCTTCTGCTGAGGCCGATCTTCCCGTATTGCCTGGTATTTACTCATCACCCACCCCCCTCTGCCTCTGTCACTACATTCTGGTCGGGAGATTTTGGTTAAATCTTCTCTTTCTGGAAATGTATTCCTATGATTAAACTGGAGAGCATGAGAAGGGAGGAAGAAATGATCTCGCTCCACCTCCTTCTGCAGCCAGTCCCCATCTACTGCCTCTGCCCAGCACTTATTTTACTTATTTATTTTTATTTTGAGACTAATTTTCTCTCCAAAACGAGTGTCCTTGGAGAAAGCTGGGCAGTACAGGAAAATCTATTGTCCACTGAGTGGAAAAGACCAAACTGCCCCCTTGGCCACTTCAGTGCCCGCAGTCGTTCCATGGAAACACCACAGAATTATCCAAACCTTTAGTCTGGTCCAAAAGCAGAAAAAAATGTGAAAATAAGAACCTTTGTTTGAAAACAGCGTGTCCTGCAGGGGCTGCGGTGAGCTCCGCACACGCGGAGGGGGACAGTGGTACAAGAAGAAATACAGGGATGAACTAAAACCTCTCCGTGGCTAAAACCTCATCGATCACTGCTTAGAATGCCAAGTTAAAAAAAATAAATGATTAAAATACTTTAATTTTATATTTTATAAGCAAAAAATCCCCCCTCATGAAGCGGTTCCTCAGCCTGGCAGCTGGCAGCAGAGCTGGGGACGTTGTGTGCAGGGCGTAGCACGGTCTTTAACACTAAAGAGAGCAAACTGCTTTTCAGCTGACAGCGCCAGGACAACTCTGCTCTGCGTGGCCACCGCTACGTGCTGCCGGGAGCGCGGCTGCCAGAGCTCTGCCAGCTCACACCGGCCTTTTCACACCTCCTGACGGGTTATTTTGAGCCCGATCGAAGCTTTCGGGCACCGACACTCACCTGCAGGAGGTTTGTCGAAGGGTGACTTGTCTTCCTCAGCAGAAGACTTGGCTGTTGTCAGCTCTTTGGATGCTACAGCCTTGGTGTCCATGGCGGAGGGGGACTTGGATTCTGCAGAGGGAACCCCAGAATCCTGGGCAGGGAGAGGTTTGGCTTCTGCTGCGGGAGCAAAGCCAGAATCCATCGCATGGTGATGGTTGACTTCTGCTGCCGGGGCAAAGTCTGCACCTGCTGCTGGGGCAAACGCAGAATCCACACCGTGGTGAGACCCCACGTCTGCTGCTGGGGCAAACCCTGCATCTTCTGCCGGGGCAAACCCCAAATCCACAGCATGGGGAGACTCCACATCTGGCGATGGGGCAAACCCCAAATCCACACCACGGCGGGACTCCACATCTGGCGACGGGGCAAACCCCAAATCTACCCCCCGGTGAGATTCCACATCTGCTGCTGGGGCAAATTCTGCATCTTCTGCTGGGGCAAACCCCAAATCCATGGTGTAATGGGACACGGCATCTGCTGCTGGGGAGAAGCCAGCATCTGCCACTGGGGCAGGCGCAGCAGGAGGAGCCTTGGCTTCTGGCACAGGAGAAAACCCAACATCCACGGCCTGAAAAGGGTTGGCTTCTGCTGCGGGGGCAAATCCATCATCCAGAGCGTGACGGGGCTCGGTGTCCTCTGCGGGAACAGAGCCAGAGTTTTCCGCAGCAACAGCCGTGACATCCCAGGCAGGACCAAAGGCCGCATCTGCTCCAGAGACACAGACATCATCCACAACAGAAAGCACGTCGTTAGCTGGAAGTGTGGTTCTGCGACTCGAGAAGGTGGGGCTCTGGCTCCCTGCCTTCCAGCATCGCTGCCCCAGTTGCCCCAGTGCACTCAAGCTGCTCTAGACTTCACGACACTTGATTTTAAATCTGATTTGTGCCGATGGGGGCAGTAAGGGTGCTGCCACCCAGCAGAAGTGCCCCCACTCCAGACACAGGCCACCGCCACCCGCTACATCACCAACTGCCCTTTATCCTTTCATCCCCCGACTCGGCCTCGTTCATTTCTGGTTTTATTTAATGTAATAGCCACTAAACACCGCGCTGCTCGTTTCAAAATCCTGTTTGTCAGCCCACAGCACAGTCAGGGCTCTGCGCTGAAGTTCACCCTTTTCTCAACCTCCCCTTACAGGGTTGGGGTTGCTGTTCGTTGTTTTTTTTTTCAGTCTGTCTGAATTTAGCATTTCAGCTGTCTAGAGGCAAATTTTCACAAATTTGACCGCCTTCTCTCCTGCAGAGATTCATCTCAACAGCCCCAAGCGCTGCCGCTTCCCTGGGCGACGCAGAGGGTGACCCCAGCCTCTGGCAGCCACCGTGGCCGAGATGTTTGAAAGAAACACAACATTTCTGCTTGGGAGTGCCATCTGAAAGCATCCTCCCCAACAATGGAAAAGGCATCAGATCTTAAATCAGACACGTAATAAACTGAAAAAAAAATATGCAAAAAGCCAGTATTCCAGGGAGGCAAACCAAAAATAGCCATTAAGGACTCACTGGGGTTTGCCTTTTTTTCTTTTCAGGTGACATCGTGATCCTCCCCCAAAATAAAATTTACAGATTGTGATTTTATGGAAGAATCAAACAGGAAAGAAATGGATATTAAAAGCAGGAGGATGCTCCCCGGTGAATCACGGGAACTACTGGAATAAAGCCTAAAGAAAGCGAACAAAGAAGGTGCAAACGCAGCCCGGGGCTGGTGCCGGGGAGAAAAACCTCAAAACCTCCACTTTAAAGAGAGCCTTTAAGGAATTTTAAGGAGAGTCTTTAAGGTTTGAAGGTATTGACAAATAGCATCTGACTCTTGTTATAACCTTGGCCTTGACACACCTCAAGGTTTTTCTGGAGCTAAAATGCTGAGGAAGTGCAGCATCGCTACATCAATCCCTGAGTGTGGCAGGAGAGTCGAGAAGTCAACTCCGCTCGCTGTTCCTCACCCACACAGCCCAGGCACGAGCCCCGGTGGAATTTGGGAACACCGTGCTGCGCTTCCTTCAGAGGAGGCAATCTGTGGGGCTCCACCACGAGGATTTGCTCACCCAAACCCAGCACCGCCCTTTCAACGGGGACAACTCTACCTGAGGCGGCGCCTTTTGGTCCTTCGGCAGCTCCAGCCCCTCCTGGGGATGCCGGGACCGCGGGAGGGACGACGCCGGGAGCCACCACGGCGGGGTTTTCTGGCAAATCCTTGACGGTTTCGGTTGCTGTGGGGGGCACTGGGAATGAAAAATGAAGTTTGATTGAGCACTGGGATCTCAGCAAACAGCAGCCTTCTCTTCTGGAACTGCTGGGATGTGAACCACCCTCCAGAGGTGCCACCTGCAGCAGGGTCACCCTGATGAGTGAGGTCCCCCCCTGTTCCAGCACCCTGGCTGGGTGGCATCAGAGGAACATCAGGTTTCATGGGCAATTTTCAAAAGATTAGTTTGTGCAAGGCCTAGAAAGAACACTCTTCTGTCTTGAGAGCAGCTTCTGCTGGGACAAAGTCGAGCAAGGTTCAGTCCCACAGCGTCCCAGTTCCACCCTCAGCCCCAGAAACACCTTCTCCCCAGGACCTCTGTTCAACTACTTTCTTCTCAGCTTGTTTACCAAAACCGGCCAAAAAGATGCCAACGTGGATCAAAAATCCTCATGCACAGGCAACACAACGGAATTGTTTACTCAGTGGAGCTTCAGAGCCTTGACTGTAGCCACGGTCTGAAGACAGCTGCAGAGAGGACCTAACTTTGCAACTCCAATTTCATTTAAAATGGGGTTTTAAAGACTAAACCAAAGTTGTGTTTGTTGGCGCCTTCGGCCGCTCCGAGCCCTCGATCGACGCATCAAAACACGAGGGCTCTGATTTATCCCCACAATCAGATTTGGCTTTCGCTGTGTACAACGACGAGACTCCCTGACCACAGTGAAGCCCCAGTTTCAGAGTCTCATTCACCAGAGAATATTTATTATTTTAGCACCGAGTAACGCTCAATCCCCCACCCCAGCTGGAAATGGCGGTACCTTCACTGCAACGGGCACTGTCCTGGTTTGAGGTAAAACAAACCAATTTTCTGTTTTACAGTTTTAGTTTTTAGCTGGGCCTCTTCTAACAAGCTAAACTCTGAAATTAACAGCACATTGTTCAGAGCTGTTTTGTCTAACAGTGATAAGACCTGATTATCCCAAGGGATGGAGCAGAGAGGCCCCTGTTTATCCTTATTGCTGGAACAACCAAGGGCAGATAATTTTTGTTGTTTGCCCGTTGGAGGGTGGGAAACGGAAAAACGTAAAGGGGTCCCACCTGCAAGAAGGGACGGACAGGACAGGGGACCCAGAACTGACCNTTTTCCTAAATTTCCTTTTTATTATTATTATTTATATTTTCATTAATGTAGTTTTGTTTTTTTCCTAAACTCTTGAATCTGTTTAATTCTTCCTCTCCTCTCTTTTACCCAAAGGGGGGAGGAGGGGACATCTGTCAATCAGGTTTTGGTAAATTTGGCTGAAAACATGACAGGGACACAGCGAAGGGAGATGCTCTGGAGCGCACAGAGCTCGCTGTTTGGTTTTGCACCCATCTGTCTTTTATAACTGAATTCCCCCAAGCCCACGGAAGGGCACATTTTCAGTGGGTTAAAGCCCCCAAAGGGCATCGTGCCACTAATACCCACTGACAGTTGGGCTTGGAGCTGGGAAATTTGTTACCCTAAATTAGGAGTCTCAGTGAACGCAGGGTCCTCCCCAGCCCTCCCCATGCTCAAGCAGAAAATGTGCATTAAGTGCCATCTCCCTCCAACCCCCATTTCTGCTCTAAGTCAAGGTAAGGTCAGGCCCCGCTTCACCTCTGGAGAAGGTGGACATGGGGAGAAGCCCTGCACAAACTCCTCACAGGCGCTGCTCACATGGGAACTATTTTTACCTGGTGGCTCAACGAAGAAAGAGGCATCCGGTCCCTTCGCGTCACGCTGAGCTCCCATCCAATGCTCTTCAGGCACTACAGAAAACAAACACACTTAGTCCTGCCTCCAACACCCATTATTTATGTCGTCAGTGGAAGGTATTGACCCTGCTGCTTTGTGAGTTCTCAGTTCCCTTAAGAACGGAACCAGAACATCATGTCCTTCTGTGACTATTGGTAGTGAAAGCTTCCATCAGAGAAGAGTTACTGACTCCAGAACCCGGCAAAGCAGGTTCTTCGCCCAGTTCTTCTGGGCAATTGGCTCCAGGTGGCCCTACCTGAGCAGGGGGGCTTGGGCAAGATGTTCCCCAGAGGTCCCCCTTCCAGCCTCAACCCTTCTGTGATCTCCTGACATCTTCAGAACATTCACGCTGAACCAAGAACTGTCATTGCCCACAGGATACTTTCATCTGCGCTCATTTTATGTACCCACTCCCCCACTACGATTCCTTAGGACCATGAACCATGATTTTCCAGCTCCAAAACAGACAGTTAAGAGCAAAATACTTATTCCTTACCTGCTCTGTCTTGCAGAAAGTCTGCGCTTGAAACCATGCCCATAAAGCCTGATGAGTCAAGAGCCTCTGCAGGAGAATAGAGGGGCCCCAAGAAAGGTTGTTCAGGTACCACCATAGATCCATGAGGTGCTGATGAAATGAAAAGACCATTAGTTAATTACTCCACCAGCCCTAACGACTCCCCTCCAAAATAAAATCTCTACACAACTCTTGGGAAATAACTTTGTCTTCTGCTGGCAGTCAGTCCAGAGACAGCTCAGAAGCAGCTCTCCCCATCAGCTCGTCTTTACGAAGTGCACAGTAAATTATGGAGTATCTCTATAATATTTTAACAAGGTGTAAGACAGTAACCACAGGCAAATTATCTCCCTCCTGTTTCTCCTCCCAGAAGGGGAGTTTTTTCCTGTTAAAAACCCCTTAAACTCCAATGGTCCAAAAACTGAAGACCACGCTGTGGACAAAGTTCGTGGGTCTTTGGCTTCTACCCATGAAGACAAGAGCCATCAGCAGTTCCTGCTTTAACTCAACCTCTCTAATTGTCTTCTTTCCTTCTGCCTAAATACACTTCAAAAAAAGCCCACCCAGAAGTAGCTTCTCAAATGGCTTTAGGCACAGAAAAAGAAAAAAAGAAGCGATTATACATGAACTTCTCAGCTTAATAATTTCCAGTATGAGAAAGTCAACAGAGAGGACATCAAAACCTGGCCATCAGGGACAAATCACAGAATAGTTTGGGTTGGAAGGGACTTGAAGGCCCCCCCAGTGCCACCCCCTGCCCTGGGCAGGGACACCTCCCACCACACCAGGTTGCTCCAAGCCCCATCCAGCCTGGCCTTGAACCCCTCCAGGGATGGGGCAGCCACAGCTTCTCGGGGCAACCTGGGCCAGGCTCTCACCACCCTCACACCAAAGAAGTTCTTCCCCACATCTCAGCTCCATCTCCCCTCTTTCAGTGTCAAACCCTTCCCCCTGGTCCTAGGGCTCCCCTCCCTCATCAAGAGTCACCCCCAGCTTTCCTGGAGCCCCTTGAGGGACTGGAAGGGGCTCTAAGGTCTCCCCGGAGCCCTCTCTTCTCCAGGCTGAACCCCCCAACGCTAAGGAGGAACTCACCATGGACATCTCTAGAAGTATCAACATAATCTGGGAACAGCGGCACATTCTTCATGTCAGTAGGGAACGATAAATCAGGCAGATTCTCCCCTCTGTGCATGCTGAAGGGGTCTGGGGGGAGACCAGAACAAGGCCAGTGTCACCGCACACGGGGAAGACATGATGATGAGCAAGATCATTTGGAAAACAAGATGAAGATGCACTTGACACACCACTGGACTTCCAAGGGAAAGCAGACCAAGAAAAACCTACAAGCTCTCCTCCCCAAGAAGGGTTCACCAGTAGAGACTGACTGGTGGCCAGTATTTCAGCCACGTTACAAGCCAGAGAGGAAAATAACACATTTCCCAGTGTCCCAGGCTGAGGAGCGGGTGCACTGGTGAGGGGGGACCTGCAGTCCCCGTTTGCAAGTTGTCTGGTGTTAACTTCGGTTGGTCTAAAGCACCTCCGCTCTGCTGGGCTTTTTGTCTGTGATTTCAGTGGATAAAATCAATGTCATCTGCAGAAGATGGTCCTTCGGGAGCTGAGGATTCAGCAAGAGAAAATTCTGGTGGCACAAATGGGTGACGCAGACCAAACCCTGTCTCCTGGAGAACCAGCAGAAGTCAGGGATGAAGTTTTGTCTCCCATCTCCAGTGACCCTCCATGGACTGGGCGCGGGTCCGTGCCCTGCTGGGGCTTTAGGAGGTGGGTAAAGGCTGAACGCTCAGACACGGCAGGATATTCCAGAAGCTGATCTGAGCTGGTATTTCCCACATTCCTCACCAAGGAATAAGGAATTACAGCAACGGTGGGTGGGAGACCTGTCATCCCACTGCCCAGACAGTTCTCTCCTTGGGAGGAAAATCCCTCCAGTGTTTTCCAAAGGGCGAGCATAGAAGTATTTAATAAACAGGGTGACTCTTAGGAGCCTGTTGTTCACATTTTTCCCCTTCTGCTGACAAGCTGTTAAAGCCTGTCTATCCCCTCTGATCCCTCGGCTCATTTATGGGAATGGACTAATCTCCAAACAGAACCTCTTGTTTGTGCAGCTCCAGGGAGGGGGGGATGGAGGAGCATCCCATCCTGAAGCCTCCGTGGTACCTCCTGTGTGTACAGGGCAAGACACTCTAAGGACATGAGACCTAACAAGTGTGGTTCCATGTGATAGGGACCCCACCGATTCAACCAGCCAGGAGCAGAGTGCTGGGGAAGGGCTAGGGCTGCAAAGCCTCCTCATCAATGTCTGCCACCCAGCTCTTGAGCAGAACCCCATCAACATCCCATTCTCCTGTCTAACAAAGCACTGGGAGGGAAAAACCCAACGACTGCCCCCGAGAAACTCCTTTCGTTCCAGTTGTTCCATGAAATCATTTCTGACCTTTGAAACAAGACACAAATTCTTAACAAAACCACTCAGTGAACGTGAGATTTGGGGAGCAAGAAAATGACCAGAGAATCCTAGAATGGGTTGGGTTGGGAAGGACCTTAAAGCCCCCCCAGTGCCACCCCCTGCCCTGGGCAGGGACACCTCCCACCACACCAGGTTGCTCCAAGCCCCGTCCAACCTGGCCTTGAACCCCCTCCAGGGATGGGGCAGCCACAGCTTTTTGGGGCAAATAATTTAATAAATAGGTCCACAGCACTCAAAAATGTATAAAAAAAGGAGTTTTCGTGCTGTTTTGGCCAGTATCTTTCCCAGGATGACTGTGTCTCACAATGTGGACAACACACACATTTCTCAAACCCTCAAGAGCAGGTAATTTCCCATAAGCCTTCCCAAAAAATGAGAGAAAATTGGGTGAAAGTTGTTGGGTGAAAGGGTTATCTCTTTTTTTTTGTTGTTTTCTGGTGCACATTATACAAGGCTCATCTAATTTTCAGGAGAGTCAGCAGGCGGGCAGGCTGGGGAACGGAGTGACCTGCATTGCGGCCAGAGCTACGTGACAGCTGGAACGGGCACCTCCGAGCACCAGGGATGACACCAGAAATCTGTTCCACAAGTAACAAAATCCCAGAAGCCCAGAGTGATATGGGATTGGAAGGGACCTCTGGAGATCATCTCCAACCCACTGCCACAGCAGCTCCACCCAGATCAGGTCCCACAGGAACGGGGCCAGGTGGGTTTGAATGTCCCCAGAGAAGGAGACTCCCCCACCTCTCTGGGCAGCCTCTGCCAGGGCTCTGACACCCTCACAGCAAAGAAGTTCCTCCTCATCTCGAGATGGAACTTCCCATGCTCCAGTTTGTGTCCACAAACTCACTGGGCACCACTGGAAAAAGCCTGTCCCCATCCTCCTGGCACCCACCCTGGAAGGATTTAGAGGCATTGATCAGATCCCCCTCCGCCCAGTTGTCTCTTCTCCAGAAAGAGAGACCCAAGTCCCTCAGCCTTTCCTCATCACAGAGATGCTCCAGGCCCCTTGTCCTCATTGTAGCCCTCTGCTGTCCCCTCTCCAGCAGTTCCCTGTCCTTCTGGAACTGGGGAGCCCAGAACTGGTCCCAGTGCTCCAGCTGGGGCCTCCCCAGGGCAGAGCAGAGGGGCAGGATGACCTCCCTCCACCTGCTGCTCACACTCTTCCTGATGCCCCCCAGGATGCCCTTGGCCTTCTTGGCCACCAGGGCCCATTGCTGGCTCCTGGGCATCCTGGTGTCCACCAGGACTCCCAGGTCTTGTTCCTCAGAGCTGCTCTCCAGCAGGTCAGCCCCAACCTGTGCCGGTGCAGGGGGTTGTTCCTCCCCAGGGGCAGGACCCTACGCTTGCCCCTGGGTGGATTCCATCAGGTTTCTCTCTGCCCCTCTCCAGCCTGTCCAGGTGTCCCTGTGCGGTGGCCCAGCCTTCTGGGGTGACAGCCAAAAGTAACCAAATGCTCAGAGTATTCAGAGAAGATGTTCCTACCGGCCATCTCCATGGGTTTGAAGACAGGCTGTGACTCAAAGCACAGGTCTCTGTCGTCCATCGTCCAGGAGTCGTTGCGATCGAGGAAGTCTTTGTAAGACAGCTTTTCGTCCATGACTTCTCCTGGGAAAACTGAAATCAGAAGAGGAAACCACATGGTCAGAAGTGAAACACCAAGCTAAAACATTTAAAATAGATTATTACACGATGTGACATTCAGATGCCAACAGGAAACATCACGGTAGCCAAGCTGAGATGATGAACAGTCATTTTTTACCGCTTGGATCCAGCTCTTCACACACAAGGAACAGAATAATGGGATTTTTGGCATCTTGATAGACATCTGAGATCAAGAGTGGACGCACACGCCAGAGCACTCTCCCGCTTTCAAGCCTTGAACATTTCACACCACTTCCTCACGCTCATCTCTGGGGAGGTTTTTCATTAACTTTAGGGCTGGACCAACCCCGAGACCTTGGCTCTGGAGGCTGCACAAAGCCTTCCCGCCCGGCCATAGAGGAACGCCGGACACAGGCTGCTGCTTGGGCCACAGCGGGGCAGGAGGGGAAGCAAAGCCCCTTCCTCTCCTGCCCATCGACTCATACACACCACATCCCACCACGACCGGTTGTAATAATTAATTCTAATAAAATGTGATTGAGAAAGAGTGAGACAGGAGGGTTTCCGTGGGTCGTTTTGGTTGGTTTACGTGACAAAACGATGAACCAGCACAAACCCAGGCCTTGTTTTCTCTAAGAACAGGAAGCGACTCCATGAATTTAGAAATGTGTCAAAAATCTCAGATTAGCACAAAATTAGTATTTTTCATAATTAAACTCTGGCGCTCAACGGCCCCATCCCTCGGGGTCTGAAACTTGGCGAGGTCAGATGCGTGTGACAGTCGGCGGATTCCTATTTTGGGTCATTACCAGCAACGTGCTTCAGCAGGGACTTTGCAGATAATCCCCAGGAAAGGCAGAAGAATTAACGAGCTTTAAGTCCCTTGGGGGCGTTCTGTGAGCTGTGTTGTGGCCAAGGGGACAGGGGACCGGGCGAGCGGTTCTCCACCAAAATTCGGAGGAAGGCAGTGATGGTGTCACCAGGCTTGAGCATCACCCGAACGGGGATATCCCAGTTGTCCTCTGCTGCCAAAGGGGCTGAGAACGTCCTATGAGATGTGTCGTACGGTGGAGGCAGGGAGGGAAAAAGACCTGGGTCTCCAAAGGGAACCGAGACAAGATGACTCACAAGACTCCTCATGGCACCAGCATTTCACAGACCCATGGAATCACAGACTGGTTTGGGTTGGGAGGGACCTTAAAGCCCCCCCAGTGCCACCCCCTGCCCTGGGCAGGGGCACCTCCCACCACACCAGGTTGCTCCAAGCCCCATCCAGCCTGGCCTTCAACCCCTCCAGCCACAGCTTCTCTGGGCATTTGAACCCAGGCGTCCCACAAGAAACAACCGAACAAGTAACATGCTGGAAACACACTTTTTTACCCCCCTAAAATGCAAAATACAGAGTGCGCTGCCCACCAGCCGCAGGGTGGGCAACCACAGGATGGACAACGCCTATGGGAAGAGATGTTCTAACAGAAGTCCGTGATTGTGCAAGAGCTCCTATTCAGATTCCGATGCAACTAACAGTAAAAAATATTCAAATAATGATAAAATACATTTCTTTGTTACCCTTAAAAGAGGCCCTCTGAGGACTGGAGAACGAGAATTCACGGTGTAATTCCAGCAATCACAGGATCTTCTACTGCTTCTCTTCTGGGTGAGCACCACCCCAAGAAAGCCCAGCGGAACTGCTGCTGAATAAACCGAATTTCTGCCCGTGGGTGCAGCCATCCCCGCGCCTCCCGCGCTACGCCCCCGCCGATGCCGCACAGGTCCTGGAGCGCCGCTGATTTGGCAGGAGGACGGTGCTTTTCTGCCAGGGGCTTTTAGCCCTTCTGCCGCTAAACGCCCGCGTTTGCCACGGTTGGCTTCGGCGGGGGGGGTACGGGAGCCTCTCAGCCCCAGCTTCACGGCAGCTCTGGCTCCTCCGTGACCAGCCCGAGGTGTGACAGCGGCAAACAGCCCCCAGGAGGGGACACCCCCGGGGCAGCACCCCCCCACCCTGCTGGGCAGCAGAACCAGCGCGGGCGACGCCGGCCCAGCAGGAGTCTGGGGGGTGCCTGAAGGCTGACAATTGAAGCGGAAATATTGCATTAGAACAGACACTGATCCTGTAGATTGGCAAGGTAGTTTGAAGAGAAAGTGTCACTCCATGTGTCAAAAGACATTATTTGTGCTTATCTGTGGTGCAGAGCAGCAAGGGATTGAATTATGTTCTGCTGGAAATTCTTCCGGATGGGAATCTGTCATTCATCTGTCCATAAAACTCCTTTAACCCCCCCAAAAAAAACGACCGTTAAGTGTCCTTGTCAGGGTGAGGGAGAGGCCTGGGGACAGGGAAGAAAATGTGATGTGAATTTTCTCAAAGATGACTCGAGCTGGGGTTGGGACTGGGCCCCCGGGAAGTGGACGGACTGTGCAGCACCGTGACCGAGCCCCAAATGGTTCTGTGAACTGTCAGTACCAGAGCAAGAGACACACGTTACACCAGGAATACGCCTCTGTGGTTGCTGGTATTCACAGACCTCACCGGGGAAGAACGTAAGATTAGACTCACGACGGGTAAAACAGAAGCAAACCTTCCACTTGCATTTTTTGGGTTCTTTTTTCCAGCAGACGGGTTGTGCTCATCCCTTTGTTTCCAGGGATGGGGCATCTCCCACCGCTCTGGGCCACCTGGGCCATCCTCCCTGTCCCTAAGTCTCCTGCAAAGGGGCCGTTCCCAGCTCCTTTGGCACCCCCAGCCCATCCCAATACTCAGCTCCTCCTTACTCAGGCTTGGTGGGACACAAGAAACGGGATCTCAGAAACAAGGTCCCAAGGACTGTAGAAAAGAAGATTTTCCAGCTGCAACCCCGGCTCTGGGGCCCCTCCTAAAGCACACACAGCCTGCCTGTGGTCCAGGCAGAACAGAGAAATTCAAACAAAACCACACACAAGTGAGGAGCCAGACTCTCATCGGTCAGTCCTGGACGTGCCCACGGACTCGCGGCGGCAGCAGGTAACGGACTTTGACAGATCCCACCAACCTGTGAAGTCACTTCAGCAAGAGTTAAAGCTCGGCGGCGGCTGAAAATCCGGTTACGGCCGCAGCTAATAGAAACCAAGGCAGGATTACAGCCTCAAGTCTCGCTTAAAGAAAAGAAATAGCGTTAACAACATACTTACAAAGCAAACTTGCTTCCGAAAGTAAAAATACGGATCCCATGCAAGAAGGCGCCTTCCCTGAACCGATCCCGGCGGGTTCCGGAGGGGAAAGAGGCGCCAACGCTCCAGCGGAGCTGCTGACGGTGGGGCTGTGTTTGTTGTAGCGTCTGCTCTGCACAGATCAGCACGGGCACGTCCGCCAGTCCCAGGGTTAATCCACACAAACCAGCACTTCGGGCACCCGACGGCACCGACGCTCCCGCCGCGGGGCGGCCCGGACCTCCAGAGGAGAAGACGTCGCCCTGTCCCCACCGCCAGGCAGGACGTGGCTCCAAGCGGCCAGCGAGGAGCGCTCCCGGTAGAGGATTACCACCACAAAGCCTTCTCGCAGCAGGAGATGCTAATCTGGAGAGGTCTCCAGCCAGGTGTCTCCAGCGAGAGGTTAAGTATCTTCCAGAGGAATGAGTCTGCAGCCATGAGACGTCCTCGTCAGCACCACGCGACCAGAAAGAGAAGCTTAAGAGCTTCGTTCCCAGAGCTGATCTCAAAGCTAATTTGCCCAGATGACGGCACTGGGTTGGCATCTTAAACGGAAGCCGAGTCCCCCTTGCTGCAATCACCCCCTAAAACCCACAAAGAAGCCAAGCCCCGCGATAAATTTTCCGCAATCTCAAAGGGAACAAAGTCTCTCAAACTCCCCAGGGTTATGGGGTGCTGCTGCCTTTAAAAGGAACTTCAAGAAGCGCTGCTGGACAGCAGGGGGTTGGTAACGCACATTTCTATATTCTATGTGAGATTTTCAACTTCAGAAGAGCCCAGCATGTGGATTCATGAGGTATTTCCCTGCAAGTCCTCCCTGATTCTTTTTTAATGCATACACAGAGAGGTGGTACCTTCAGTGTGCTACCAACAGCGCTAGAGAGGACAGAATGAGGCATGGAACGTCAGGTAAAGCCCTGCCCCAGCAGCCAAGATGTTCCAGGCTCTCCTTCCCAAGGCGTTCTGGAGCTCTCCTTCCAAGATGTTCTGGAGCTCTCCTTCCCAAGGCGTTCTGGAGCTCTCCTTCCGAACATGCTCCAGAGCTCTCCCTCCCAAGATGTCCCAGGCTCTCCTTCCTAAGATGTTCTGGAGCTCTCCTTCCCTCACTGGGACACCGATGGATCCTTTCAGGTCCAGGATGCAGCAGCCTCACCTCAGAGGTTCCACAGCATCTCTTCAAGAATGCTCAGCACTCCTTCTGTGCCTGCTGGCTGGAGACTCAATGGTACCTCACAGGAACATCTCCCCAGTACTTTATTATCAGTTTCATTATTCTGCAACGTAGACTATTGCCTAGTTCAGTTCAGAGAGAAGGATCTTCAAAATCCCAGTAAATGAGTGTCACAGATGAGCTTCACCACTCAAATCCAAGGGATAAAATAAGCAGCTACGGGGCAAAGGACGCAGACCAGCCCACCAAAGGGAGTTTGTACGATTTTATCCAAGAGGATGAGAGCTCAAGATTAAAAGAAATGTTTGCATTTAATAACTGCAGAAAGCACGAAGCTCTCAGCCTTGATGGAGGGGAATTCAGCCAGACCAGGGCCATCAAAGCCGTTACTGTCTGCCCAGTGACCCTCCGCCCTCTAACTGAAAGCCAGGCTCCATTTAAACGTGGTGGGGTTTTTAAATACAAATCTGAGGGAACCTGAACGCTGGCCGGGTTTCCTGGAGAGGAGAGAGAGAGGAGAGAGGCTGTGGAGTCTCCAGCCCTAGAGACAACTCAAACCCAGCTGGGCAGAGCCCGAGCAGCCTCCTCTGGTTTCGAGGTGGGATGGGGACATCAGAGGTCCCATCCAGGCTCCTGAGCCTCCGTGGCCACTTCAGATGCTGCTTTGGGAGAAAAAAAAACTTGTGTCCCTGCAAAATAAAAAAAAGGGCTGAACTACCAGGAGCCAGGGCCGAAACCAAATCTGGCTGAGATGGCTCCAAACCCCCTCAACTCACTGCACTGAGAAGCAAAATAAAATCCCCCATTGAGTCAGACGGGAAAAAGAAGATGAGGACATTGCAGGTCCTCTGGAAACCGCAGGGCATTTCAGACGGCGCTGACAACTCCAGAAGCATTTTATTGCTTTCCTTCTGAAATTCCACGCGGTTACACAATCCGGGGCGACAGAACAGCTCAGTGCAGATGACTGTCAGAACCAGCATCTCCTACCAGAAAAGACGCCAAGTCAGGAGCTTTCAAGTTCAACACAAGGTTCACGTTTGCCTTCAAAACCCAGGGAAAAAGAAAGAAAGAAAAAAAAAATCAGCAAGAAATAAAGAAGATGCAGTTGTTAGGGTTTATTTTATACATTTGTTTTTCCCTTACTTATTCTTCCTCAAGAGCCGTTTCTTCAGCAGCGATTGCTTCGTGGTCAATTGGAAGCAAGAAGCTGAGTGGATGAGAAAGCCCAGCTCCCAGCCCGGGCTCCCATCGCTCCACCGGGGATGCTCGTCCCCGGGCTCCTGCTTCGGGCTGGGAGTGTCGGGTGCCGGGCCAGGAGCGACGTGTTATCCCACCTCAGGCTTTACTGGAGAAGTCTCTCAGGCACAAATAAACAAAATAGCTCTACCCAAGAGACTTCCACCCGTAAAACGTTCTTCTGAGCAGGTACCTGTTCAGTGAACTAACAGAAACTCGTGTTTTCTGCAGGAAGATGAGGATTCAGGAACACTGTCCGTGCCACCAGGCCTTTGAAAAACAGACACTTGAAAAATGGTTGAGTATATTTACTTTTTGCTATTCTTTTTGTTTGTTTTTTCTTAACTGAGAATTACTGCTACTACAAGGAAGACTTCACTTGGGGCTCCTTCCTAAAGCCGAGGGCCTCCTCCACATCCTCAGCAGTGAGTATTTCACTCCAAAGCCACGTGAAAATGCCACAAACCTGTTCAACAGGCCCAAGAGAAGACACAGACAACAGGAAAGAACACCCCTCCACAGAGAAACCCCAAAGGGTTTCAAAGATGCTCTGGGGCCACCAACAGCAGAAGGACATGGAGCTGTTGGAGCGGGGCCAGAGGAGACCTCAGAGATGCTGGGAGGGCTGGAGCCCCTCTGCTGGGAGGACAGGCTGAGAGAGGTGGGGGGTTCAGCCTGGAGAAGAGAAGGCTCTGGGGAGACCTTGGAGCCTCTTCCAGTCCCTCAAGGGGCTTCAGGAAAGCTGGGGAGGGACTCTTGATGAGGGAGGGAGCCCTAGGATGAGGGGGAAGGGTTTGACCCTGAAAGAGGGGAGATGGAGCTGAGATGTGGGGAAGAACTTCTTTGCTGTGAGGGTGGTGAGAGCCTGGCCCAGGTTTCCCAGAGAAGCTGTGGCTGCCCCATCCCTGGAGGGGTTCAAGGCCAGGTTGGAGGGGGCTTGGAGCCACCTGGTGTGGTGGGAGGTGTCCCTGCCCAGGGCAGGGGGTGGCACTGGGGGGTCATTAAGGTCCCTTCCCACCCAAATCATTTATGAAAATTACGAGGCAAAAGACTCCCAGTGTGGGAACTGCTGGCTCCTTATGGTGGGTCTGTCCATAACCCAGTCTGCAGAGCCCAGGAGATGCGAGGAACGGGGAGAGCAGGCAGAGTGTCCCTTACACCGTCCCCACAGGGCAGTGACACTGCAGTTTCCAGCAGCGCGCTGTGACCCAGAGCGCTGTCATCTCTCATTCCACGCAGGAAAAAGCTATTTCCCCTGAAAGGGCTGTTACCAAATTTAAACAGTTTTATACTGATTCAGGGAGTTCTTGGGTTCAACCACACGGTGACAACTTCTTCCAGCAGGGCAGGGGGAGAAGCTTGAGCAGCATCTCCGACGCGGCAGTGGCACATCTGGAGAAGACTGACCGTGCTCCAGCTTAATCCAGGGTCAAGTAACCGCTGAGCCCTTCAGATGCCTCCGTGAAGTGCAGAAGCAACCAGCAAAGGTCAATTCTCGTGTCCAAGTTTGTGCCCACTGTCCCTTGTCCTGTCACTGGGCACCACTGGGAAGAGCCTGACCCCATCCTCTTGCCACCCACCCTTTAGCTATTGCTCAGCATCCATGAGGTCCCCTCTCAGTCTGCTCTTTTCCAGCGGAACAGCCCCAGGCTCCTCAGCAGAGAGATGCTCCGGTCCTTCATCATCCTCACAGCCTCTGCTGTCCCCTCTCCAGCAGTTCCCTGTCCTTCTGGAACTGGGGAGCCCAGAACTGGTCCCAGTGCTCCAGCTGGGGCCTCCCCAGGGCAGAGCAGAGGGGGAGGATGACCTCCCTCCACCCGCTGGCAACTCTGAAGTTCTCTCCTGACAACCCCCAAGTACTTTTCCATCAAATTCTGTCATCCAATATCATCAGGGCCACAGAGGAAAACTCCAACAAAAGCAGTTCCAGTCCCCATTGAGCCCTCACGACAGCCGAGCGTATTCTTCCAAAAGACAATATGTACAGACAGAAACGTGTGCAAGAACAAGGTCCATACAACAGGCATCCAGCTACCTCCTGGCAAGAGATCCACTTCTGAAGCTCTATTTCTCCAGCTGAGGAGGGCACAAAACCTGCTGTCTCTTCTCAACATTTTTAATAAGCAAATTTAGGAAACTGGAGTGCCATTCAAGCAAGCTCCTCACGTGCTCTCCCATCCCACCTCCAGCTCAGCTCTTCCCCTGTCCCCCAGCAGCAGCTTGGGAGGCTTTCCAGAGCACAGCACGCTCCCTTCATGACCCTGCTCTTCTCCAGCCGGGTATTTCATGCCTTTTTCTATTTTCTTCTCATTGATTTAAATGAGGTGGCAAACCGGGGATGGCTCCTGTCCCTACCCCAGGAGTGGCGCTCACCCTTTCCCATCCCCTGGGCTCTCCCACTCCCATCCCGTGAGTTCCAGACCGATGGTTCGGGGCCAGACCCCGCTCCTCCTGCGGTAAAGACCGGCTGCTGGGGCCCGTGCTACACCCTCCTAAACATTATTACATCAAATAATTAAGAACAGAACTAAAAGAGCCAAGGGTCTGAGTATCGCAGCCATAGTTTTCGTTCTACCTTCCCTGACGTCTAATGAACGAGAAAGTCCCCTTTTTGACTCATGTCCATCACACCCCTCAATCTTTACAGTTTTAATTCCCCTGAGATTCAAGCCCCAACTCCCCTTTTTTGTTAGTTTCCTCCTTTTTTCCAGACCCCTTGAAGAGCTCCTGACACAGCCATGCTGCAAGTCCACGAGTGCTTTCCCAGCTCGATATATATAAATCATTCTCCTTCCTTAGAGTTTCAGCACTTCATCTTCCCGACAGCTTTAACCCTTGAGATCCTGGGCTGCCAAGACGAATTTAAATTCCACACCCGTTTCTCCCTGCTGCTCGCTCATACCTTCGCTTGCCTAAAAATAGCCAATTCCATCCTATTTCTTGCTTTCCACCTTATCTTCACCGTATCCTTATCTCCATTCAGCTCCTCTCAGAGGTAAAACCACGCCACAGCCAGCGCCGGGGTCACCCCAACCCTTCTCCTTGGGGGGAAAAAGACTTAAAAAATCCCAATAATTTATTTTGGCGATTTGTAGATCCTAAACCAACACTTATCCCCCAAACCCGACCCCGGAGCTGCTGGTGAGGAGCCACTCAGAGAACTGAAAACGTCTTATAAATATGCACGGAGTCTGGGAACTCTGGAAAAAAAACCCCAAGTCATGTAACTGCTTCAGGTTCAAGCTCCCGTAGCAGCGACTCCACCCCCAGACCCGCTCACATCTGATGGCTCCTTGGATTCCAAACGCTTCGCTTCTTCTGACCTACATATTTTGGCACCTTCGGTCCTTCCCCTCCCGCTTCACGCGAGCTGCAGAGGAACCCTGCAATAGAGATTGTCACCCTCGAAACATATAAATATATACACGTATGTCCACACAGAGCATGGATCCATCTACTGTGGATCCCACCAGCTGTGGGTGCGCGTCCGCAGAAGCCCCCCATATGCTGGTTCCGCGCAACGAGACGGTGATAATGGAAATAAGGGCTTAAAATAGCAAATTTTCCCCTTCAGCGTTGCAGCCGTGTTTGTTTAATGCCGAGAGAAGAGCCTGTGTTCACACACACACACACACACATCGCCCTGACCTACTTTCTGCTTCATGAAAATCCCACGGCAAGAGCGGGGAGAGCTCAGGCGAGGGATGAGAAAGCAGTCCAGAGACATCCATCCGCCCCGTCCCTAATGGAGCTCTCTGGCCATTAATTCCAGCTAGTGTCAACCTAATGACAACCCAGGGACATCAAAGCCACGAGGCCATTTGCATAACACTGGAAGGAACCTACAGTTCTGGCAGTATTTATGCAGGAAGCCGCCGCTCGGAGAAGGAGAAAAATGCTCTTTTGGAATCGGAATAATTTACAGCCTTGGAAAGAACCAGCCGGTTTTCTAGGATTTCTTTTTTAATTCCTCACTGAAGGGTGCTTGGCCGTTCTAAATAAATCTCGTCAATACTATTTGCTCTCGATAGAACTAAACCAATAAAGCGCTTTGATTCATGCGGACGAGTCGCCGGAGCCACCCGAGGGAAGCAGCTGCCCTGGAAGCAAAGGAGCTGGCATTGCCACCCAGCTGCCACCTCCACGTGTAACGGAAAATACTCAGGGCTGCCCAGAGCACATCCCTCAGGGCTTGGAGGTCTCCAGAGAAGGGTCTCCACACCCGCCCTGGGCAGCCTCTGCCACCCTCAAAGTCAACAAGTTCCTCCTCATGTTGAGGTGGAACTTCCCGTGTCCCACCTTGTGCCCGTTGCCCCTCGCCCCGTCACTGGGAACCACTGAGAAGAGTCCGGCTCCCTCCTCCTTCACCCCCCCCTCCATAGACTCCTAGGATGGTTAGAGTGGGAAGGGACCCCAAAGATCATCGCGTTCCCACCCCCTGCCCGGGCAGGGACACCTCCCACCCCCCCAGGTTGCTC
>VZRU01016443.1:50871-72077 GCA_013398155.1 Pedionomus torquatus | reverse complement strand
GGGCACAAACTGGAACATGGCAAGTTCCATCTCAAGATGAGGAGGAACTTCTTTGCTGTGAGGGTGTCAGAGCCCTGGCAGAGGCTGCCCAGAGAGGTGGGGGAGTCTCCTTCTCTGGAGACATTCAAACCCACCTGGTCCCGTTCCTGTGGGACCTGCTCTCAGTGGAGCTGCTCTGGCAGGGGGTTGGAGGAGATGATCTCCAGAGGTCCCTCCCAACCCCAGATCATTCTGACATTCTGCGAGTGACATTTTCAAAGATAAACTCTTTGCTTCACTGAAAACCAGGAGCACATTAACCTAAGGGGTGTAACACACCAGATTTTCGAGACGAAGCCTGGAAGACTCGACTTGGCTGAAAGCAAAGTATTTTTATCCATAGCTGGGGGAAATGCTGGGGAAACTGGAGACACGGGGAAATGACATGAAAGTAAATAAAGAATTGGCTAAGAGACGAGTGGCAAGGAGATGTCAAAACGGGGAATTATCAACATAACTATTGGAATTATTGGAGACTGGAAAGCAGGAAAGCAGAATGGGTTAGGCTTAGCATCTGCACTTTGAATCCTGGAGGTTAGAAAAGGCTCTGATAAAACGAAATTAAAAGATCCAGTCGGCAAACGGTGCTATGATGCCACCCAGGAAGAGCTTGGTGATGTCTGAGTATCAGAACAGTGGATGAGACAACACTGGACATCAGAAAAGCCAAGGTCATGCAAGGACCAAACCAACAAATTAACAAGATTCACGCCTGTTGATGTATTTATCCATTTATGCCTGTTTATATTTATGTGCACCTCCAGCAGTTAGAACCCGGGTTCACTTACCCAAGAACCTCTTTCCAGGTTCATGCTCATCCTGTAGCGTTACTAAATTACAGCACACGGATTTCAAGTGGTCTCATAAACATCTTCGGGGCCTCAGGCACCAGCAGCCAAGGTGGAAGAGGCTCAGCCCCACCAGTGGGACCAGCGTGAAACACCCCGCGAGAAAGACCCAGAGCCTGACCCCAAAGTCGGAATTCATACATCATCCCTGTAAAATGGGAAAAATCACAGCTTTTCCTCTCAAACTGGCCTTTATGCCTTGGTTTCTCAGCAGGATCGATGAGTTCCGTGAGCAGTGATGAGAACGGACAGGCTGGGTTAAGTAACGAGGATTTTAACCTCGTCATCCGGGGCTGTACCCAGCCGGGGAGAAACGCGCGTTACAAACCAGCAAAGGTCGTAGCAACTTCATTGCATTTGACAACCTGGTTTCTCTTAGCGCTGCATTTTACACCAAACAGCCTGCAAATAACAGCATCCCCTGAAAAATCAGTCAGACGCTTTGTGTGTTAACTGCATCCCTGGGAGAATCTCTCTAGAATGTGTATCTGGAGGGACTGTGCGGTGCCGTGGCTGCAAAGAGCGAATGGAAATGAGTCTGCTCCGTCCTTCATCGTTACGTGTCGGATTTGTGTACCCGGTGGCTTTGGAAAAAAACCACGCTCTTAGACAGCTGTGCATTTAAATGAAGCCCATGGTTTGTAGAATATGAACTCACACAATCACATGGGATGGGAAGGGACCTCTGGAGATCATCTCCTCCAACCTCCTGCCACAGCAGCTCCACCCACAGCAGGTCCCACAGGAGCGGGACCAGGTGGGGTTTGAATGTCTCCAGAGAAGGAGACTCCCCCACCTCTCTGGGCAGCATCTGCCAGGGCTCTGCCACCCTCACAGCAAAGAAGTTCCTCCTCATCTTGAGATGGAACTTCCCATGTTCCAGTTTGTGCACGTTCCCTCTTGTCCTGTCACTGGGCACCACTGAGAGAAGCCTGGCCCCATCCTCCTGACACCCACCCTGGAAGGATTTCTAGGTGTTGATCAGATCCCCCCTCAGCCTTCTCTTCTCCAGAGTAAACAGCCCCAAGTCCCTCAGCCTTTCCTCATCACAGAGATGCTCCAGGCCCCTCATCACCTTTGTGGTCCTCTGCTGTCCCCTCTCCCCTCTCTGTCCTTCCAGAACTGGTCCCAGTGCTCCAGCTGGGGCCTCCCCGGGGCAGAGCAGATGGGAAGGATGACCTCTGTTATACTGTTCTGTTTCACCTCAGTCTAGGACACGTACATATTGAGAGTATCATCATCAAGCGATTCATCTGCTGACCCAGGCTGGTTTGAAGGGAACAACCCAAAAGGGGCAGAGTCCAAGGAGGTCTCAAGTCCATCCTACAGCTGGTGACCGGTGCTTGCATCGACACATGAGACTGGGCTCCAAAGACTCACCTTCATCTAAGAAAGGTCAATCCCATCAGCAATGATGGTTCCACAGCCCATCTGTTTAACCAGTCACTCTGCTCTCCCCTCTCTGGTTCTCCCCCCCTTCAACAGTATTTGCCTAAAAATGTGATTTAAGGTGGGTTTTGTATTTGGGTTGTCTCTGTGCTATTAAGCTGCAACTGCAGCTACAGCGATGGTAGCCAGGAGGATGCTGCGATGGTCCCTCTGGACTGGGAAAGGTGACACCACAACATCGCGCTACAACACGAACCCCGTTCTACAGCCAGACCTCCTAAAGAAGGAGAAGCATTTCTTATCTCAGACTCGGCCCAAGTGCCTCTACTGCCCATCTCAGCCACCCAGAACAGCCAAACCTGTCTCAGCTGCACGGGCTGGAGATGAGACGCTTGCTCTCTACCACCTCAAACACCCTTGGACTTTCTACCCCGTTGCCAAACTTCATCCTCCCGCAGCACGTCTTAATCTGGCACCAAGAAAAGTGATTTATTTTTTTTTTTAAAGCACAAAAAGCCATGGCCCAATTAAGGCAGAAAACGTGGCACCGCACCAGGAACCCGGCCATCTCCGACCCTCCTCCTCTGCCAAGTCCCATTAAGGCGCAGCAGTTCCTGCAGCCATTAGGGACCGATGATGAGACCCACGATGGCCTTCACGGGCAAAGATGCCACCACGCCTGGGTCCTGAGGCTCTGCCTCCCAGCTTCTGGGTGGGAAGCAATGATTTTAATGGTTGGTCCAAAAACCCCAGTTCACCTCCCGACCTTCCCACTAACTCATCGTTATTAACTCCCGGCGCATTTTCCTCCTGAAAACTCCCACTGAACATCAGGAGCTTTAATCTGCAGAGAACAAAAAAGGACTCCAGAAGAATAAAACGTTGTTTAAGTCCTTCCCTCAGCTTCAAGCAAGGAAGGACCAACTCTGAGCCTTCCTCACGTCAGGTGAAGAGAAGGAGATACGGGTGAAGGAATGGATTCATCGACAGAAATGGGAAAAGGAAGAGCACGTCCGTAAAAAAATAACCCAACGCTTTGGAAAATGCGGTCTCTGAGAAGAGGGTGAGTCTCACTCGTGGTGTTCCCCAAGGAGACCCACCCAGAGAGGACCCAGCAGAGCTTCCCGGGCCAGGAGAGGACACCAGGTTCCCAGGAGTCCCTCACACCTCCTTGCAGAGCTTTCCAACCCCAGACCGTTGCAAAGCTTTTCTTTCCCAGGGCCCATCCAGGTAAGTTTTATGCTCCACTGGACGCACCCCAAGTATGTCAGAAACACAAACCCTACTGGAGTTCTGCTGGCATTTTAGGGGATGGAGCTGGCAAGTAACTGCCCAAACTGTACCAAAAAGCAGCGAAAAGGAGGATTACCCTGAATATATTTATAATTTCTTCATTTTTCAATTCAAATAACGGGAATTTGTTGAAGCACATTTGCATAGAGAGTAGCTTGATGGGGTTTAACGAGGAAAGATCAGGAGACCCTCGTCAAGGGTCCAAGCAAATTCCCCTTTCTTAGCCATCTGAAGAATACGCTCGCCCCAAGGCGGAGGTTTGCTCTCGCTGCCCACGACCTCCTCTCGCTCGGCCCCACCGGACCCAGATACGTTTCGTAACGACACCGGTTTCTTTTTTTCCCCACAAAAGTCCAATTAATCCAAGATTACCCCTGGTCCTACTCCACGCAGCTGAAATGAGAACACCGCCATCGTTCCCAGATGCAGCGGAGCTACAAGAGAGAAAAATGCACAATATAATCAGCCTTACCCTATTTTCGGTGATGGGACCGAAATGGAAGAAGATTAAAGGGCTCAGGCCTCTGAGGAGCTATAACCGGAGCCGGGATTAGGGAAGTTTCCCGACCCCGACGGCCGAGGACCACATCCCTGCCCAGCCCCATCGCAGACCCAACGGCAAATATTTAGCTAATTCATCAAACGTGGAAGAGAAATCCTTGTCATAAAGCTAATTAGTTAACCAGATCTAGCAAAAAAAGGTGCTAATTAAAGCCTTCAGACCCGGGTTGATTTGGGTGTGTTTTACAGCACTGCTGGTTGTTCCACTGCCCTTTCCCAGGTAAAAACAGCACATAAACACCAGAGATCTCAAGGGGCACCGCAAAAATTACAGTATAAACCATCAGAATAAGCACAAAGAAAGAAACGGGAGGTTGTCTGAGGAAATAAAGGGGGAAAGTATGTTCTTAACCTGCAGTTACATCCTAGAAATACAGGCTAATTAGAGGAGAATTGGCTCTGTAAGTGTCGGACCAAGGCCTGCCAAAGCAGGACGGGCAGGGGGTCCCGCCTGTTTGTGGCGAGAAACCTCACTCTCTTCTGCCTCCCTCAAAAACTCTCCAAAATATCACTCTATTTCACAAACCTCCAGCCATTTACAGGATTTCATGTACAGGAATATTCTGAGGATCGGTGAGGAAGCTGCTCTTGTGTAAAGGCTGATGAAGGCTCAGAGAGCAAAAGTGTCCACGTTTCCTATCAGACGTTACCCGCGGATTTCCTCCGTGTCTCTAAGGCTCCCCCCTCCACAAACCACCTGGTTTAAGGCTCTGGTAAGAAAGCAAATTCAAGAGACGAGCTGGAATATCTGCAGAACCAGGTACCTGCTCGGGAGATTCAGGCTCTGGAAAACCCGCGTTAATTCCCCGCTGGCAGGCACCTGCCACCATGATGCTACAAAAACTGAAGGGTTTGTATTAACGTGGGTTGTTTTTTTTTAAATCTCAGTTAAGCCTCACCCTAAAGCTTTTAATAGACTTCTTGACATATGTACTACTTTATAATAAGCTTCTTTTATTTTCTATTCAACAAGTCGACTGGGGATATGTTCCACCTTTGAATCACAGCTCAGAAGCAGGAAAGCAGCTGCCAGGAAAAGCCCACGTAAGAGAGACACGGCAGCGGCCACAGCGGGGTGTTTTTGGCCAAAGAAAGGTCCTTCCTTTTACTCATGGTCATCACCGGGGCTTTCAATGCGTTCCCAGTAGCTGTACTGGTTCCAACACCATCCATCGTGTGCCAACAACGCAGGCTGAGGAACCCAGAGCGATACCGGGTATCAAGAAGTGCCAGGTTTTGGAAAAAAAACCCATCCTGGCTAATTCCCAGCTCTCCCCATCTCCCAGCTCTGCTTCCCACCACCACAAACATCCGACCCTCTCCCTGGTGTCCCCCGAGAGCTGCAGGGGGACCGGGACCCCCACAGCCTCCCAGTGTGGTCCCAGTGGGGCGGCCACGCTCCGCTTTCTTCCCAATAACAGCTCGTTACACAACGACTTAAGCTGATTTGATGGAAGCAGCAAACAAGGCTACGGCCCCGCAAGAAAAGCTTCTTGAGCGCGTCATTTAACCTATGGAAAGAGGCAGTGATTTATGTCAGAGGAGACTCAGCCCTGGGACGTAAATCAGCCTTTCCAGCCAGGTTTATCCCATTCCCACTCCTTTTTCCTCTGGAATTAGGGAGCTCCCGGAGGGAAGTAACCTTTTATTATTATTTTTTTTTGAGCATCTACTCAACAAAATACTCCTGGGGAGGGAAGAACTGCAACCCCTGCCCACGCCTGGTGGTGCAATCTCGCTGGGTCTTACCTTCTTCAGAGCAGACGGGGGGGGTTGTTTGTTGGGAGGCTCTGGTTTGGGGGGGGGCTGGTTTTTGGTTTGTCTTTTGGTGTGGGTTTTCTTCCCACTGAGGTCTGTTTCGGTGCAAAAGGATGTTTCGAGATATTTACAGCAAAAAAAGCTATGGGTCCAGCCTGGGACTTCCTCCCTGAGGACAACCCCGCGTGGCAGAAGCCAAGGCAGCGGTCGTTAGTGATCCTGGCTAATTATATGGAACAGTCAGCAAAGCACCGAGGGAAGACTCAACACTCGACTGCTGCACACGAAAATTTCACCTGCAAAAACGAGTTCATTGTTCCCAGCAGCAGCTTTTTCCTCCTTCACACACACAAAGAAATTTCCCCCATTAAAGCTTCCGAAATCGCAGCTTTTCAGACAAGTTATTCCCACGGTCCCAGAGACCCACGGAGTCAGGAACCCGGCCTCTGTACTGAATGTCCACGGGAACAGCCCCAGCCTGAACGGAAAGGGGGATCGGGAAGACTGGCAGCACCAATGATGGGGTTTGGGGTCAACACACACCTCCACCGCTCCACGGAAATGTGATTATTCACCCCGCCGAGACGTGGGGAAGCAAGAGAGAGTCAGGGACGGAGAGCTCTTACAGGGGACCCTTTGCAGCCCAGATCTGCGCGGTTTTAAATCCAAGCTGCTGCAAACCATGGGTTATCCTGACGGAACACAGCTCACGACGCACCGTCTCAGCTCAGAGAACTCAACCCCCCATCAGGTACGTGACTCCCGGGCGCAGGCGGGCGAGACGGAGCAGCTGTGCCAATACAAGACGCGCCGAGGTGACAGATCCCTGCCCCGGTGCTCCCGGGAGTCACCCGTCCCCGCCACCCCAGCGCTCGGTGACCCCGCTCCCCCACCTGAGAATTACCGACCTTGAGCAAATCCAGGGCCCTGGCTGGGGCTCTTCAGACGGGTCAGGTGCTCCAGGCAGAGTCCCGTGCCCGGTGACAATTTACCCCGTTATTTCTGGCCTTCCCGGTGTCTACAACTCCTTCAACATCCGGGAAGCTTCTTGCAGAACAGCTCACTGAGATCACGCTACCTTCTGTTCCGATCCTTTCCTAAGGGTTCTTCGTAGAGTCACCGAATGGTTTGGATGGGAAAGGATCTTAAAGAGCATCCAGTTCCACCCGGGCAGGGACACCTCCCACCAGACCAGGTTGCTCCAAGCCCCATCCAACCCAGTCTTGACCAGCTCCTCCATTGCAAGAGCACTGGCTTCTTCCCAAGGGGCACAAACCTTCAGCCTCCGGCCCCATCCACACCCCCACCTCCCAGCCCCGATCCTCCCCAGAGCCAAGGGGGACAGAACACCCTCAGCCTCTGCCCCCACCATCAGATCAGCTCAGTCTGGACACACCTTCCCATAAAAACCATCACCACAAAAGAGCAGACACACGGAGATAAGAGACGCTGGGAGGGCTGGAGCCCCTCTGCTGTGGGGACAGGCTGAGAGAGGTGGGGGGCTCAGCCTGGAGAAGAGGAGGCTCTGGGGAGACCTTGGAGCCCCTTCCAGTCCCTCAAGGGGCTCCAGAAATGCTGGGGAGGGACTCCTGATTAGGGAGGGGAGCCCTAGGATGAGGGGGAAGGGTTTTAAATTGGAAGAGGCGAGATTGAGATTAGATACTAGGAAGAACTTCTTTGCTGTGAGGGTGGTGAGAGCCTGGCCCAGGCTGCCCAGAGAAGCTGTGGCTGCCCCATCCCTGGAGGGGTTCAAGGCCAGGCTGGATGGGGCTTGGAGCAACCTGGTGTGGTGGGAGGTGTCCCTGCCCAGGGCAGGGGGTGGCACTGGGGGGGCCTTCAAGTCCCTTCCCACCCAAACCACTCCAAGACTCTAAACCCCTGAGTCATGCCTGTCTGAAGAACTAAACGAAGCTCCTGAATTATTCAGTTTGCTGCTTTTTTTAGACCGAAGCAGCAGAAAACATGAAGTCTCCTGCAGCAGATGCAGCTGGACGCAAACCTCATCGGAGAAGCCTCCAACACTCTCCCTTAAGCCCAGAGAGCACAAGAGCTTCTGGATCAAAACAAGCACCAAAGGGGAACTATGCAGGCAGGTGAAGGAGGAAAAATAGCTTTAATTTAAAAAGCACACCTGCAAGTGTCCTCTTTACAAAATGCTAAACCTAAGGAATGACTCGGTTTAGGGGGTTGCTGGGTTTCTTTTTTGGTTTGGGTTGGGTTTTTTTCCAATCTCAGTGCACTGGCAATTTCAACGCTTCCACGACACGATGGGAAGGATTGCTCCGTGCAGATCACCCTCCCCACAGACACGTGGTTTTTCTGTGAACCCTCCCAAAACTCAGGCAGCTCAAGCTGCGAGAGCGGCACGGCCACAGTCACCAGGTATTATTATTGAGGAGCTGGTTCAGGGCGTGAAGTACCGTGTAAGCGCAGCGCGGAGGTGGGCATCCATCTCATCCACCCCCCGGGCACTCCTCGTTCCTTGAGCACGGTGGGGAGAAATTTTCCTTCTTTCTCCTCCAGCCTCCCCCTCCCTGTGACCCCCAGCAACAACGGCATCACGTGGTTCATTGAAATAATTTCCACTTTCATGCGTTAACTAAAGCGATTCCTTGCCGGCCGTGTCTTCCAACGCCTCCTGGGCAGGAAGGTAGTTCCAGTATAAACCATTTCCCCCTGGCAGGAATAGCGGTTAACGCAGCACGTGCGGGTGTTAAGGACGCACAAGCAGCACCGTCCAGGAGGATCTCACCACAGTACAACTCTGGAGAGGTCAGATCGAGATGTTTATTGGGTGGTTTATTCAGCAGCGATACACACATGGTACAAAGCATCGGAACCATCAAGAAGTGAGGAGTGACACAGACGAGCGTGAAGCACACGAGCTCTAGTGCGTTCTGAGAAGATTCCACGTTATCTCCAGAGGGTGGAGAAAGGGCTGGGGAACACGGGGGGTTTAACCCCAGGGACATGGTGGGTAAATGTGTTTCCACATTTCTGGAAATAAGAACTGAGAAGCGCCACGCGCCCCTGCACCTTCAGTTCAGCCAGATTCTGGGAGTGACAGAAGATACAACGCTCTGCACTGACCCTCCAACACCCCCCTGCCACCCCGCGCCACCCACCCTCCCAGGACAGGAATGTGACGCTTCTGCCCCAGAAGGAGCAAAAGGGACAGAATTTTACCCCAGAAGTTACCCTTCTGCCCCAGAAAGACCAAAGGGGTGACAGTGCAAGGTTTTTGGTAGGAGTCCCGTGAGGAAGAACCACCAACCACCAAGAAACCACCATCTCCCTTCCTCCGTCTACAAGTTTTCATTCAACATAATGACATTGAAAATAAACAGGGATAAAAATACGGGAAGAAAAAAAAAAAAAAAAGCAGCATTAGTGGAATGGAATGAGTCATTCGTATGAAGCTGCACCAGGAACCCTGACTTTCATCTGCTGGAGACCTGGGTCCAGCCCCATCGCATCCACTGGGCTGTCACGAGTTGACCAAGCCAACTGGTACCAGTGCTAGAAACCCCCCTTCTGGGCCAGGACCCCAAAGAATTATTGCGTTTCACTAAAATAAAGTGCAGGGGTTGGGGAAGGAAGGCTGTTAGTCAACCTGGAAAGGTCTCTCTAATTATTAATCTCCTTTTCCAGGGCAGGAATAGTAAAGGCAGATTAAGGCAGAAGGTGAGAAAGAATAACTTGTGGAACCAAGTCAAAACACCTCCAAAATCAACCACATTTAAAGGAACAAAAGTAGCCATGAAGAGGCCTTTAAAAAACAAAGCCAAGAACACAACAATCTCCGTTTATGGGAACAGAGAGCCGCAGTCCCCCAAGAGGAAAAGCGCTTCATGAGCAGGAGAAGGACCACACACCTCTCCTTGTGCCAGCAAAGTGCTTCATGAGCAGGAGAAGGACCACACACCTCTCCTTGTGCCAGCCACGGCTCGTGTCACCTCTTGGTGGGACCGTGCAGTAGAGCTGATGCGTGAAGGGTGGCTCAAGGAACCGTCCTGGGTGGCCCATGGACCTTCCAGCAGCCCCAGAAGGGGCCCGGGTGAGGCTCTGCTGGCTTCTCAGAGGTGGAGGCTGCTGGTTACGTGCCACCACCTGGCATCACTCCCAGTAACACCAGTAAGACAGAGGGCAATCTGATGGTCATACTTGCCAGCATATCCTGAATCCTGACTTCCTTGCTCTAGTCCGTGGGGAAACACTTATTTTTCTACTTAGGGCAGGCTTTGGTCTCAAAAGCCGCTGCTCTTTAGCAAAGGTGGTGGCTCTGCCAGGTCAGGGACACGAGACCAGCAAGGGAAGAGCCCGGCTTTGGCCATGGGGTTTTTCTCCAAAGTGCCAGCCATTGACCTCAGAGGGGAAGCCACCCAAGGGTGTTACTCGTTGAGAAACTGGCACCCACGAGGATGTCGGCTACTAAGGAGGCTTTGAGCGGTGGGGAGGGCAGTAAATGGCCACCCAATTAGCAAAGAAATGCCTTGAGTCCCGACACACACGGCTGCACACAACCCACGGGAGCGTGTGAGGTCTCCCAGGACAGAAAAAAAATATCATCACGACCTGATGGGTCACCATTTGAGGGAGATCTTCACAGAAAACCTTCTACTGGCATCACAGTAGGGTTCATTCAAGGTGGCCACTCTTCCAGTAAATCAGTGGTAGACCCGTACCAGGACGCGGCTGTGGGCACTGGTGGGGAATATTCAGGTACAAACTACTCTCTTCACAACAGGCAAACATCATTTTCAGGCAAGGGAAGGTGTTAGGATGATGAATTTTGGCAATTTGGAGAGCCATGTCCTGCTTTAGAGGGGGATTTGGGTTCAAATAACCCCTGTACTTCGAGCCGCTGTTGGAGGGAACGTCCCTTTGGCACCACAATTATCCTCAAACGCTCTACAAAACCCGAGCTCGTCTTGATAAAATCCTAAGCATTCTCTCTAAAGTATTTCCTCCTCCTATTTTTACCTGCTGACTGGTAATAACCAACATTTTCCTGTTGGGAAAGCACCTTTACAGAGGCAGCAGGGATCACAGCAGGTTTAAGGTTAAGAGGTCCGTTCTTTTGGCGCTGCCCGAAACTGCCACGAATATTTCCAAATAAAGTTAAGAATTTAGCCCTAGGTCTTTCATTTGGCTCCCTTTTAGAGGGGACAGGTTATTTTTCATGGCAGGTAAGATCTCATCCAAGGTAACAATTTACTAAAATGAAGCTAAAGGGAGGAACTTGGAAAAAAAAGGCCTTTTTCTTTTTTTTTTTAATTCCAAGGCTTCGAGAAGGCAGGAGTTTGGGGTCGGTCCTTTTCCTTTCTACTCCCAGGGTTTTAACTCCCCAACCCACCCCACAAACCAGAGAATCTGCTTATACCTCAGCACCCGGGGGTTTTCCTAAGTTCTCCAGTCTGTGTAATAAGCGCAATGGTGTGAAAACACGTGGTTTGGAGGAAGACAACGTCACGGAAGGGACACACCCGGGGTGGGAAGGTCTCAAAGCAGGGAGGATGAAGGCAGGGAAACCTCAGCGACGCTCTAAAGGGTGAGGACGGGGAGAAGGGAGAGGAGCCGCAGTCATGGGGAAAGCACAACTTCCAACTTCACATCAAACCTACTGTTACTGAGCGCCCGTGAAAAGCAAAGGGATATAAATGAAAATTTAAAAGTGGTCGAACGAAAAATGAATAAAGAAATGAGTAAATGGAGCCATCGGGTGTGACTTAACCCCAGCGGGAGCGCAGAGTTCAACCCCAGTCGTGCACGTTTGTGCTTACACAAGGAGAGGAAGGTTTCAACAAGCACTGCAGAGCAGAGAGGGAGGAGGAGGAGGGCTGGTCGGCCGGGAGCACAGCGACCCCTTGGCTTCTTCTACCCGGAAAGTCCAAGGATGCAAAAGCAAGAGCTCTGTAAAATGCTGAAGATTTTAGAAGTGTAATGGCAGGTAGAAAAGGACACTGGTCTTGGATCAGTGGCAGCCCCAGTGTTAGGAGACAGTCTAGGCTTCTAGGAGGAGAAAATAGAAGAGAGGGGAAAGAAGGAGGAAAGGGAAACGGGAGGGGGGAAGGGGCAAAAAAGCGCAAGTCATTAGTAAACATGAACATTCAGGTAGCAAGGGCACAACAAGCAACAACGTCATTTAGTGCAGCCAGGAGATTTGCCGAAAGCCAGATCAGAGACACGTGGAATTTTGCCTTTTCAGACGTGTCTAAAAACATCTCGCTGTCACGCTACGGCACGACCTGGTGCCACATGCAAAAATTAGCCGTGATAAATCAAGATCAGTGACAAACTGCCATCCAAAGAGCAGCGGCGGCAGCTCAGGACGCCGCTCAAAAGCACAATTTGCACTCAAAGCAGTGACAAACCAAGTATTTTTGGGAGTCGACCTGGGAGGAGAGAGTGACCGGGAGGCTGGGTGGAGAGCAGGTCCAGCTCGGGGGAAGCTGAACACGGAACAGTGATGCTTCCCCGGGTCACTTCTCACCTGCCAGCAAGATCCCGACCAGGAGCCTGGAACGAGAGGCGTCCGCACTGAAACCATCTGGCCATCCTCCGTGGATTGCTTTCCAGAAATTTGTCTTTTTGTTTGGTTTTTTTTTCAAAAGAATATGTGTATTTCCTTTGAACTCTAGGCAAATATCCTGCCGTAAGGAGCCCCAAACGTTGCACTAGTCAAAAATGACATTTTTTTTCTTTTTTTTTTTGTTTTAAACCTGCTGTCGGTTTTACCGGGCACCCTCTAACCTCTCCCCGGTGGAAGTCAGCAGTCGGTCGCCCAGTTCAACACCTGGGTGCTNAAAAAAAAAATATAACTCCAACCCCCAAACCCACAAAGCAAATAAAAGGCATCGCCACGGAAGGCTCAGCGCTGCCAAGAACTGAACCCTCCGGAGCAATCCCCTCTCTCGGGGCAAGGCGAGGGGTGCCGGGGGGGCTCAGCATCAGGCTCTGACAGTGAACACTCCACGCAGAGCCAACCCTTTGCATTTTTCCTCTACCTCCTGAAACCCCCAACTACACACGTCCCGCAGCAACCGCTCAAATGCACCACGGGGGTAACAGAAATAAGTCAAGAGTTACTACAGGGTTTCGGCCCCTGAGGTACAGGCGGTCTGGATTTTTGCCATCCCTTACATTAAGGGTATTTTGGACATGGGTGGGGAGAGGGGGGTGTCCAGGCTGCCGAAGTGACATGAAGATTTCAGGGAGAGATAAGCAGATACTTGTATTTTCAAGTAGCTTTAACTACATCTTTCCCCCACATTCGCTCTGAAGTCTCTTTCAGAACCCAACTCAGACGCGTTTCTGCTTTTAAAAGCTCTCCCTGCAGCTCTTGATGCTCCTTTTTGGTAGCAAAGAGCCGTTTTCCCTCGAGCATCACCTCCCTCAGTCCTCTCTCAGCTGCTCTGCTGCCCAGCTCTGCCCAGCCCCGGCTGCCAGAGGAATCCCTCTGCCTTCAAAAAGAGCCAGATTTGGGGATGCACCAGCCCGTGGTTGGACTGGTTGATGCGGGTATCTGGTTGGGTACGGCTGGGTGTATGGTTGGACTGGGTGACCCCAAAGGTCCCTTCCAACCTAGAGGATTCTACGATTCTCTAAATAAACAAACCAACCAAAAGAGGAGGGGGGCTTGGGGCCGGGGCCACGGGCTTCAGGCAGCAGCGATTCCAGGCGGGAGCAGGCACTGCCCGTCCCCTGGCAGGGAACGCTCCTCTCTTCAAACTCTTCCACCCTGAAAACCCCCCCCATGGTCTGAGGGGAGCGTTTCTGCCCCACTCTCTAACAGAAAAACGTGGATATTTCAAGCATTCCACGGAGAAGGGGGGAGGGAAGAGGCCGTGAGTCGGGTGTGTTGTCTAAACCTTCTGTTATTCTGCAAAGTCTAATTAACTCGATGCCTGCGAAGCCCCCGCCCTCCTTTGACACGCGGCTTCCACCTCTTTGATGTCGCTTTCAGACAGCCTTCAACCAGAAGAAAAAACTAAAGAAGAATTTAAAAATCCAACTCTACCCCACGAAGACGGAGCTCATGAATAAATTAAAAAGCTTCAGACACATAAAAGTATCTTTGATCAAAGTTGGTGCATTTCGTGTGCGAAGAGTTAAACCTCCAGAAAGTTGGTGTTAAGTAAATAACACCAGAGTCTTTTTTAAACACAATTCAGAATTAAAAAAAATAAAAAAAGCCAATGTATTTCATTGGTGAGACCCGGAGGATCAGAACAGGGAGTGTATTTCTATCGCCTTTTAGTTACAGACTAAAAAACTACTGTAAAAACCAAGGGGAAGCGCCCTTTGGAAGGTTCAGAAGAGCTGTTAATCTCAGCTGCATATTGAATTCTAAAAGCAGCTTCCTTTTGACCAGACAAAGCGAAAAAAAATAATCAATTTTTATATTCCCGTCCTCCCTAAAACCAGGGACACCTGCTCGAATAAACAGAATTACAGTTTAAAAAAGTGTTTTGGTTCCTCGCTGTCTCCCACTCCCACACATTCCTCATTATCTCCAGGGTTTTTTTTTTCCCCTCGGGGCCACTGGGAACATCAGAACAACCTGTGCTGATCCAGGTGGCCAGAGCTGAGTGGTAGATGGTGCAAAAGGCAGGTGCCAGGATCCAAGGATGGCAAATCCACTTTTTGAATATTTAATCCCCAAGAAAACGGAGGTGCCACAGCCTGGCTCCTCACCCCGACGGGAACCAGCCCCCGGGCTCGTACCCAGAGCTCGGTATCGCTCAGCCTGAGCCGCTCGGCTGGAATTTGGTGGGAAACCCAATGGCTCTCACGGTCCTTTATCACTGAATGGGACTGCCAAAAGGTGACTACACTTCAGCACGATCCAGGCTGCTCCCAAAGATCCATCTTTTCCAGAGCCCTCACACCTCTGAAATACTGATCCACTAAAGTAACGACAAGTTCCTCCAGACAAAGGTGTCCTCACGCTGCATGAAAAACAGGCTCAAGAGACCTCCACTGCCCCTTTGACATCGGTAAAGGAGGCATTGGGAAATATTTTGGGAGGGGTGGGGGAGACGCTGCAGAATGAAGGAAGCAGTGCCATTTCAGCAACCGCTCAGAACCAGGGAATGAAAAAAAAACACCGGCCGAGGGTGGTGCACCCCGAGAAGAACCATCACCATCAGCCCCACCGGGACAGGAGAAGTCGCTCCCACGGCTCAGAGTTCGGCCGTGAATGTCATGTCATTGGAAAGCCCGTTAGAGGTACTGGTGCCCTAGATGCTGCCTTCCCCACACTGACCACCGATGTCTTCAGACCACACAACATCCGGCTTTACGCAAATAAACCATTTCACACCCAAAAGAGAATGAAGTTTCTATTTCTTTTCCAACTCTTTGAGAAGACCAACAAAAAAAAAAAACCCAAAACGACCCCCTATGGAGAAACCTGACCCAAAACTGAAGATGCATTTTGTCACAGCGAGGTTTTACTGGTCTAACAAATAAATGTGTTGACCTGGTCCCTCCAGGCACCAAGCACGTACCTGTGTGATGATCTGCCATTCCATGGTCACCGTTTTCTATGACTGTTGGCCCAGAAGCTGGAGTGTCTGCAAGAAACCAAAGGAAATTGGATGAAGTTAATCTTAATCCAGAGCTTATTTTGTAAATTCCTGGTTTTGAGATCAGAGCGTGGCCCTTTCGAAAGCCCCTGGATGGTGCCGGTCCGTGTTGCCAACGGCACAGCATTTCTGCAGGTGACCAGGACAAGGCCTTGTACTTAAGTCCAAGATACCATCCTTGCACCACCTCTTAAAATATTTTTCCTAACATCTTCTTCAATAAACCCTCCTGGATTTCTCAGAATTTGTCCCATTTTTCCCATTGGGAAACACACAACCTATTGCAGGAAGGACAGCGAGTAGTGCTCATTAAGCCTTAACGAGCAGCACAAGCTCTAGGAGAGGTTTGGCTCCTCAGGCCATGGGTTCTGCTCATCGTGAAGAAACGGGGCAACGGCTTTAAAAGTCCTGTAAGCAAATGGAAAAATAACCCCTCCCAGAGAGACACCCGCTCAGTTGCCCGGAGTCAACACCGTCCCTGCCCTGAGCTCAGGCAGTTTTGAAACAAAGCCACCTCCTCCGTGTTCTTTAGACACAGCACTTCAGGGCTTAACCCAACCCTCGGGAAAGCAGAAGGAAAGTCCTCCCAGTTACTGCTGGGGCTCATCCTGGGGTTTTACAGAAATTCAACATGAACTTGCCAGACAGCTCAGAGAAAAACATACACCTACAACCTCTTCCAGCGCCTGAAAATACGAGATGAATCCTTGGACCTGTTTCTCAGCAGTTAAACCCAGCAGCTCCTCCTGCTGTCAGGCTCTGCAAGGTCTGGGATTTACTCCACCAGTACAATTCTCTTTGCTAGTCACTGGGAGAACTAATCCCAGTCACTGGATTTACCAGTCAGTTCAGGCGAGGAGAAATCAGGGTGATGGGCTGGTTTATACAACACAGTTGCCCAAAGGGATGCTTCGTGAGGAGGAACAGGGTCTCACAACGAGATCTCCAAGGAATCCTGTGCAGGAGCCCCACAAGTTCTGCAGAACCTCCCAGTCCCAGTAAGTCCTGCTCAAAAGGGTGTCATAAGACTGGTTTAATGAAGGCAGCTGAGAATGGCACTGTGAGAGAGGCTTTGCGAGTCTTCTCCTGTCTTCACTCATGCTAAACGTGTCAAAGAGCCTTTTGGCAGTGGGGAAAACAGCAACCCCGACAGGCACCACCCACAAACTCACCCCAGATCCCTCCTGTACTTGAACTGGAACTGAAAACCTGACAGCAAGTTCTGGTTTAAACTGGACGAAATGATCACACAGAATCATGGAATGGTTCAGGTTGGAACTTAAAGCCCCCCCAGTGCCACCCCCTGCCCTGGGCAGGGACACCTCCCACCACCCCAGGTTGCTCCAAGCCCCCTCCAGCCTGGCCTTGAACCCCTCCAGGGATGGGGCAGCCACAGCTTCTCTGGGCAACCTGGGCCAGGGTCTCACCACCCTCACACCAAAGAAGTTCTTCCCCACATCTCAGCTCCATCTCCCCTCTTTCAGGGTCAAACCCTTCCCCCTCATCCTGTGGCTCCCCTCCCTCATCAAGAGTCCCTCCCCATCTCTCCTGGAGCCCCCTGAGGGACTGGAAGGGGCTCCAAGGTCTCCCCAGAGCTTCTCCCCTCCCTGATCGTATCATCCGCTCGGTGCTGCTGGCAATTCCATGCATTTCAGGTGTTCAGAAAATAAACACTCCATCTGTATAAACGTCTCATTCTGGGCCTGCTCTCCCAGGAAGGGAGTGATCCCAGCCAACTGCCTCCTGGCGTAAAGAAAAGCAGGGACACCCCACGCTCCCCGGCCACGGGCTCTGAGAACTTCACACACCAAAACCCTCCCAAAACATTAGGAACGGGGCAAAAGCTGAAGATTTTAGGCTCAACAGTGGGATCCCAAAGGAGTGGGAATGCCTCGTCTGTCTTTCCGCCCTTCCAAGGAACGTCAAAAAGCAGGTTGAATGGATTCCTCTTTTTTGGAAGACAAGCTTTGAGAAAAATCAGGTCAAACCAAACGACTCCCCACAGCATCAGTAGTTTATATTTTTACTTCTCTGAAAATCAGTTCCTTTACAGCAAATCAACCTGATTTTAGTTACCTCGAGTGCAAGCGTGAGAGCACCCAACAATCTTCCCTGGGCTGGGTCGTCCCCCCCCCATATTCTAAATTGCGTAAAACAAAAACCATGTCAAGATGTTGTAACTACATAATCCGCATCGGAATCACAAGAGAGAGTATTTGCATCTGGCCCGTGGATCAAAGGATTGGTATTTTTATATAAACAAATTTAAGGCAGCAATCACTAACCCGATAATCTCCAGCAAATGGACATTGCCAATATAAAACCCCGTAATCTCCGGCAGCGACCGGGCAGGGAGCACACGGGAGCGTCACCACAACCCGGCGCGTTCCCACCTCCGGACCACGGGAGGGATGGGCGAGCAGAGGGACACGAGGAAAGGAAGCCCTCGGCAGCCGGGGTGGCGGCAGACAGGTTGGGGACACTTGGGGACCAGTCATTTTACACATTCTCTCATCCCATCACCCCTGGGTGCAAAGACTTGGTTGAACACAACTTTGTTGGAGAGCTGAGACCAAAAAAGCCATGAATGAGCACAAAAATGGTGATAAACAGCGCGCCACAGAGCCAGAGCCAGCTGGGAACTCTTACACAAGTAGCTTGAGCTACTTCAGTCCACATTTAAATATGCTGTCTCCAAACAGCTTCTGAACACCAGTCATGGAACAATAGGGGATTGGAAAGGACCTCTAGAGATCATCTCCAACCCCCTGCCAGAGCAGCTCCACCCAGAGCAGGTCCCACAGGAACGTGTCCAGGTGGAGTTTGAACGTCTCTAGAAAAGGAGAGTCCCCCACCTCTCTGGGCAGCCTCTGCCAGGGCTCTTCCACCCTCACAGCAAAGAAGCTCCTCCTCATCTTGAGATGGAACCTCTAATGTACAAATTTGTGCCCGTTCCCTCTTGTCCTGTCCCTGGGCACCACTGGAAAAAGCCTGGCCCCATCCTCCTGACACCCACCCTGGAAGGATTTACAGGTGTTGATCAGACCCCCCCTCAGTCTTTTTCTCCAGACTAAACAGACCCAAGTCCCTCAGCCTTCCTTCATCACAGACATGCCCCAGGCCCCTCAGCATCTCTGTGGTCCTCTATTTTCCCCTCTCCAGCAGTTCCCTGTCCTCCTGGAACTGGGGAGCCCAGAACTGGTCCCAGTGCTCCAGCTGGGGCCTCCCCAGGGCAGAGCAGAGGGGCAGGATGACCTCCCTCCACCTGCTGCTCACACTCTTCCTGATGCCCCCCAGGATGCCCTTGGCCTTCTTGGCCACCAGGGCCCATTGCTGGCTCCTGGGCATCCTGGTGTCCACCAGGACTCCCAGGTCTTGTTCCTCAGAGCTGCTCTCCAGCAGGTCAGCCCCAACCTGTCCTGGTGCAGGGGGTTGTTCCTCCCCAGGGGCAGGACCCCAAATTCACCACTGTAGTTCATAAAGTATGCAAAAACTTTCAATATCGCCTTGGCTTCTCAAGACAATGCTCAAGGTACTCCTTCAAGCAACTCAGCCCAAGATCCAGGCAGCTTCACGATACGATCTGAGCTCTTTATGTTTATTTTGCAAGTGCCTGAAAGATCCAAGAAGGTGTTGGGATCATGCCTGATATTTATTTTTGTACAAAAAGACAATATAAGGGATTTATACTGACCAGAAGCTTTAACAACTTCAGCACAGGAATGGGGATGGACAGACTTGAAGAGGGAGAAGGTGTTTAATATACTATAAGAGATAAAAATGCACGTTGGCATTATTTTCTGGCTTTTTTTTATCCCTTTGAAACTCTGGGATACAGAGAGCATTCTGCATCTTTGGCTTCAAGTGACAAAGTGCTTAAACTTTCTTTTGAAAAAGCAAATCCTGCTGCCTTCTGCAAGGAAAGTGCTCGCTCCCAGTGCGGAAAACGAGGGTAGGAGAGAAGGGACCCGTGGGTTTTCGGGGGTCAGAGCTGTGATTTGTGTCCGCTGCAGGGGACGCGAGCCCGCTCCGCTGCGCAGCAGCGTCCATCCAGCAGCATCAGGCAGAGCCATCTCGTGGTGAGACTCGTGCTTGGAAAAAGAAAAGCCCCCCCCCCAAAGGCACTGCCCGGCGCAGATGCAAAGCAGTTCAGTGCTTCCAACACGCTCAGTATTTGTTTCCCTATTTAAAAACCCCACATACAAAGTGAGGCCTCACCACCGGGTCTGTGACCAGAGCTGGTCTGAGTCTGCCAAACATGCATTTACTGCCACACGGAGCTGCGACACAGCCCTGGCTTTGTACAGGATTCCTCAGAGGGAAGACAATTAAACATTTCAGAAACAACATTGGTCCTTGCTCGAGCTAAAACATTTCACAGGAGCGCAGCTCTCTGCTGCAGGCTATTAAAAAAAGCAGCATTTTCCTTCCAGCCAGAACTTGCTCCCACCCAAATGTCTCTCCCTTCGCCCTTTGGGACGTATATCCCTATTTTACAGCAGCACCCTAAGGAAAACTTGCACAACTTGATTTGGAAGCTCCACGGGACTCTCTAAAAATCCTTGGCAGCAACAAGGACGAGGGGCTGCAAACAGCGTAGCACCCCCCAAAGCCATCCCTCCCCGTTACGTAAGGCCCACAGTGTCCTAAGAGGATTACCCCAGAATTTGCCAAATTATGATGTCCTGCCAGGGGCCAGAAAGAATAAAACCCCTTTCTGCTTAAGCTCTGCCTTTCCAGGGATGTTTTAAGATGTGAACTGTTATTAGAGCTTTATTGTAGGACAAATCTGTAGGTGACCACAGAACCGCTTCATCGCGTCTCCCTCCTCTTCTCCATCCCTCTGTACTCACAGGGTTCATCCAGGTCTGTGATGGGGGGGCCATCTGATCCTCAAACTTGTCTAATCTGGCTCCTGGGTTTAGGAAAAAAAAGTGAGGGGAGGAGAAAAAGAAACCTTGAGGAGAGACAGAATAGCGAGAGCCTGACAGGGCGCCTGATTAAACCTCTTCTGACGGGAGAAAGACAATCTCGGTAGCAGAGACCGCGCTGTCTGAACACATTCGTGCCTTTTAACATAAATAAATTAACAAGCGGGGGCTGAAAAGCCTGATCCATGAAAGCAACTCTTCTCCCTCGGGAAAACAAAGCTATTTACAGTCATATTTGGAGCCAGGGATGGAGAATTCTTGCTGTCTTTCACATTTCAGTGTCCCGTCACCCTCCCCGCCCCCCCAAAAAAGAACTCCAGGTTATACTCAAAGCACAGCACTAGAACAACACCCAACACCCCCCAATTAGGACCTTGCAATATCTCACCCGGGTTCCTGCACTCTATGAGCCTCAATAAAAGCAAGCAGATTAAGCTGTACTGTATTGTCTTCAAACAGTTCTAAACACTGAAGACATCCCCCAGAAGAAGCAGATAGCCTTGCACTTCAGGGAAAACCAGATTAGACAAATAAGTCACAAACAGGCTCAAATCCTAACCCTGTTTTAAACCACCGAGCTCCACGGCCCTTCCCTTCCTGGTACAAAGTGGGGAAGCTGGAAAAATAACCGTTTTCTGCACTCAAGGCAAGCGAGCTCTCTAATTTCTTCACTTAGGGTCTTGTTTTCATTCTTGCCAAAGATTTAGATAATGCTCGTAACCATTCTCCAGCTCTCCCAAAAAAGGGAAAAACAAATCTCTGAACCAAGAGCAAGAATATTGCATCCCCCCGCCCCC
>VZRU01016443.1:12859-42303 GCA_013398155.1 Pedionomus torquatus | reverse complement strand
TCCCATTTATCTTCCAAAAGAAGGTGAGGACGCATCAGGGAATGGAGCTGCTGACTTCCCCCCCACCCCCCCCCGATCTGGGCACAACAAATCTATGACCTGATTTAATTTTTTATGATTTTTTTTCTTTTTGGCGCAGTCTGAATCAGCGGGATTAATTTGATTTTGAAAAGTTAAACAAAGGAAGATCTCGGCTTTATTTTTATGGATGTTCCGAGTCACAGGAAATCTCTCAAAGGACCAGAAGCTTCTTTCCAGAGGTAATGCCCGCCTGGACTTTCAGCAACCTCAGGATTGCAGCGAGTCACGTCACGCAAGACCATTCTCCTTTAGATAATCCATAAATACAGCAAGAGAGTTTCCAGTTATTATTTACACGGCTTAATTAATCACCTTCCTCCCTCCACCTGCTGGTCACGTTCTTGATGCACCCCAAGATGCTGAGGTGCAGGACTCTATACATAGCTATGTACATCTATCTATTGATCTCAATCATAGAATGGTTTGGGTGGGAAGGGACCTTAAAGCCCACCCAGTGTCCCCCCCTGGGGACCCCCTGTCCCCCCCTGAACTGGACTTCCCTTAAGAAAGCACTAATAAAGGCAGTGAGGGAGGTTTGCTCCATCTTCAATTACCCCAGTGGCGTGCGAGCGAGCAGAGCAGACAGCAGACCATCCCCTGGCATCCCTGCCTCCGATTCCCCCTGGCTTCTGAAGATTGGAGACAACTTCTATTTTCTTCTTCCTGCCTTCCAGACAGGCCTGGGGAGCCTACGCTTCATCAAATGATAAAGCCGAGGCAGATAACCGGGCAGAAATCCCCAACCCGGCAGAGGGAAGCTGTAAACCCACCTCCTCTCCCCGCAGCTGGATCCCCTACTCGCTCTCAGCATAAAAGCCGTAATTAAAGTCAGCCCGCGAGCTGACAGTCCAAGATTTTTCCGGTTTATTAAGGCTGCAGTTCAGTTTACAGCTATTCTTTGCAGATGCAGACGTTCACCGACTTAGAATTATCTGTACTTGATTTAACAAAAAAAGAAACCATTTTTCTTTCTCCCAGAAGCAGCCGCAGGGACCAGGAGAAAACCCTCCCGGGCAGGTAACGGCAACAAGGGCCATTCAAGCCTATTTTTCTCACATGCAGAGAGATAAATTGTAAGTTGAGGAGAAGCAGCCTGGTTTGTCTCTCGGGAGAGGACGTTGCCCAGTTTAACAACCACAACGGCGGGACACTGTCCGTTACGGCAGTGACGCCTCCAAAGCTCTCAAACAGGCCTCTCAGCAGCCAAAGCCTCTGCTGTTTGCACGTTATTTGCCGTGTCCCATCCTGACGTTTAACATGTCCCACTATGGATTCACTCCCAAACCACAAAGCGACCAGTCAACCCACAGCCAGGCTACTGGGCAGAGACCACCTGGCAAGGGTAGGAATCCTCCTGGCACCTTCCATTTAACATATAAACGTATACAGGAATAAATAAATACCAGTACTTCAAGACTTCGAGGAATCTCTGCATCCTAGTGGCAGGTAACGCAGGTAATATATACCTCTCATTAGCACTGGTTTGAATTCACTAAAAGCAGTTTAAAAAGACAGTCTGAGTTCAGCACTTACGCAAAATGAAAATAATTAGCTGGAGTTCCTCCAAAAGATCAAGGCAGAAGGAAACCCCAATGGAAGAGCACCAGTAAGAATTCTGGCTCGCACCTTGTCTAAATACACACACACACAGGTAGGGACAGGTGCCTGGATGTACAACACCCCTTAAGGACACAAGAGGGAGACTTCGGAAGCATCAATAAGCACACGATGGGACTGGTTTTAGGTGTCTCCATCTTTGATTTTAACAGCGAGGAGACCGTTTCTCACTCAGCAAATATCTGATCGTCAGGAATCTCCTGGGTCACCCCTCATGTTGATATCCTGAGAATGAAATAAATCAGAGAGAAGCCAAACAACTGCTTACCTTCCATGGAACGCACACTAATGGGACAGTGACTTTGCATCAAGAGCTGAAGAGCTCAGAGGCTGGAGATTCTCTGAGATGGTCAAGACCCAAGAGGACAGAGTCTGGGCAACCTGCTCCAGGGGCCCTGCTTTAAGCAGAGATGTTGGACTGGATGATCTCCAGAGATCCCAACCACCTCAGCTGGACCGGATTATCTCTAGAGGTCCCTGACAACCTCAGCCATTTGGGGGTTCCGATGTTCTTTGAAAAAAATCACTCTTCAGATTTCCAAAGCCAACCATCAAAAGTCTATGAATAGAACAAGCCCTAAAGCACTTCCATTTTCTGTCTTAGAGGTAAAACCAAATGAGAACAAACCCCCAACCTCCCAAGCCACGCAAACAGTTTTGGAAAAGACCTATTTCTGTGCCAGGCAGGAGGACGAAGCAGCATGGAGAGCACACAGGAGGGTGGTCCTGTAGCAGATACAGAATTTCACTTACGCAAGTGGCTTTTGCTGAGAACGGAAAGGAGACACGGTTGTGTTAAAAAAAAAAGTAATTGAGGATTAATTCCAGAATTTGCATCTCTGAGACACAACGACAAACCTTGATCATTCAGATTTTCAGGTAACACTCTCCCTCTTAATTTAAGAGCTAGAATCCCTTCAGGTGCTATGAAGCTGGTTCTAGGAGTCCCAACAAGCCCTGCAATGGAAAGGCAGCCGCTGGTCCCCTTCCTAATACACACAGGTCTTCTTCTTGCTGCTGCCAAAGACCCACAAGTTCTTGCTTGTCTGCAATTGCTTCAATTTTTCCCCAGCGCGAGGGCAGAAGTCGGTACCCTAGGAAGAGCCTGGCTTGCACAACGACTAAGTCAGAATCAATCTGAAGGTCAGCTCCAAAGGCAAGAATTTCATGTACGTACACAATCAGAGGTTGGTTCCTCACTGCTCCTCACCTCCTTCTTCCTGGATGTGAAAGTGCAGCTTTAAAATAAAGGCAAATATTATCTGAAAGAGCTTCCAAATGTTGTCACTGCTTTTATATCAAAGTATTTGGGCTTTTGTGAGCTCGCAGCAGAGCTGTCTTGACCAGCTGATGGGGCTGAAACAACAGCCCGTGGCTAGTCCCATGGGCCAGGAGTTGCCCTTCCAGGCAGGCACAGATCCCAGCTGAGGGCTCCCCATCCCCAGCATCACCCTCCCAGTCCCACACAGTGACGTGTGGCCACAGGCCAGGACGTGGCAAGTAAAAGGAAGGCAAAAGCCATACAAAAGGGGCTTTTCCTTGCTCGATTTCATGTGGTTTTTCAACTCTCTGGGCTGCTCTTTTTCTCCCTAAAGCTATTTCCTAGGAAAGGATTAGGATGTGGAGGGGAAGAAAACACATGACTCTCCTCCATCAGCTGGGAGTGGTGATCTGTTACTGGTGGCACACGGCAAGAATGCTGCTATACTGCGCCTTCTGGTGAGCTCCACAACAGGCAGAGCCACCGACAGACACAGGGTAATTCAGAACTCTTACAGCACTCTGGATAAATATATATCTTACTAATTTATTATCCAATGCTAGTTCAGAATACAGACTTCTTCCCTTAAGGATAAAAAAAACCCCTTCCTTTTGTGGGTGGTATGAGATCCACTGCACTAACTTGTAACATTGCTATTATTTTGTACATTGATGACGTAAAGATGATGGCATCACGTTTTATTTATGTATTTGCAGATTCCCCTTCACAGATTCCCCTTTAGAGGGCTTGTTCCCAAAATATTGCTTTAGGGAAGCCATAACAAGTCATAAAATAGGCCCCATCACGGCTCTGAAAGTGTTTGGCGTTTCTGGTACACCTGAGAAGGCTGGACTTGCCTGTGGCTGTTCCAGCTCCTTAAGAAACCATCATGGGACTTGGGGATCACCACATCCAGAAGAGTTTCCTCTCTGGAACACAGCGTTTCCCCAGCACAGACCGGCTCTTGCTCCTTCTGAAGATCTCAGCACGAAGTCCAGCGCACAAAACGTGGTTCTGTGCAGTGTGACCAGACTGGTTGGTAACTCGGTGATTTCAGTCTCGGTTTTCTATCTGTTATAGTCCCTTTCGGTCTTAATTCAGGTTCTTAATCAAGATGAGGAGATACTTTTATAGAGAACATGTCTTTACTACGTGAAATGGTTCCAGAAGGCCATGGCCTGGGAGCTCCAGGCACGAAGCCTCCGGTGCTCTTTATCATACACTTAACAGTTGAGCAGAGCCAAGACAGCACGTTCTTTTGCCATCTGGCCTTAAAGAGCTCGATTCTGGTCACAAAATCCTTAGAGACAGAAAACACCAGACATTCAAGAGAAAAACTCTGCCACATCCCTAGGATCGAGCCTCAAATTGCTTTCCATTTGTCTAAAACCCTGAAGTTTGCAGTCACCCCGTGGCAGGTTCTACTGGAGAGGGAGCACAGCGGTGTCCTTTGACAGCAAAGGCCCCAAGATCCCCCAAAACCACTTCAAACCAACAGATTTAGCACAGACAGAGCCGACCCACCAGAGTGAACAATCACGAACTGAAAATAAGCAGCACTGAGACCTCCCTCCTGTCCAAATCACAAGTGAACCCTGGCAGGACAAGAAGTGGAAGGAAGCCCACCTGAACCAGTCCCAAGTGTTCGGGGAAGCCGAGCAGGAACAACAGGAAAGTCTTTGGGCACGGAAGGGTGGTGGAAAGGGGGCACGTAGCCATCGGTCTCGCCACAACTGGACAAAACCCAGAGCTGGGAAGCTTCTGGAAGTCAGACTCGGATGAGGAAGAGTGAAAGAATCACCCAACGGACCTCTCCCAACCCTGACTTCACACCATTTACACCCGTTCCCGAAAAATGCACGGCGTGTATTTGTGCCTGCAAAGAGCGTTTTCACTCGGGTTAACTAGACTTAAGTACACGGAGATAAGGGAACACCAGCCTCCGAAACAATTCCCTCCCTTTGGGCAATTTCACTCCTATTAACCCCTCAGCGAGATGGGGTAAGACTCTGCAAGTCCCGTTGCTACATTAGGAGTTGTACCGTTTCCAACCTGATAAAAAGTCACATTAATAAACTTGCCTTAAGTTACAGCAGGATAGAGAGCTCTGCCAGAGCAGCTTCACTGGGAGGACAAGAATAACTTTCCTGTAAGCCCCAGCGGGGATTAGGGACTCTAGAAGGTGGGGATTAATGGTCTTGGCTGGCCTTCAAGAAAGCCACATGGAAGATGAGTTCATAGATAATAACCGTGAAGGGACTTTCAAGCGTCTTGCTCCGCACAGGCCTACGGGCACTGAAATAAGAGCCCTAAAAAAGGCTGGGATGGCATCTCCAAAAATCATAAGTGTTTACCTAAGGGAAAAAAAATAAATTAAAAAACATCTGCCCACCTTCTGCACAGACGTGTGAAGGTTCAGCTCTGAAGTGACCTGTTCTTTAACTACTTCAAAAAAAAAAAGGAACTGCCCAGAGTGCTACTGGTGCGGCGGTTTGGGGCCGTCTCGCAGGCAGGGTTTGCTGCTCTGAACCAAATAAGGAGAGTTTCATTAATCACGGAGGGGAAAGAGCCTCCTGTTTTCCCTTGGCAGAGGCCGGAGGGAGCAGACAGGCAGAGAGGGGGCAGGGAAGGAAGAGTCGGGCTGTTGGCAGAGCGCTTGCTTTCTGTGTTTCACTGGGATCGCTGAGCCCCAAACCAAACAGACAGCTGCTCCCGGCAGCTGCTTTCCTTTAATAGCACATGCATCAGAAAGGAAAGCAGCTCCCACCTTCCCCACGAGCAGAACCCAGAAAAATAATGGCTTTCTGGCCTGTGCTAAAGCGTCCCACCTCTTGGGAGGAAGAGCAGGGTGGCACCTTTCTAATACAGTCGATGAGTCAATAATTCTCATTCCTCTTAGATAATGTTTGTACCTCCTTGTGTTTCCTGCAGGACCATCTCGCCGTAGCCTGGAAAGGAAGGCAGAGAAGGGGCAAAAAGAGGGAGAAGCTTCACTACAGATTTCGCCTCGGTCACTTCGTTCTCGCGTTAGCGCCTCTCTTCTGCTCCACATTTCTCTAACACACGTGGCTCCCAGAACAACAGATCTCGTGCTTCCAGGAGAATTTTGGCTGTCAGTTCTGAGAGGATTCCTTCTGTTATTGCTTTGAAGAAAACCGTACAGCACGAACACTGGAACTACAACCCGGGAGCTGAGGAAGAGCTGCAATCACGCTGCGAGAAGAATTTTTCAGAGATCTGGTCCAGCTTAATTAGGGTTGTACCATCGCTGTGCGACAGCTGCTCCTCCGTTCCTCCCTGAGCCCACAGCAGTTTGTACACGGACACACACCCCAGAGGGCAAGAGGGAAAGTGAGGCCACAGAGGTTGGATTCTGAAATTAAATTCACCAAAAAAAGCTCTCATTGAAGAGTAAAGTAAGCAGCTGTTAAATATCATTTAACGTCTTACATCCAGGTGGTATCCCCTGCACACATCAAGAAGTTCATTGTAGTAAGCCGTGAATATTCCGAATTAAACTTTCTGTGGAACCTCAGAAGCAACTGAAGCCTGTGGAAATGAGCCAGCAGAAGAGGGAGCAGAGCTGCTGAGCTGCCCGTTTCACAAGGGCCATCAAGGAAGAGGAATCCAGTCACAGGTGGCATTGGAAAGACCCTCTGAAGGTGCCAGAGACCAGCTTTGAGCTTCTCCCGGTCAGATACACCATCAGATACCCACAAAAGAAAAAGAAGCGCCCCAATATGACACGTTGGCCAACATCACTCAAAAAGCAAGACAAAAGCATGAGGAAGGAGCACAAAACCACCCCAGGTTTTAGGGAGAGCAGCAGCTTCAGCAGATACAACCACGAACCAGGAGCAGCTCATTTGGCAATGGGGTACCCACGGTCACTGCTTCCAGGAACCCACTTTACATACGAGCTTCACTCCTTTATCTAGAATAATTCCAGCTATATTAGTGACTGCATTACAGCAGCTATTTGGCTTTTAATTAAAAAATAAGCATCCCTCCTGACAACATAATTATAAAGCATGAGAACCTGTCAATCAGGATGTGGAACTGGTACCTTCCAAACGAGAAAGTTGATGAGGAAACACTTTTCCTTGATGCCAACTCATCAGCAGCTCCATGTTTCGGAGCCTGACAAGAGGAACAGCAAACCTGTTGATGGTTCTTCAAGTAAACGACCGAGTGGCCTTCTGACCCGTGTGGAGCAAACAGATCTTCAGACCAGGAACAAAATTCAGGCCCTGTATCCCCACAGACGACACTCAAAAATTCATGAGGAAAATAAGAAAGTCCCTAGCCACATTTAGGGTGGGGAGAAGAGGACACCCAGAGGATTCAGAACCATTGGGTGTCATCATGACCCTGTTCAGAACCACCTGGGGATACCCGAGTCTGTCTTTACACAGTGCTGTGCTGCTAGAACATCCTTAGGAAGGGCCTGGCTCTTCGCACCACCTTCTGAAATTCATTTCATGGATTTTGCTCACCTTGGAGCAACCCCACAACAGATACAGTGGGGATTAAACCTACTCCTTGTTACTAAGAATTAAGTAGGGATATTTGTGCCTCCACACAAACAGGAAAGGCAAAAAGCAGAAGTCCTTTTAGAACAAGGTAGAAGCGTAGAGGTTTAAAAATGCTGACATAGTTTAGCTTCAGAATGGAGGGGGAAAGGTCCAGCGAGTCACGCCAGGACCCCATGAGGGGAGGACACAGATTTTTGAGGGATCAGAGAATACAAGGCACATCTGTGCTAATGCTCTGCAGGCCGGCAGAGAGGAGACCTTCTCCCTCAGCAAGGGAATTCCTTGCAAGAGGACATTCTATCAGCATCCATCCCCCTTGTGCCAGAACACCCAGGCCCACTGGAGGCAGCGCCATCGGATACCCCCACCAGCTCCAGCACCTCCCATGCTACTGAGGCAGGGGAAGAAAATAAAATACAGGTACAGAAAAGCGCCCAAATTTGCTCAACAGCAGCCTGAAAGGCATTTAAGCTGTCGGCCGATGTGAAACGCTTGCTAGATGAGAGGATGAGCAGGGCTGTTCACGTCTCCTTCGTACGGGTATTTATCACATTCTGGAATTATAAAAACAGGACGTTCTGAAAGCACTGTGTCATCCCGGACGGACAAACCCAGCGGCAAGGAAAGCTAAAGGTTACACACCAGAGCATTCTGCTTCCTTGGGCCCCGTGGCTTATCCCTTTTGGGCAGAGGGGGACACCAGCCCAGCCCTTAAGCTCCTGTTATTCCCTCCCAGCACAGCTTTTTAATTCTCTCAAAGCAGGGAAACACTCCTGCTCTCACGTGATGTTTATTCTTAGAGAGGATCCCAGGGATTTTTGTTTAGTTAAGTTCGGTCACGCAGTTGGCCACGGGCCATAAGAGCATCACAGAACTCCTCGGTTCTGAAAAAGGGAGCGGCATTAGCGTGGGTACGGACACATTAATGCCATTAAAAGCAGCAGGTTATGCAAGAAAGACCTGGGTAACCCAAGATAAACAACTCCCCACCACCAAGTCGTTACTGCCACACAACCTACGCTGTGGACTTGGGGCGGGGGGAAGCACATGACAGTCACTGTCTGAGGTCAAGCTCAATTTAATCCCTTACACCTTCCAAACAGCGGAACCTAATTCCTAATCAAAACAACAAATTCTACCTTTTGAGCCTTTCCCACTCTTGAGCTGGTTTTAATGACCAAATACCTGCCCACCTGAGAACACTAATTACCAGTGACTCAACTGGAACGACCAGAACCACGTGGGAAACAACTTTCAAAGATCATTGCTGACTTAAGTTACCAAATCCCAGAATGATCTGGGGTTGGAAGGGACCTCTGGAGATCATCTCCTCCAACCTCCTGCCACAGCAGCTCCACCCAGAGCAGGTCCCACAGGAACAGGGCCAGGTGGAGTTTGAATGTCTCCAGAGAAGGAGACTCCCCCACCTCTCTGGGCAGCCTCTGCCAGGGCTCTGCCACCCTCACAGCAAAGAAGTTCCTCCTCATCTTGAGATGGAACTGCTTATGGTCAAGTTTGTGCCCGTTCCCTCTTGTCCTGTCCCTGGGCACCACTGGAAAAAGCCTGGCCCCATCCTCCTGGCACCCACCCTGGAAGGATTTAGAGGTGTTGATCAGATTCCCCTCCGCCCAGCTGTCTCTTCTCCAGAAAGAGAGACCCAAGTCCCTCAGCCTTTCCTCATCACAGAGATGCTCCAGGCCCCTTGTCCTCATTGTAGCCCTCTGCTGTCCCCTCTCCAGCAGTTCCCTGTCCTTCTGGAACTGGGGAGCCCAGAACTGGTCCCAGTGCTCCAGCTGGGGCCTCCCCAGGGCAGAGCAGAGGGGCAGGATGACCTCCCTCCACCTGCTGCTCACACTCTTCCTGATGCCCCCCAGGATGCCCTTGGCCTTCTTGGCCACCAGGGCCCATTGCTGGCTCCTGGGCATCCTGGTGTCCACCAGGACTCCCAGGTCTTGTTCCTCAGAGCTGCTCTCCAGCAGGTCAGCCCCAACCTGTCCTGGTGCAGGGGGTTGTTCCTCCCCAGGGGCAGGACCCTACACTTGCCCTTGCTGGATTTCATCAGGTTCCTCTCTGCCCAATAGGGTTCCTTCTCTCCCATTTTGGGGAAGAAAACCCAAGATATCCTGTTGGCCCTTGCCTGCACTGGGCCGGAGCAGAGGAAAACACTGGCAGGAGCCACAGCAAGAGGCTTCTTGGTCTCAGAAAGGTGTGTGGGAGTAATAATTCCTCTTTGCTCATATCCTTTGGTTTCTGAAATCTGACGGAGCAGCAACTGGGGGAAGAACACTTATTTCTGAAGTGAATTAATGCAGAAATATGGTTTCCACCTTCCAAAAAGTATGCAGGAAGCCAGCGGAGGAGGAAGGGAGTAGCTCCTGCAGCTCAACCACTATTGTATTTATATTTCCGTACTCTCGATACAGTCGAGATACGATACAAATACAGTCAAACTATGGCTGAAAAACAAGGCATTGGTTTAGAAAAGAAAAAGCCAAGCTTTCGCAAAAGAAAGAGCAATAGAAGACATTTCAGGTCTCCCCACACTGTTATCGGGTACGGTCTAGGAGTTTCTTTAGAGAATGATTCACTTCCTTATTGCAGGTTTGGCTGCAATCTCCAGTATCGCAGTTTTGTGCCCTTTGACACTTTGACACAGGCCTTTTCCCTTCCAAAAAGGGAAAGATCAAAGGGACCAAATAAATAAGTTGTTGAACGAGGTACTAAAAAAAACCAACCCACTTTTAAAATTGTTTTTAATTCAAAAGAAAAGGTTCTGCATGCGTGGTTTTACTTCTGCCAAGAGGTATGTGGTAAGCACCATCGCAGCATCGCCTTCTTCCCAAGGGTTCTCTCTCCCTTCAAAAGGGCTAAACCTCCTGGGTTCTGGTTTTGGTATTCCCAGCCCAGGATCTCAGCACACGCTTCCTCAACCCCCTTGGAAAAGGCAGGGGGGTGGAGGGGTTATAAGACAGCAGCCCCTCCTCCAGCAAACAGCTCTTGGAGGACAAGGAGTCACAAGCAGGGAGGCAGAGGGAGTTTTCTCACCCACTCACCTTATCCAGCTGGAATTCTCCGCAGGCAGAGCCGGGCCGCAGCCATCACACAGCTCCTCGGCTCCCGCTGCAACCACAGCAGTAGCAACCCCAACCTAGTTCACTTTGCATCAATAAAATCGACCCTAAAGATGGAGTTTTGTGCATGTTTCTTCCCAGTCAAAGCAGTTGTACCAAAAATCGCACGTTCATCCACCAGGAAGCGTTTCTAGAAGGACTTTCTCCCCACCCACACGCATGTAGTCAATACAATAACCAAACGAAGCCCTGGGTGCCACAAGAGCTGCAGTCGGTATTTCTAGTTCAAGAACGTGAGGAAGATGACCAAACGTGCAACTGGACTTGGTTAAAAAAAAGCTCAGGATAAGTAGGAAGAACCTATTTAGTTCTGAGTGACAATGCGAGATGAAGGGGGCTGGGTTTGTAAAAAATACAACCAACAACCAAGTCCCCAGCTATTCCTGAAGTGTCACCCAAGGAGACCCAGGCTCACGCCAACACTCCCTCCTTCCTGCCCGCTCTCCCCAGCTCCTCCAGAGGATGTTGGGGAGGAAGTTGCCTTTATTCATTGAGGCAGTCAATGAGGATGGATTAAATGTTCCCGGATAAATTACTTCAGGAAGCATTTTTAGCTGCTGAATAGAGTCTGTGGGAAACACCTGTTTGGTATCCATGTCCTGAAACGACGGAACAAGAAGTGGTGTACAACACCAGGCATCCCTGGGACTCCGAGGGGCAGTTTACATCCCAACTCTCATTTTTGTGCAGTAGAGAAAAGAAAAGGGGAACATTATAATCTGCAAACTCACCCCGCTAGGACAACTGGGGAATCAACACCACAAATGGAAGTCCAAGATAGTTCCAGGCACCCAAGGAGTCCGGCAGACATTAAGACCACATTGGTCACAGAATCACACAGCATCACAGAACGACAGGGGGTTGGGAAGGGACCTCTGGAGATCATCTCCCACCCTCAGTAAAAGTGAAGTGAAGTGGAAAGGGAAGAAAAAAGAAGCTGAAGACCAGAATGTGCAGGAAGAGAACTTACACTCCATGTCACCTCTGGGCCACACATCATGTGGAGTCCCTGCAGAAGGTGACAGTCCCACCTCCCGTGACCTCTTTAGCTCCATGGAGGCCAGAGTGAAAAGCACGCACAGTATCCCGGGCACCTGCCCTCCCTCCATCCCACCCAGGGGGAGAGATAAGCCGTCTGATTTGGCTTTTATTCAAGCAGCTTTTAGAGAAGGACTTAAGATGGTTTGGCAGGCAGCCACAGCACCCAGTATAAACAACTGGGGTGGCTGCCCCCGACCCAGCCTGCTCCCAGTCACCTCCTTGGGTGCATGAGAGCGTCAGCCCCACTGAAGAGACAGAACTTGGCACTTATGGTGACCCAAAGCTTCAGGGGACCTGTGAGGCTGCTGCTGGTTCCAGACCGGCAGTTTCAGTAAGTCACAGCAGATGCAGTGGCTGATTTTAATACAAGCAGTAATTGAGGCCCGTCCATTCGACTCCTCTACAGTCGTTACAGCCAAGGATCACTGGGTGGTACTGACAGACTGACATTAATTACGAGCTTAGTCATTTTTGTGTAAGTCTGTGCCGTGTTTCACCCTAGTTCTAGCCTACCTTAATACTTTCTTCTGCCTTAACCTTAATTAGCAGAGTAAACGATACCGCTCCCAGGACTTGAAGAAACTGCAGCATTTGAGAACAATTGCTGTCATGGTAATCGAACTGCAGAGTGGAAGGCACTTGTGTGCCTCAGTCCATACAAATACCCTGAAGAAGTTGTAATTCCTTCACTGAAACATGTTTCAGGAGAACCTGCATCTCAATTAACCTCTGCAAACCTGAGGACAGACCCCAGTGGAAGCGCAGCTTTATGCTGCCTTCCGCAAAGGATAAGAAACCTGGATGATCCGCTGCTCCAGATTCCCAACAGATCAAATCAGACTGGGTTTGTTGTTGTGAATGTTGTTTTGTTTTGTTTTTTTTTTTTCCTTAGCCTAGTTTGCCCATTTTAATCTTTTCTAGTCCTCTTACACTGATAAAAAGATTTGAGTGACCAAGCCGAACAAGCTGTCTGCCCTTTGCGGCAGAAAAAGCAAGAAAGAAGGTCCAGCTGGCCAGGAAGGACATCCCTCGAGTCACGCTCCAGCCCTGCCATCTTCAACAGCAGCAGGGGAGCGTTAGAAACTTTGATAAATGCCCCCCAAAAGCAGTCAAGTGTCTACCATAAGAGAACAGAAAGGCAAGTGCCTTTCAGAAATGTTTATTCTGCAGAAGTTCCAGCGCAGAGCTCCCCATATAACGCCTTCTGAAGACACACATGGGCTCTGGGAGAGTCTGTGTCACTCCACCTGCCCTAGCCCAGCGTTCAGGCTCTGCCACTGAAATTTGGTGGGAGATTCTGGCATTTCAGAACTCCAGAGGGTAACTGTATTTTCCACAAGAGCTGGAGCTTCAGCATGTACACACAGCTGTATCAAAGCCCTTGTTTTTAATTAAAAGATTTAGTGTTGTGTCATTAGAAAAGCAGTACCTACCTCTAAAGCAGGTGTTCCCTTCAGCCGGTCCTTCAGTCCTCAGAAAGCGCTTATCTGCAAAACACAAGGAAAGTATAATTAAGAGGAAGCCGTACAATTACAGAGCACTTGGATGTCAGCTTATTAGGGATGATTTATGTTACATAAAATCCACTACATCTCAAAAATTTTGTGAGTCCCACCACAGTCATCCTGACAGCTCTCTTTAATGTTCGCTCCGACAGGAATACAATCAAGCTACGACTTATATCCTGAGTAGCTCCAGCTTGATGAGGAATATCACGAAAATCGGGAGCGACTTCTCCCTCATCACACATCTTAATAGCTATTTTCTACCAGGCCATTAGAGCTGAAGCAATCCGGGATGATTAGGACATCAAGCAGTAGTTCAGGTGTTCACAGTAATGGCTTCAAAGCTCCCAAAGTCCCTGTGGGGGACACACCTGCACAGTGAGGATGGATCCACCGGTGGATAAAAAACGGGATATTTTTTATCTGATTGGAGACAAACAGACACCAAAACATCCATGGCTCGATTTGCCAGTTATTGTTACGCAGAGCCACCACGCAAGGCCCTCTAAAGGCTTTCATACAGCAGAACCACCACCTTTTCCTTCACTAAAGGCTCTTCCACTCCACGGCATTTTCTGTGCTTCCAAACCTCAGAGTGGAATCTCTCGCCGTGTTACTGGTATATTCAGGAGGCAAAACCGACAGGTATTGCCAGACACGTTGCTCAACTCAAAAAGCACGTGCTGTGCTCTCGTAGGGATTGCATCAGTGATACTTGGGTTAAATAGAAAAAACAGGAAAAAAAGAACTGGGGAGCTGTATCGCAGGTGCACACAGCAGGCTATGCGCTGCCCGTTTCCATGATTTCAGTCAAGCCAAAGCCACCAGGATTTTTGGACTCCGTGATTTGCAAGGTCCCTTCCAACCCGAACAACTCCACTCTACCAGGGAACCAGCTCCCCATCCGCTGGGTGTCGTGTCCCACTCTTTGTTCACTATTGTTTATTGTCAAACAAGAATATCTACCAAAATAACTCCCCTTACATTCTCCAGGCAGCACTCAGCAGGAGAGAATACGAGCTAAGCTGCAGAGTCAGCACCAGGGAAGCATTTTAATCCACGTGGAGAAACATCCAGCTTGTTCCTCACCAGGGCAAGTCATCCACTCAGTCTCACAACAGACCATCAGCTCACAACCCGCTCATTAAGGCGAAAGCAAATAGAAACCCCAACGCTCGCTCCTCTCCCCACGCTTCACGTTGCACCAGAGTGAAATCTTTCAGGTAAATGAGAAAACAGCCTGTGAAGAGTCTCTCATTTCAGCTTTGGTAAGTCTAATTAGTTCGTGATTACTAAGCTTCAGGTCAGTGATCATTTTGGCTTTCTCCGGAGAGAGAAAACCTTTCTGAAAGTCCTTTCCACTCCTCCTGAAGGGAACAGGAGATTTCCTGACTTAATTAAGGGATGGAGAAATCTCTCAGGCATGTTTCAGGTACGCAAGTGCAGTGATGAGCTCCTGCCCGTGAGGTAACACCAACGCTCCCCTTCCCAGCGGGACCGAACTGCTAATGCACATCAGAAACCCACACTTGCCCTTTTCCACGTTATTTGTTCGCAGTCCAGCCACCCTCCGGTAAACCGGGGCTTCTTCCCACTCACAAACACCCAGACCACATCCCAAGGCCTCCAGCCCAAGGGTCTGCCCCGAGAAAAGTCCATCCCCCACCAGCTGCTGTGCCCCAGCAGGTTATTGCACTCACACAAGATAGTCCAACCTCCTCGTGTTGGAAGCACCAAACTTCACCCTGCTCATTAAGGAGAAAAAAAAAAAAAGAAAAAAAAAAAAAAAAAAGGAAAAAAACCCAGTTTCTGGCCCCCAAAAAATAAAACCTTCCACATTTCTCAGTCTGGGCAAAATTATTTCTCCCTTTAGCAAACCTCCACCTCCAGCTGCTCTTGAAATAACCCCAACGGGCAGAATTCCTGTTCTAGCCAAGGGGGTCTTAGGGAAAAGCAATCTGTGGGCAGTCAAGCAAGGGGAGTCCTGGACCGATGAGCAGAAACAGTAAATAACCTGTCTTTCTTAACCCAAACTGACATAAATGCTTTCCAGTTTGGAAAAACATTCCTGGGAACTAGGTTAATGTTGAGAGATACCTGTCCGCAGGGGTGCCACCCTGATTCCAAGATCACGACTTCATTTCTCCCCAACTCAGTCTTTTCTTTTTAACGCGAGCGACACCGAAAAGCGTAAGCGGCAGAGGAAGAGCTGTTTATAATTTCATTTACATCCCACTCCGCACCCACTCCTGGGTTTTATCTCGCCCATGCTATCAGAGAACAGGTCCCGCCTGGTGTGGGGACCGTCCTGGCGGGTTTGCTACCCCTGCACCAGCCAGTTCCACGTCCCACACCAGTAGTTCTTGTTCCTCAGCTCTCCTGCTTCCCCAGCTCCTCGGGCTCCCATTGCTGAACACATCAATGGCTTTTCTAACTTCACCCGGTTTTCTACACAGATAATATGAGGGTTGTGGGGGGGAACTAATTGCTTGCAGCCCATTAATACACCAAATTGCTCTCCCCCCAGCCTCCCACCTTCTGCTTCTTTCTCACCTGAGAGTTCACCAGATCCGCCCCATCTATAGTGCAAGAGTCATTCTGAGAGTCCCAAAAAGCATATGCATATTTCAGGGCAAACATTAACAATTCATTTTTGCCTTTTTTTTTTTCCTTATCATTTTGAAGGTTCTTCAAGTAGCAGCTCCTCATCCCTGCCTGTTTCAAGGACAGAGTAAACGACCGCCTCTCCTCGATCCGGGGCAAAACATACAGCTTACCTTGGGTGCAGGACAGGGGCAAGGCTTCCCCCGCACCCACCTCACAAAACAATCCCCATTAGGAGTCTGCAGTCCCAATAACTGAGTTCTTTCTGCATGAAGAGGCTTCGTCTCAATCCGTGTTGATGCTGCTGTACCGCCAAAGAGAAGTATCCGAGCAAACCTCCAGGATTATCACTCTTACCCCAGTGAAATGGAATGTCCTTCAGTGCCATTAAGTTTTCTAAGAGAAAGAATGTGCCGTTCATCGTATCAGGCACTCACGGGCTCCCTCGGCTTCTTTAAACGCTCTTCTGGCCCCTAAATTCAGAGGGCTCTTTCCTGTTATCGCAGGAGAAAAAGCCACTCGAGCTTTTAGTATCCTGTTGGCTCTCACCCTTCGTGTTTGGTTCCCAAGCCTCTACACACAAGGCTTTCTTTAAGAAGCTCCCCATGGTAAATACTCGCCGGGAAGAGCCCACAGGGTGGCCCAGGTCGCAGCTCCAGCGTTCCCCGGGCAAAGCAGGATCACACTGTCGAATACCAGGCTTCAAATGCAAAGTCCCATTGTACACCCTGAGCTACACACACGCCGTGGTCACCAAAGGCAGAGATTAAGGCAGCTGAGATGTTCGCCCCAACTCCTTCCCTGGAGGACTAAAGACCGGCAGCAAATTAACTGCAACACCTTCAACAAGGGAAACCGCCTTTAGAGCCACCGGCCCGTCTTGGCTCCTTCCTAAAACTGAACTCACCCAGAGCCCAAAACAAAAGGGAGACCCTGGCCCAGGTTGCCCAGAGAAGCTGTGGCTGCCCCATCCCTGGAGGGGTTCAAGGCCAGGCTGGATGGGGCTTGGAGCAACCTGGGGTGGTGGGAGGGGGTTGGTCTTTAAGGTCACTTCCAACTCCAACTTCTTATGATTCTAAGACTTCATTCTTAAACATAGGGTGGAGGGTTTTTTCCTTCAGGGGTAGCACTGCCAAATACTTAATGAAACATTGTTAAGCATCTTGCATGAAATAAAACTGAAAGAGACTGGTTTTGGATTTAATTTTAGGCTGTCAAGTAGAGCGTCTCCCAGGAGGGGTAGGAAAGCGCTGAAGTCAGACTAATAATTTAAAGAGTCTTCAAAACACAAGACGGAGCTCCACTGAACTCCAGAAGTGAACAATCTTCTCAGGAAACATTTATGAGCAGCAAGTCAGGCTTTCACGGTAGTCACGCAATGCTCTACTCACAGAAAGGTGGAAATTCCCCAATGCAGGTAGCGCACAGAAGAATAAAGGTCTTCAACTGCAAAGCAAGGAGATGTTCCCCACCAATACCCACATTTAATCCTTATGGAAGGGGACAGGCTTTAAGTAGACTTCCATAGCAATTCAGCTTGACAGTTCAAAACCAGCAACGCTCATACAGTCATAGAATCCCAGAATGATCTGGGGTTGGAAGGGACCTCTGGAGATCATCTCCTCCAACCTCCACCTGCTGCTCACACTCTTCCTGATGCCCCCCAGGATGCCCTTGGCCTTCTTGGCCACCAGGGCCCATTGCTGGCTCCTGGGCATCCTGGTGTCCTCCAGGACTCCCTGGCGAATCAGACAGTAAATCCGCAGCCACACAAAGCTGCAGCTTTTCTAGCACAGGTGATTTTTGCACATGGAGAGTGATTTGTCTGAAGAAGCACCCTGCGATGATTCCAGAACACTGGAAGAGTGACTCAGGGACTGCCGAGTCACCAGTTGTCAAGGACCAAGCAAGGACCTTCCAGAACCACCCGGAAAGGCCAAGCAGTGCAGCAAGCGCTAATTAAGAAGCAAGACCCATCAGCCAGGGGTCCTTAGTTAATATGTGTATGACCAGAGAACGAGTAGTCAACTGCATCACAAAACACACCAAGAAGCTGAAAACAGAAAAAGGCTGAGATGTTTAGATGAAGTGTTTAGACAGAAGTAATTCTTGAATTTTTCTAGAGGTCTTTCAAATGTGTCTAAGCAGAAAAAAAAAACCACCACGCCACCTCAAAACCCCCCAAAGCCTTAATGCAGAGACATCCAGATACAGAAAAAGAGAAAGAAAAGAAAGAAAACACCAAACCCAAGGCAGCAAATGCCCTTGGAGAGGAACAAAGCACTTTTCTTTGCAGCAGAAACACAGGGGGAAAAAAAAAATTAGAAAGAAGTGATTTCAGCAAGAGCATAAAGTCTCTCTCTTCCCAGGCGAGGAACCCCACTGCTGAGCAGGACTAAAGCTGCTAAAATTAGTTATCACCGTTTTATTCCCAACTGCACCTCTTGCTTCCTGCGTGGACGAGTAGTTTGGGGGAAGGCAGCGCTAATTTAGACTCGGAGCATGCAAATTTAAGGCAAATGGTGATTTCTGACAAGTTCCTTCCATGAACACTGAGGCATAAGAAAAAAAAAAAAAACGCCGTCTTCCACATTCAAGTTTAATCCTCTTCTGAAATACTTATTTTTGGACCAATTCATTGAGCAGCAAAGCCTTCAGCCTCACCAAATTCGATCTAAAAATAAAGGTTTTAAGAGTTGAAGAATTCTTCCGACTGTTCTATCTGATCAATACAGTCCCACTGTGCCTCCTGTCGTTTGCTTTATTTGTCAAAGCCTGTGCCTGCGCCCACACGTGGGCAGCCTTCTCCAACATCCTGCCATCTTTTTGGGTAGCACAGACCCCAGACGGGCATTTTAAATGATTTAAGATGTTATGGAGATTCAGAGAGCAAAGACTGTCGCACGCACATTAGGAAAAGGAGCAGTAAGAAGCTGAGTCAGGTTTTGAGTGATGACTGGAAGAGGAACGCCCTTCAGCTCAGCTCAACGCAAGCAAACCTGCTCCAGTGGCCACTTCTGCCTTGGCGGGGGCTGAGCGCTAATGATCCCTTGAGGGGGAGGAAGAGGGGGAAAAACCATAGCTTTCATTATTCAAATGTCACTTGTCCTCTAATGAGAGGCTGCTAAACTGGATTAATCCCGAGGGAACACGAAGGCAACCTGCCCACTGGGAAGTTCAGTGTCAAGAGAGGACTTAAACGAGCACAGGACCGCGGTGCGTTGACACTGCCGAAGTCCTGCTCTCAAACCCACGGCGGGTACGTGGCAACGGCTCTGGGGAACGCTTTTGTCTATGCCAGCCCTCTAACAGCATCCACCAGTGTCTGGGAGAGGATTTCTGCCCCAAGGGCAAAGACTGCACCAGGAAACACTCTAAAAACAAACAGCAGAGACGCTGACTCCCCGAAGTCACCGAGCATCACATAATTCACTAGCACAGGTACAGCTGGAGACGCCAGACGATGAGAAGCTCTTGCCTACTAAGTTGTTTTGATATTCACATCATCGCAGCTTCCTGGAAACCCCAGTGGTCCAGCTCATCCTCATGTGCCACTGCAAAGAGCACGCCACCACCAAAGTCTCCCCAGCCCACGACTGTAAGAAACAGGGTTGTTGGCGAGGTCTTATTTCTCAATGTATTAAAAAAAAAAAAAATAAAATCATTTTTGCTCATCCTTTAAAGAGTCTTTTATAAAGTCTCCCTGCTCTAGGCGGTTCTTTTTATCTGAACTGAATGCCTGGCACATCTGGTTTACAGAGGCCAGCCTGGAACTCCATATGTTCTCCCTCCCCAGTTCTCCCCTGCCCCTGCAGAGCGCAGGCCACCCATCCGTAACAGCTTCAGCTGCACCAGAGGCCTGTTTCCCACCCAACATCCTCTTTGCTCACACCGATTCGACTCCTACACTTAAGTTTGAAATTTAACAAGTAGTTTAAACTTCCATACCTGGTGGTGCAAGGTGACCATAAGCTTTCACCAACATCTAACCCACAACTGGCAGCTCTTTAACCCAAAACGCTGCTGCGCCAACTCGGTCCTCGTTCTCTCATTCTCCACAGGGTGATAAACGTTGCTCCATTCCTCAGCTGCACGGAAACTCTTGGTCTCTCTTTGCAAAGGAACCTCTTTCAGCTCAATTCTATTCAAGCCACTCTTAACCCTTCCTTTTTGCTCCCTGGATGCAGGCAGATGCTCTTCCCGACACAGGTGAAGGAGAGGAAGGGCAGCATACAAGGCTCTCAGCTGCAGGTCATAAAGGCCCTGATGTCACATCCCCAGCAAACAAGCCTGAAATGGGTTTCTCAGTAGCCAGGCTGCAGCAGACTGTTCAACATGTAAAACGAAAAGCACCCTGCTCCTCCTCACCCCACCCACAGAACCTCCTTTTGGGGCCGCAGGAAGAAACACCATTACTCTCCCACACCCTGCTCTGGCAAATCCTGAGATGGCTCAAGGACGGGGCTGTTTGTTTCCTCTCCACCTTCACAGACAACAAATTCTCACTGCACAGAGTCGATGGAGCAGTTAGAGATTAAAGCACATTAAAAAATACGTGTGACTCTCTATCTATCTATAGAGATACCAAATAGACCCAGCTGCTGGAGCAGCCTTGAGTGGAGAACACCATAATCCCATTGGAGCATCCCTGGATGGAGAACACCGTAATNAAAAAGATAGGTGAAGTATTCTAACTCTACTTAAAAAAAAAAAAAAAAAAAAAGACGAAGGAGGAAGTTGCAGATGCCAACAGCAATTTTACAAAATGAAGCCAGACTGAAGGACACTGTCTGCAGCATCAGCTGATGTATTAGTGTGGCCAACAGGAGAGAAGTTTGGATTCCCCATTTCTTTGGGACCTCGAAGGCTGCCTCGGTGCTGGCACGTTACCACGGTGACAGCTTTAAAGCAAAACAGCTATTGGAGGAGAATTCCGAACCCTGTCCGGCATTTTACCGTTGTAAGAAGGCATGAAAATTCACGAGACTTAAATCTACTTATGTTTCCAAGGTTGACACCTGCCAGCGTTGATAACTTCAGCGCCAGAGCTGCCCGTTGCCATCGCCTCCCTCACGTCCCAGTCTCCTGCAGGGGTCATAATCCTCCGCTCAAACGTGCCCGTGATCTCTGCTTCCTCGCCCCGACCTGCAACTGCCCCAGTCTCGGCCCAGACGGACCTTAAAGGGAGATTTAGCATTTATTTAATCCTCTGGATTTTCACTTTATACTCTCAGAAATAAATTTCCAAACAGCCACAAGGTATCTCCATGCAAAAGGTCAGTCACACAGAGCAAACTCCCATGCCCAGATGTGCTCTAAATAAACACCAGGATCTGAGCAAATCGGTTTGACAGGTTTAACGACCCATGTATTTCGGGTTAAATATTTAAGATGTTTAGGAACACTTAAGAGGAACTGAACTGGCCATTAACCCTGCCCTTTAAGTCAGTCACACCCTCCCTTCAGCAGGTGAACAAGGCCAAGGAGTCCGCTCCGTAGCAAATTCAGCATCTCCTTTGATGGTATATTTTAGGAACTAGTTGCCCTTTACAGACTCAATTCTGAGTTAAGGCCACACGTTTCCATAACAAACCACAGGGCAGAGCTTCCATCCTGACTCTATGTTCCATTTATTGTCCTCATCACGCTTTCAGACACTGACAGCAACATTTTTAAGAGAGATGCTCAGCCCTTGCAGGTCCAGTGGGGCATCAAAAGAGACTTCTCCCCTTTCTCAAGGGGCAGAAGGGAACAGGAGCGAGCAGGGGGACAGGGGAAGGGGAACAACGCTCAGACACGACTCTGCGACTTAAGTGCTAGAAATCAACGTGCCTGCCTGCCTGCTTTCTGTGGAATCCGCTGCCAACTGAGCACAGACACTGCTTTGGAGGAAACTCTGTCTTCCTTCACCCGGTACCTCTGCACACACGAGCTCCACGGGTTGGTTTCCAGTGTCTCCATTACGGAAACTGGAGAAGCAGCCGAGCAGAACAGCTCTAAAGGGTACCTGCGGCGGGACTGGTGTCAGAACAGCCAGATAAGACCTTATTAGAAACACCTAATGCTCCTCATTAGTCACAGGTGAACAAAAGCAGCCCCAGGGCAAGCCACACACACAATTTCTTAAAACAGATTAAAAGCAAAACAGCATTTCTTCTGTGTGCATGAGCTCCTCTATTAAAAAGGGTAGATGGGAACGATAATTTCCCTTGTTTCCAAGACTTAAGTTTAGCCCGTGCCAACATTCAGCAATTACAAACACAACAAAACCTGGGTTTGCTTTTTCTATTTTCTGTATCAGTTTCCGTATTAATGGAAATAGCGGTGATACGGAAGATGCATGAGCAGCTCTTACCAGACAAAGGGAAGGCAACTGTATTTGATTTTTCAAGTGATGCCAGGCAGCAGTGTAACTAGTACACCAAGGAATATGTTCAAATCAAAAAGGCAAAACCAACAGTAATCTTGATTTTTCCATTGTGCAAAGTCTCTGCACTATTGATAGGTTTCTCCCTGCCTTCTCAAGAGGCAAAATGTGAACAGGGCTCAGGAGGAAGCCAAAATAAGAACCCCAGTGCACAGACACATGGTCACTGCTGCTGAAGTGCTAGAAATCACGGAGCTTCCCGATTTGCTCCTCTGGAACCTACTGCTAAAGAGCAGCTCCGTCCTGGCACATCTCAAAACCAATATTCACCCGTCAACTGGGAGGACCAGTTAAAACCGGTGAGGGCTTAAATGACCCGCTGCATTTGACACCTGAGTATTTCCAGTCTTGCTGTTGCAGGGCCTGGATGGCAGGGTGAGGAATGACAGGTCCTCGCTGTAGTTCTATAGAGCCTGAAAACATACCCTGCTCAGCTGTAATGAGCGCTGTAAGACAACCCGGGCAGGGGCTGGGGGCAGGTTCCTTCCTTCTCTCCCCTCTCCTTCCAGCCAAAAGGCCTTCCAGGTGTCAGGGCTATTCAGTAGCACAGAGAACATATCCTGTACCCAGTATCAAAACATTTACTTCTAGATTAGAGACCACCCTCTAACACAACAGTGAATGACACTCAAAGTCATTACAGACACAACAGAAACCATTAATAATGAATTAAAGGCAAGACCATTCAGAACAGGACTACAGCCCAGAAGTTTTCAGAGGACTTGCTGCTCACAGAGTCCCAGAATGGTTTGGGGTTGGGATGGACCTCTGGAGACCATCTCCTCCAAGCCCCTGCCACAGCAGCTGCACCCACAGCAGGTCCCACAGGAACGTGTCCAGATGGCGTTTGGAATGTCTCCAGAGAAGGAGACGCCCCCACCTCTCTGGGCAGCCTCTGCCAGGGCTCTGCCACCCTCACAGCAGAGAAGTTCCTCCTCATCTCAAGATGGAACTTCTTATGCACATGTTTGTGCCCGTTTCCTCCTGTCCTGTCACCGGGCACCAGTGGAAAAGAGACTGGCCCCATCCTCCTGACACCCACCCTTGAAGAATTTAGGTGTCGATCAGATCCCCCCCTTCAGCCTTCTTTCTCCAGACTAAAAAGCCCCAAGTCCCTCAGCATTTCCTCATCAGAGAGATGCTCCAGGCCCCTCAGCATCTTTGTGGTTCTGCTCAAATGCTTTACATGGAAAAAGTCAGTTTCCCTGCAATGATGTGATGTCAGTGTCCCAGGACACCAAAGCCACCACAATGGCAAAGTCCTGGTGACACCCCGATCACCAAGGTCCTGGCTGTGCAGATGTTGCCTGTGCAATAACCCACATCCTCCCATTATTTACAGCCCAACACCAACATTTGAAACTTCCAACTGAAATCAGAGCAAGTAAGAGGGGATTTGCTCTGTAAGGTGTAAGAGAAAGCGATAGCTGTACCAGGTGAAAGAGAAGAAGGGAAGATAAAGGTCAGAACAGGGATACCAGATAGAGTTAAGATCATTAACTTTTAGTTATTTAGCTGGCATATCACATTTCCAAGGTATAAAGAAGCCCATCTTATCCAAGCTTTTGTTTTTTTCTGTAAGTCCAAATGGTTTGAGGTGACACAAAGGGAAAAAAAGTCTCCTGCCACAAAGGAAATGTGTGTCTCCAAGAGGAGCAGTCCCTGGGACCCAGACTGGGGGGAAAACAAGGTCACACAAACAAAATTAGTCAAACTTTCCCTTTTTCACAAGTGGGCTCAAAACCCACACAGCATTGAATTTTATCCTGACTATTTTGTGAACAGATTTACCATTTGGTTTAAGCCGGACCACGTCCCCGTATCCTGCATCAAAGCTATGGCTTGGGTGGGTTTTAAAACAGTCAACCCTTAGTCAATTCCAGACAAAAGCGAATTACCTGATAAATCCTTTAGGTGTTTATCTACAACCACAGAAGATTAATTCAGATTCGTCAAGGCAAAAGTTTCTAAAGCTCACGAAGAAGTAACTAGGTCAGGGGAAAAACACTAATTTCCCATTACGCAACTGCTTCTACAATCAGGTTTGTTCAATTCAGCGTGAAAAAAGTGAGACGGAGCCTTAGTACCCGACAGGAGGTGATGACAGGTTCCAACAAGGTGTGGACAGTTGTGTTAAACCAGAAGAGATGAACAAATTGCTTCAAGATCCAAGGCGTGATATACGTAACGACGTACTTGATACAGGTAGACTTAAAAAACACCCTGCCAAAGGTGGCTGCGGAGCAGGGCACCGCAGCACGAGGTCAACCTGTCTCGCAGCCAAACACCGACCCACAAGTGCAGTAACATCACGTGGAGAGCAGGGTCCTCCTCTCAAGGGGCTTCTTTTGAATGGCCAAGAGGACTCGAGTCACAGCAGCAGGATCAAACTATCAGAGTTCGCTCCCAGTAGCACTGCGCAGTAGCTACAGGAGTCCTTGAAAGCTGTTCTTGTGTAAATCCATAACAAAGCTAATCTAAAGGGAACGTTGGATAAAATGCTCTTACCCAGTTCAGAGACACCTTTACTCCTCACTCCAGCAAGAGAGAAACTCAAAACGCAGCTGGGTGAGTTTAACACAGGAGGCATGGCGAGCCACTGCACTAACCTTTAAAAATAATTACCTTAAAACTATCAAGCCAGGGATCACCGTTACACCATTTTTAATTGAAATCTTCAACAACAACAAAAACCACCAAAAAACCTAAACGAAAAGCAAGCAGAAGCCGTAAGAAAAGTAAGTGCATGGGATTGAGAGGATGCAGCTCTTGCCTGACCCACCTCAAAGATTCACTGACTCCAAAGGGACACTCGGCTCCCCCCCAACGCCACCAAAGAGATTATTCACTGCTCGGCCGAGGCCATACACTTTTGTTTCAGCAAATAGTTTGGGCATTGCACAGCGAGCGGCCGGTCACCAGGATGAGATCATGCCCAACAGCAAACTTCAAAAAAAAAAAAAAAAAAAAAGCTTTTTTGTTCCATGCTGTTGTACTTCAGAAAGTTAGTTTCATTTGCCGATTAATTAGTAGAGAAGAAGTTTCACAGAAGGGTTCGCTTTATTATTCAGCAAACACTCAGTATTTCAGCCTACCCCTTCCTAGTTTTCCTCCTATATTTTTACCACTTCAGATTTAGAATGCTTATAAGACATTATTAAATTTTTTTTAGCCAAATCAGTAGCCGCATAAGGGATGGTTCTGACAAGTACCAGAGGGGTTTGGGAAGGGCTTTGTGTTTATTTTTTTCTTGCCACTTGGAAGAAGAAACACTGTTAAGATTCTACATCGCTGCAATCACGCTTTGTATTTATTCCAAAAGCAACAAGAACATATTCCTAATGGAATGGGCACCCCTACCTGGCCTCAGGCTGAAGAAAAGGAAAAATGTGCCAGCACAGAAGCTACTGTGCTAAAGAACGAGCACCAACAGTACTGGTCGCAGGACCACGGTACTTTCCCCGCCCCGCCTTGTATTTTTTTCCCCTCTCTCTCAATTCGATCCAAATACAGCTCCTGAAGCTCAGCTCGAAGGAGCTGAGACACCTACCTTCAAAATATCACTTCCACAGAGATCACAGCCTGCTCCAGTGACCACCAGGCTCGAGAGAGCCACATCCTCCACACAAAACCTCACCTGGCTTCTGAATTCTGTACCTGTCTGAGGACACCGGCACTGGGCCACCACACAGGGAGACCTGGGCAGGCTGGAGAGCTGGGCAGAGAGGAACCTGAGGAAATCCAACAGGGGCAAGTGCAGGGCCCTGCACCAGGACAGGTTGGGGCTGACCTGCTGGAGAGCAGCTCTGAGGAACAAGACCTGGGAGTCCTGGTGGACACCAGGATGCCCAGGAGCCAGCAATGGGCCCTGGTGGCCAAGAAGGCCAAGGGCATCCTGGGGGGCATCAGGAAGAGTGTGAGCAGCAGGGGGAGGGAGGTCATCCTGCCCCTCTGCTCTGCCCTGGGGAGGCCCCAGCTGGAGCACTGGGACCAGTTCTGGGCTCCCCAGTTCCAGAAGGACAGGGAACTGCAAAGGAGTTGGAAGGAGAGGGCTACAAAGGGCTAGGAAGATGAGGGTTGGAGGAGATGATCTCCAGAGGTCCTTTCCAACCCCAGATCATTCTGGGATTCTGTCATTAAGCCAAATCCCAGCATAATCTAGATGTGTAAACTCAGCATCTTCACACAGGCCTCCAAAGGAGCCGATCCCACAGATTCACACCAGTGGATGGAACAGGCACAAACAGCACCAAGCTGAAGGAAATGTCTCCAGTGTCTGTTTTTCATGCAAGAGGCTCACTGGATAAAAGAGGAAATAATGCTGAAGACACAAGCCAGAACTTCCAGCTGCTGGCACCTGAGCACCCTATTACTGCGCTGCACCTGAGCACGATGTTTTTTAAACCTCCTTCAAGTTCTTCCCCATTATTTTATTGCAGTCATGCAAAAATTCCCATCTTGGCCACATGTAGCAGAAAGAAACTGGATGCAGAATTCAGATTTGCCGTTGTATAGCACACAACCAGAACAAATCCAAATGGTGCTTATTAACAGCTTGATCATAAAAATGGAGACCAAAATCTCAAGTCAGGTAGTATTTGGAAAGCGAGAGAAACTTTGTGCCGTGTGAAATGATCAGTTCCACAGATCCCTGGCGAGGCAGAGCCTGTCTGTTCTCCACTCGCTTCTCAGAAGGCACCACAGATGCTTCAGGAAGTTTCACCCTGTGGTTGGTTTGTGTCTTCTTTCATCCCAGCATCTGCCGCCCGCAGTTCATTCGCCCTGCGCGGCCTTTCAGCTGGAGCTGGACGGAATGAATGAGTCACTTCATTAACCCAGAGTTTACACAAAAGGAACGTGAAAGCAAGAGACTGCCTTTAATCAGATCAATCCGGTGAGCGGCTTCAACAAACTGAACTTCTCGTTTTCTAAATATATGGGGGGGTGTTAATTATTGGACTAAAAAGTAATTTAATAAAAACTACCCAACAGAACAATTCACAGACAAATGTGAAAAGGGTTTGTCGCCTCAAACAAGTTGAAAATGTCAGGGTCTGACTTGGAAATATGTCTGATTTGAAAAGAAAAGAAAAAGATTTCTGTCAATTGCATAAAATAGAGCTGATGTCCCTGTTTAGTAGATTAAACCAGTCCCCTCAATATACAGCCCCCCCTTTTCAGTATTACGCTTTGGAAAAGTAAAATACAACGCGTTTCATCCGGAACTTATGGCTCCTGCACTCTGAAAGGCTCCAAGAAAACCTCTCAGAGATAAACAGGAATGTGGGTGCGATTGGTGCGACCTGCAGGCTGCAAATGTGATAAATTGTGCCGAGAGAACAAAGGTAACAGCGGGAACCACAAGATAATCCTTTTTTTAATTATTTTGAGACAGAGAGACTTTTGAGCAGGGTCATTTCCTCACCAGCACCTGCCTGTTCACAGATTACTCACTTTCTATGAACAGTTCTGAGCACAGAAAAGATGAATAAAAAGAACAAACCAGAAAAGATGCTACTACACAAAATCCACAGGGATGATGCTTTTGCTTGACTTATTGGTGTAGGTTTAATTTTATTTATGTGTTAGGAAAGCAGAGTAATAACAAAGAGAATTAAGTAACTACTAGTGACTCCACCCTAGTTCTCCGCTGTTCGTGCTAAAATACCTCCTTTTATTCCCCTCCTTATATTCCATATATGCCTCTGATCCAGTTTTTTTTTCCTATCCTCAATCTCACTAAAAGCTTTAGGCTTGAACCTAAAGCGTTAACAGGACTGCTGAGAAGAGACCTGCTGTGAAAAAGCCCAGTAAAGGAGAAGTGTAGTTTGTGGATACAAAGCTTCCCTTCGCTGTTTGACTTCTCTTAACCCAGTAACTTCTTTCAATAGAATCCAAGTTTAGGTTGTATAAATACAACCTTTATACAAGTTTAGGTTGTATAAATAATTAGATCAAACCATCTACAATATGAAACTTAAAACAATTTAAGGACAAAAGTTCATAAATGACAAAGTTATATTCCAATTCTAGTTCAATACTACTAAAATTCCGTATTATATTAAATACTGCTAAAAATCCCAGGTTACCTGTGTGTGCTAAGATATTCAAGACCAGAGACAACCTCTATTTTACTTTTCTCTGAGTGTTGTTCCTATTTTCTTCCTCCACCTGTCCATTGTGACATTTCCTTCAAGCAGCACTACAGAGCTTCGCAGTTCTACAATCAGGATGCTCTAAGGCATTTCACCCGAGATTACCCATTTTCCCGTACTCATCGTGTTACCCCCTTCACATTTGCAAAATTAGTTCAACACAGCATTTAATTTTTAGAATAGAGCTGCAGAAGTAACTCCCACTGGAATTTGGATGATATGCTCAAAATTTGCAACACATAAGCCTTGATTCCCCCCACTCCCTTTCAGTGTTCAATAAATTGATTTATCTTCAATTAAAAAGAAGTGGCCAAAGATTAAATAACTGAATACCACAAGCGCTTACTGTAAAAACACATTTAAAACACACATTTTATTTCCATACAAATTTCAATAGCAAGATTTGCACTGCCTTATTTTCTCTTCAGTTCAACTATTTGATTACATCAGCACCTCAATATGATGTTAGGAGAGGTGAAGCTTGCCAAAGAATTCCATTTGGGAAACAGAAAGGCACAGTCAGCATATTTGGCTGCTGAAAAATAAGGCTACAGATAAATTATATACTAGAGAAAATAAACATCCCCCAGACTCAAAGGAAGAAAAGAGTTTGAAAATGCTCAAGATGGATCAAAATTAATGTTTCTACAGGAATATCACAGACAAAAAAGCAGCGGAGAGTCCTTTCAAAACAAACCTGGGTTAATACATTTTGCTTTCTTCCCATGGGAAGGCACATGAGCTGCGGAGTCCAGGGCAAACACAGGGGATCTGGCCCAGGCAGAGGTTGGGGATGGTCAATGGGATTTAGGTCCCACCAGCACAGGATGGAGAGCATCACTTTAAGGCAGCCAAGAAGAACCTTCCTCTTTAATAGAAAGCTGACAAAAAAAAGGATTTTAGAAGGCAGAGGGATAGTCTCAGTTAATGATTCCAGAGCAGCCACTCAACACCTGCAAGGTCAAGTTTTAAAAATGGTAATTCTCAAACTGGATTCTACACATGGACTTACAACCCCTATAGAAACTAGCATCTGTCTCTTCACTTCTACACAGGGAAAAAAAAAAAAAAAAAAACAAAAAATGTA
>VZRU01016440.1:270136-281013 GCA_013398155.1 Pedionomus torquatus | reverse complement strand
GTTATTTTGGCTCAGGGACTTACTGATTGTCAAGAGCCCCAAGGAGCTTTTAAAATTGTTGTAATTGTTGAGGAGTTAGGTGCTTCTTTATCGTATTTTATCTAGCCTTCTTGCGGTCTTTTAGCTGTGGTAGCTAAGAGCCCTTGTCCAGATGGAAATGGGCTTCAAGTTAAATCTGTGTCTTTAATTTTAAGAATAATACAGTTAAAGGATTTGAAGCCTTTTTATTAAGTTTCTAGTTCCTCCTGCTCCCAGTTCCTCTTTAGAAATAACCTGTGTTTTTTGTAACACCGTGTAATTCTGTTCTGTATTTTAGCACTATTCCTATTGCGGAAAGATTCTTCACAAGTTCAACGTCTCTGACTTTAAAACACGCTGCCTGGTATCCCTGTGAGACGTTAGAGCCCCATATTGTGCTGTTGACGTCTGATAATACTATAAGGTAAAAGCAGCAGGTTTTTTTTTGTCATAGCCAGTCTAATTTTTCACTAGATATTTATGTCTTGTCATTCTTACCAGGATTACCAATAAAAATAGGATGAGAGAAATTTTAGATACCAGGTGATGTTCCTGCACCAGCAGGGACCATACAGCACCGCTGGCTGAACGAACACTGTTACTGTCTCTTTCCTCTAGATTTTACAGCCTGAAGGTACCTCAGACACCCATCAAAGTGATTGCTCTTTCAGACACTGAGGAGGAGACTCTTACAATCAAAAAAGGGTTTGTGTGGCTTCTTGTATTTTGCAATGCTTTCGACAGAATAAGCTCTGTATCCTTGGTTGTGTTTTTCATGAATAAGGGATAAATCTATCTCTTGGCCTAGTTGGAGAGTTAAAACTTGAGTGTCTCTACTAGTCAAATTACAGACTGATGCACTGCACAGGAAGTTATCCTGTGAAACCGGTCTGGCTGATGAAGCAGAAAGGAGACCATAAGAAGGATCATAGAATCGTAGAAGAAACCTTAAGGATCATCAAGTTCTAACCCGCTGCCCTGGGCAGGGACACCTCCCACCAGACCAGGTTGCTCCAAGCCCCATCCAGCCTGGCCTTGAACCCCTCCAGGGATGGTTTGGGGATGCCCAGCTTCTGTGGGCAACCTGAGCCAGGGTCTCACCACCTCACAGCAAAGAATTTCTTTCTAGTATCTAATTTAAATCTTTCCTCTTCCAGTTTAAAACCATTACTCCCCATCCTATCGCTACATTTCCTGACAAAGAGTCCCTTTCCCCCTCCTTTGTAGGTCCCCTTCAGATACTGAAAGGGCCTCTATGGTCTCCCTGGAGCCTTCTCTTCTCCAGGCTGAACCCCAGCTCTCTCAGCCTGTCCTCACAGGAGAGGTGCTCCAGCCCTCTGATCATTTTAGTGAACGGGTCCATGTTCTTCCTGTGTTGAGGACTCCAAAGCTCCAAGGATGTTGCTTGCTTTTGCTGTTAAAAGTAGCGTATGTCAAGTACTGATGGGCGGGTGTGTAGCAGTAATTTGGCAGCATGTACCGACAGACCTAAACACGCGTGTTCTCCCAGTCCCTGCTGACTCCAGGCCTTGTTCTGACTTGTCCCCAGGAGAGCCTATACAGCCTCGCTGGGAGAGACCGCGGTGGCGTTTGACTTCGGCCCCCTAGTGCCGGTCCCAAGGAACATTCTCGGACAGCGAGGGAGCGAAGAAGTGTTGGCCTACCCACTGTACATTTTGTATGAAAATGGAGAGACATTCCTCATGTATATCAGCTTGCTACAGAGGTAGGGTCCCGTTCAGCCTCGGGTTTCATGGGGTGCTTGTGTGTTTGTACTGTGTTGGGGTCAGAGACCCATCTCTCAGTTTGCCCAGGACTCTGCAATAGAGACTGGGCTGGGTTTTACTGTATCACAGCCTGTTTTATCTCTTTGTGGCGGTGCTAATAGATTGAAATCCAAGAATAACAGGCCATCCTTTTTCATCCAGATGCTACAGGTGACATTTCCACTCCTGAGAACTCACTGTCTGTTGTTGACAATCAAAAATTTGGAATGAAGACACTGGGCTGTTCACATATCAGTGGGTCTGAGGATGTCGGGTCTATTTTGTTGCCTATTTTGTTCACAATGCAGATTCTGAGCTTTGGATGAGGCTGAAACAGCCAGTGGTGTCTTAGGAAAAAAGTATTTTTAAGGGCATAAAGGGTTCATAGGAGTATTCTATAATGAAAAGTCAAGAATATAAACACGATACAATAAAAGATTGCTTCAGATAACTGAGGAGATGGTTGAAAATATACAAGTTTGATCTAGTGTAACAGAATATTAAAATGTGCAAAACAGCACTGTTGGCCTCTGCCTGAGAAGTGATGTGGCATTGAGCAGATCCTGTCTGCAGGCAATGAAATGGGCTTCGTACTTCAAAAGTTCTACCTGGAGAAGTGCCCTGCTACAAAATGCTGCTTGTAAAGCACTTCATTAAGCGAGAAAACAATTAAGTGATAATTAACTTAAACTTTTTGCGTTCTTGTCTGAAAATGTTTCCTCCTGATATTTTGCAATCCAGCTTGGTTGCTTTCGGAGATTAAACATTAATAATGAGTCCTGGTTTCTTCTCAGAGATCTCCACCACGTAGGTGTAGTTCAGACTCTTAATCTGCAGAAGTGGGGGCTGCTGGTATCTAATGGAAATTAGACAGAACTCCAAACCATTGGTTGTTGTGTTTTGTTTTGTTTTAAATCATCCTTATTTTGTGGTTATCGTGCAGCAAACTCCCACAGGCAACCGCGGGGAGCTCTCCCTCCACACCTTGTGTTGTTAACACATCTGCTTTATTCCAGCACTGGGAATCTTGGGAAGCTGCTTGGCCCCCTGCCCATGCACCCTGCCGCAGAAGATAACTACGGCTATGACGCCTGTGCTGTCCTCTGCCTGCCTTGTGTTCCTAACATCCTGGTGATTGCCACCGAGTCGGGAATGCTCTATCACTGTGTGGTGCTGGATGGCGAAGAGGATGATGAGCAGGTACCTTGTCTTGTTTTGTTTTGTTTTCTATATGTGTTTTTCTTTCTTTAGTTCCTGGCTGCAAGATGGCAAGATGCCTGGAAGTAAATGCCAAGTGCCAAAGCTGCATTGTGTATAATGAGTCTTCCTCCTGTTCCAGGCAGCCCCTGTGATTCTCTGGTGATTTTACTTTATGTGACAGTTCTGTGTGTCCTGCTGGTAGATCAGTTTTTAATCAAAATTATTGTGAAGTTTTTGAAAGAGGATCTTCTAAGAAGGAACACTGTTTCTGAGAGATTTTTCGGTTAAAAAATAAAGGGACTTCAACTACTTTCCCTAGCAATTAATACTTTTCCCTGTATTATCTAACTCCTTCTTGATGCTGTTTATGGTGGCATTTCAATTTAAATGATGTCTCACAGAAAAATTCAATGCTCTTCACAGTCAGAAAAGTCGTGGGACCCCAGATCTGATCTCATTCCTTCCCTGTACGTGTTTGAATGTGTTGAGCTGGAACTTGCACTGAAACTGGCATCAGGAGATGAAGAAGAGCCTTTGGAGTCTGATTTCTCTTGCCCCATCAAACTGCATCGAGGTAGGGTTGTTGTTCAGGTTGTTGGCTTTTACTTTATTTCATGACTTTAGGATCAAGCTATTTACAAGTTATCATTGGTGTCAACAGTGGTATTGGAAGAGGGATCTGCTCATTGTCTTCAGTAAAACTGTGGAAAGAGCAAGCCTGGGAGGTGCTTTAGTGTTCACACAAGGGTGGGTTATGTATGGTGCTGTAATACTAAGTTCTCCCCACTGTGGATTATAAGAGATTTATTTGAGAGCTGGAGAGAGGGACTCTTTGTCAGGAAGAGTAGTGATAGGACAAGGGGGAAGGGTTTTAAATTGGAAGAGGGGAGATTTAGATTAGATATTACGAAGAACTTCTTTGCTGTGAGGGTGGTGAGGCACTGGAACAGGTTGCCCAGAGCAGCTGTGGCTGCCCCATCCCTGGAGGGGTTCAAGGCCAGGCTGGATGGGGCTTGGAGCAACCTGGTATGGTAGGAGGTGTCCCTGCCCAGGGCACAGGGGCTGGAACTAAATGATCTCTAAGGTCTCTTCCAACTCTAACCATTCTAGCATTCTATAAAGTTAAGTTGCTGCATCTAGGATGATGAGTGCATGCAAGGAAGTGCTGTAGGGATGGGGGATCCTGAGGGAAGAATTGTTATCTGGTTTTTTGTCTGCCTCATGTAGCAGTGGGGCAAGAGGTCGGGTAGGACATACTGTTTGGGTCTTTCTGAACAAGCAGTCTGTCAGAATGCTGGTCTGCTGGCTTTAGCTGAAAATCTAGTGGATTGATACAGACGTGGTGTGAGAGGAATAGTTTCAAAACAAATCACCAGGTGTTTCAAGTATAATTTAATTTTATGCAGAATATCTTGCTCAGTTTGTGGGTATGGACGAGTTAGTACTCGGAACAAGATGCTCAAGCCAACTGGCCANTATCTAGCTCAGTTTGTGGGTATGGACGAGTTAGTACTCGGAACATACTCAGAGTACTCAGAGCCAACTCAGTTGGCTCAAGCCAACTGGCTGATAAGTTGACACGTGTATTCAACAGTGCAGGTCTGGAGGATGAGCTTTTCTCAGCCTTCTATATTTGCTGTTTAAATTTCAGATCCAAAATGTCCCTCTCGATACCACTGCACACACGAAGCTGGTGTCCACAGTGTGGGGTTGACGTGGATCAATAAACTACACAAATTCCTTGGTTCAGGTGAGTGATGAGACTCTACTGCAGGGACAGGGAAGAGATTTCCATCCAAACACCTACATTTTTGCCAGTAACAAGTTGGTGGATGTGGATAATAATGAGAATCCCTTACCCTGCAAAGTGGATCCAATACATTCTGACAAATCTCCTTGCAGATGAAGAAGATAAAGACAGTTTACAAGAGTTGGGAGCAGAACAGAAGTGCTTTGTTGAGCATATTCTTTGTACAAAACCCTTGCCATGCAGGTAAAAACCAAACTCTATTGCTTCCAAATCAGTGAGTTGCTATAGAAAATAGTTTTGTGAAGCACATCTGCTCAGACTAATTGCCTCTTTTTTTCAAAAGTGAACTTGCACAACTTCAAGAGCAAAGACCTTGTTTTGACGACATCATTCTTGTGTTTTGTTTCCTTCAGGCAACCTGCGCCGATTAGAGGATTTTGGATTGTTTCTGACATCCTGGGGCCCACAATGATCTGCATCACAAACACCTATGAGTGTATTACAAGGCCTCTCTTGTACGTTGCTCTTAATTGGTATGAAATCAGTGACTGTTGAACGAAAAGGATCTTGGGATATTACTTTGTTATTTTTCTGAGCCTTTCACCCCAAAAATCTGCAGCTCTACACAACAGATTTGCCTTTTGAAGAGTTCCTGGCTGAGCACTTACATGTTATTAGTGTGTTTGTAGGGGTTATAATTAATCTCTATCACTTTTCATGAGTATTGGAACAAGAGTTTGTGTCAAAGGGTTCTTGACAGTGTTGATGGGGTTGCTTCTTAATGTTTGTAATGAGGGAAGCTACAGCTCAGAAGCTCGTTTACAGACAGTAGTGTAGGGGTTCCTAAAGGGTACCAAGGTTATTGGGGTTCTTAAATTGCTTTAGGCTGCTTTGAAGAACAGGTCATTCTGCCATTTGAGTGCTTGCCTTATTACAGAACCTTCTCCTTATGTAAAAGAGTATTTAAGATTCTTGTGAGTTTCAGCTGTGGCCAAACAAAATGATGTGAGCTCCACCAGCCTTGTCTAGAGCTGCATTTACTACAGAGTTGAAATATTTTCTCGTGGACTATTTCTGACTTACTGCTGTAACACATTAATACCACACTTTAACTGCCATTTAAACTCTGATGTAATTTCAAGTCTTCTGGTTTTAAACTATGTTTTCCATGTGATGTTCTTTGGTAGAAGCACAGTCCATCCTGCATCCCCTCCGCTGCTATGTACCAGAGAAGACAAAGATGTTGTCGTTTCCCCTCTCCGTATCCTGGCTGAGTCACAGCATTCCTTTGAGAAGCACATCCAAAGCATTCTGCAGCGCAGCTCTGCTAATCCCTTGCTTCTGAAGTAAGTAAATATGGTTTCCAAAGGGACCTGAAGAGGGAAGACCCTCAGAAACACTATGTGTGTGTGTTCATTGGCTCCTGATCGAACAGTGGCATTAGCTTGGACACAGCAACAAAAGGGGTGCAGCTTCTGCACCCCCGCCTTGTCCCTCTTTGTCTGTAGAGGAATGGAATCACATCAAGTGACTACGCAGGTTGGGAGGGGAACTGCCTTGCTCCAGTTCCCTGCTCAAAGCAGGGCTGAACTCAGCTGATGAGGCGCTCAGTGCTTGTCCTCCTGGGTTTTGAGTACCTTAAAGATATCCTGGGATTTCCTCATATAAGAAAAAATATTTATAGTAAGGAGATTGAATTATAGCCCTCATTTTGGTAACTGAGCCCCCAGAGCCCTTCCCGTAACTACTGTGAGCTCTTCAGCCTTTCAGAGGAACACGTTAGAGTAGGATTACAAAAACCTGTTTCATATTGTTAAGGTCTGCGGATAAAGATTCTGCTCCTCCCCCTGAAGAATGCCTTCAGCTTCTTAGCAGAGCCACGCAAGTGTTCAGAGAGGAATACATACTGAAGCAAGATCTGGCAAAAGAGGAAATTCAGCAAAGGTAAGAAGAAAAAAAAACCTCATCGAAGTAACTGCTGTACGATGGCTCTGGGATACAAGGTCACTAAGGACCAAGCACTAAAGCTCCTGTGCTGGACTAACCCTTGTCAGTGACTCCTGCTAAGACTAGTGGAATACCAGAAATGGAAGCTGAGTTACCTGGGGAGGCAGAGGTGAGAGTAATGCTGTCGTGGCTCGCAGGGAAGAAAAGTCAGCTCACACACATAAAACACTTCCCTTTTGCTCTTGTCACTCTGCCTGGGGGTGGCAGGAAATCTCCTTGTCCTCAGCAATAATCCTGACAAAGCTCCTCAAAGGAAAATTGCATTAAGTCTCTGCTTCTTTGAATTGTAGTTGTTTGTTCTTGCCCCCTTGCTTTTTCAGTATCTTTAGTTCTTTGTGCTCCCAGAAGCATCACTTCTCTCATATTTTCCTGATTCAACAGGATTGCTGTTGCCAGGATTCTGATTTTATATATGTATTTATTTTAAGAGTGAAGCTGCTGTGGGGACAGAAAAAGAAACAACTGGAAGATCTTAATTACTGTCGAGAGGAAAGGTGAGTATAATCAAGCCAACCATCAGGGTGATGCCCCTTTGTGCAGGGTCCTGTGTGGAACAGAGAAGCGAAGGTGTTTCCAGCTATAATGAAGCACGTGGGTTCACTCCCTGCTCCAGCTTTTCCAGGCCCCTTGTCCTTTTCCCACACACAGACCACCTTGCATGTAAACGTAAAAGTAAATAAACATTTCTCACTTGCATAAAGGAAGAGCCTGCGGGAGATGGCCGAGCGCTTGGCTGACAAGTATGAGGAAGCCAAGGAGAAGCAAGAAGATATTATGAACAGGTGAGTGCAGACACTCCTGTGTTTCCTCACAGCCCACTTGCTGCTTGCAAGTGCAGTAGAAGGGATGGGCAGGACGTGTCACCCTGGGCTGTTAGAAATTAAATTCCTCTGAAATTCCCTTTGCTGGAGCCCAGCGGTGATGTTCAGTACTACTTTGGGTCCAGCCTGAGGCAGTTCAGGTCCAGCGCTAAGAGTCAGGAAGCGTGACAGAAGTATGAGACTGGTGCTGTGCTGGCAGAACCGGGCTAAGAGGCAAATTAATCCAGCAACGTTTCTTGCTTTGTACATGAAGGATGAAGAAGGTACTTCGGAGTTTCCACTCTCAGCTTCCTGTTCTGTCAGACAGTGAGAAAGATATGAGGAAAGAACTGCAGACGATACACGACCAGCTGCAGCACCTCAGCAATGCCATCAGGCAGGTGAGATCAGTCGGCCGGCTGGTGGGTTCCTCTACCTAACACCCAGCGACAGTGGTGGTAGAATACAGCCCTTCCTATAGAGTAACTTTGTATTTTCGTTAAATTAGCAACAATGTATTAAATAACTTCTGATCCTTGTTACTAATATAGACAGAAGCTTTGCAACCCAGTATAAAGTACCAGTCCCTAAAGGGGCTGCAGGATGAGAGATGGGGAGAGGGGTGCTTTAGGAGGGAGTGGAGTCATAGGACAAGGGGGAATGGTTTTAAACTGAAAGAGAGGAGATTTAGATGGGATCTTGGGAAGAAATTCTCTGCTGTGAGGGTGGTGAGGCACTGGAACAGGTTGCCCAGAGAAGCTGTGGATGCCCCATCCCTGGAGGGGTTCAAGGCCAGGCTGGGTGGGGCCTGGAGCCACCTGGTGCGGTGGGAGATGCAGGGGGGTGGCAGTGGAGGATCTTTAAGGTCCCTTGCAACCCAAACCATTCTATAATTCTATGATAAACCCTAAGAAAGAAAGTCTACGTACTCTCCTCAGCCCTAGCACTAATCTTCTCTTGTGGAAGAGAAAGTGCAGAAGGAAGCCAATTTTTAACTCCAAAAGAACTGGAATTTATTGTAGTGTGACATACCCATTTGTAACTGTAACAAGCTTCCTCTTTGGCAGGCAGTAAGTACCAACTCTGACTGGGGTCCTCTTTTTGTACATGGCTTCCAGGTTAAAATGAAAAAGGAGTACCAGCAGAAAAAGATGGAAAAGGGCACCAGCCCCCGCAAACCCAGCATCACCCTCAGTGCCTACCAGAGCAAGTGCATCCAGACTGTCCTGAAAGAGGAGTAAGTTAAAGTTTGGACTCTCCTGTAGAATCCAAGCCCTGGCACTAACACAGGCAGTTCCATTCCAGTTTCTAGGGTATAATTTACCCTCTGTGCTGCGTGAGGGGCTGTGCTGCACCAGATGCAGTTTGGTGAGACGGCCTGAAGCACAGCGTGCCAGCTTGTGACACCGGTGCTGCCCATCTTATGCTGCTGTTAAACTAAATCTGCTTTAAGTCCGTTTTTCCCCTGAGGCCCTTTTGGCAGTCTGCATCCTGCCTATAATTAACAGCGATTTGCAACAGTGCTCCCATTCTCTGCTTTTACCATAGTTCCCTTCCTCAGCCTCAACCAAAAATGACTTGCAGCCTTTTGAGTTGAATTTGTTTTTCTTGAAGGGGAGAACACATACGGGAAATGGTCAAACAGATCAATGACATCCGGAGCCACGTGAACTTCTAAAATGTCCACGAGGAGGAACCTACTACACCCGAAAGGCTGGATGAGCTTCAGTTTTCTCTGGTATTTCCCCCTGTATATTTAACATTTGTATGATGAACAATATACCTTTTGCGTATTATTTTGTAAAGATGGACTGTGAAATAAAATACTTTTGATAAGACTCCTTAAATGCTGTAGTTTTCTTTGCTTCTGTACCTGTGCAGCGGGTATTTTAACCCTTAAACATGTCGGGGGGGGGGCGGGGGGAATCACTACGGCCTTCAGAAAGTGACTCTNGGGGGGAATCACTACGTCCTTCAGAAAGTGACTCTGGGAGCATTCTCCTACCCTTGGTCCGGGGCTGGGTTACTGCGGGGAGGCCTGTGGCAGAGGCAGATCAGAAAGACCAGAGAAGCGCACACACTTCAGCAGCTTTATGTTTTGTTTTAGCTTTTTTTTTTTGTTGTTGGTTTTTTTTTTTTTTTTTTTTTAATTTGGAACACTTTCTTCATAAAGGACACACCTTCAATACAGTTAACAAATGGTTACACTTGAATCCTGTAGACAGCAGAATTCTACACCCACAATTGCACAGGACACCAATGGCTTGGTTCACTGGAATGCAGTATTAACTTCCAAACGCTCACTTTGCCTCTATCAAAGGATGGCCCTGGAGCCCGTCTTGCCATTAAAAGGCCAATTATTGATCTGCTGTAGACAAACTTTAGTGGACAATACGGAATTGTTGTCCCCTCCCCTCCCACCCCTTAGAAAAGGTGACACGGTCAAGCTCAGTTTGGAAAAGTAGTACTGCACTGCTACAAAAGTGGCACCATCAGCGCCAAAGGAAAGCTGGAAGGGAAGGAGGGCTGTTAGTACCCGTCGGGTAACGAGGATACCAGGCATGCCGCAAGAACACTTGGTTTTTGTACAGATTAAGACTATACAGGTACAGGAATGCATACAGAACTCCGTCTCGTCCCTTTTACAGGCTACAGGAACAGAATCCAGTTTTCTAATCCGCTCACCCTGTGCCGTAGCTGACCCGCCGGGTAGGAAGTAGTGCCCGTTGCGAATTCCTTACTGAACCAGGAGAACCTACCACCCTACTCAAATCAGGCTTCAGAACACCATGAGCTGGAGGGAAGAGCATTGGTTTCATGAGCAATACCACCAAAAATCCATCCCATGAGCCTTTCCACCACTTCATTTACAGGCTTTTAAATTTGCCCTGCAAATTTGGCACACGCTAAAATTAATTTTTATTTTTTTTTTTTAAAGGCCTCTAAGTTTTCTAAGTTCAGCAGAAGCTTGAGGAAGTGCTTGTGAAGCTGTGCGGGCCTCCCCTGCAGGGCCAGCCCCTCTGGGTTGGCAGGCCAGCCGGCCACAGCCAGCACATCTCCCACCGCTTCTGTGACCAGCCGGGTTTCTAACTCAAAAATGAGAGATTCACACCAGTTGGTGAAAAAGGTCACTCGCATTTCACCTCCTAAAACAGTCAGAGCCAGTACTCGGAGCAGGAGGGAAGGTGTTTGGGGGTGCGTGATGGAATAAGGTGGTTAAAACAAACAAACAAAAAACAGGAAAACAACCATGAATCGTACACCCTCACCCTTCCTCTCCAGACCAAAGGAAGCTCCTTCACTGACAGGGTTTAAAAATGAAGCCGGCATCAGCAC